>CM031858.1:113410596-113614796 GCA_018697195.1 Certhia americana
GCTCAGAGCATATTTAGATCTATTTAGAGTATTTAGGGACTGGTGTCATTAGCCATCAGAGTTAGACAGGGTGCTGTAGGCTCGTTTTCTCAGATTTTCTTTTTTTTTTTTTTTAAAGGCCTCTGATGTAGCAGTTTGTTTTTTCTTTAAGTTTGTAATGGTTTGTTCCTATTTCCCCCCATGTTGTTGGTACAAACTAAATTGTATCCTCCTACTTAACTGTCCATCCTACCCTAACCCTGCCCCTTATTCCAGAATGTTCCGTACCTACACATCAATCCTGCCTTATGCCAACCCCCTGTTTCTACCTCCCCTTTGGAAATCCCCTAATCCTCCACGGCCCCTTGGCCCATGTGACCTGTTCTACTCCCATGTAGTCCCTCACTGGTGAATGTAAAATAAACCTCACCTTGTACTCCTCCCCATGTTTTCCCCTATTGGTTGAAGAATTGTACCATCCTCTTGTGCCTCTCCCATGTAAAAAGTTGTGAACCACGCTGGATTTTGTGGTTTGTATGTGCACCTCTATTGCAATAGACTTCTTTGGGGAACCACATGAATGATCCTTTTTCATTCTTTGCTCCGACCCTCGACACTTGACACCCTGTGCCATAGAGTGCAAGCCCTACAGCTGCATCTCGTCCTGCAGTGCTTTCTGAGAGCAGGCCACTCTTGGCCCAGTACCAGGAGCTGGCTGGAGAAAAATCTGGCATAGCATCACTCTGACAAAATTCTGCAGCACTTGTGGGCCAGCATGAGCTCTTTGGGACAGCGATGAGAAAAAGCAAGAGCACCTTGCTCCCAGCATCAGCCTCTCTATGTACAGAGTCGCAGAATATTCTGTGTAGGAAGGGACCAACAAGGACCACTGAGTCTGATTCTTACATGGATGGCCCCACACGGTGATCAGACTCACTACCTTGGCATTATTAACACTGTGGGAACTGTGGCCTGGAATAATGTTTGGGATCACAAGCATTCAAGAACTGGTATAGAGAGCTTCAGTAAGCAAACACCATTAAAAACAGGATTATTTCCACCTACTGTATTTTTGTGCTACCATCAATAATGTACAGAATACAGGTTACGTCAGATTATTTGCTGGATGTTTGCATTCTGGAGAGGCCTGGCAATTTTCTGCGATCGCAGAGCAGATCTATTTTGACTCCTGCAACCTCTTCCATATTCAGTTTCTAATTTGAAACTTCCATATAAGTTTCTAATTTGGTTGGATAGAAAGGAAGGGTGGATAAACCCGCTGTATTGTGGATAGGAGTCTTCTAGAGACAAATTCTAAAATAAAAAAAAAAAATTAAAAAAAGTCATCTTTAAAAGAGAAAGCTATCCCAACCCAAATTGACTTCAGATAGTAATGTTCTGAACAAAACACAGAGGTTTCTCAAAAGGAAATGAAAGCTGGTTTTATTGATGAGAATCAATAAAAAATGAAAATTTTGAGTTATACAGAAGTGGAAATTAATCACAGTTCTTTTAGTCTATGAAACATTATTGTTTCTTTGGGTTTTTGAAGGCAAGACGCTCCTTAATGGCTTCCACAGTAAAATAAATTAAATCCACCATTTTAATTATAAGGAAGTAATTTATTACTGTATGAACTGACCATACCTTACAGGCAGTATAAGGACTATGGTGCCAAGGGAAAAAAATAGTGAAACTATAAAAAAAAACCTTAGATGTAAATTTAAAGAAAATTAAAATAACAGTTTCTAAGTGAAAGCTATTTTTTAACTCTATCATCTCCTAAAGTTGCATCTCTCATTTTTGTGGGCCTCATGAAAAGGTGAAGCACATGAAGTATACACATGGGAAAGTGATGGTTTTTCCTGAAATAGTGGAAGGATCATGGAATATCAAAATGTAATCTTCCTCTGTAAAATGATTACATAAAACACTAGAACTTTTCAACCCTTTTATCCTGAACCACTTAAAAATGGCTTAACAGCACATTTAGCTCTTCATAAGACCAATGTTCTCATCCTGTTAAGGATGAGAAGATTTGCAACATCATCTACTAATTCAGTACGTTTGACTGGACTCGGTTTCAAGACAATAATACATGCAAATGTTCTGAACCCTATGTGTCTTTTCTATGGGAACTTCTTTGCCATGAAACTTAAAAATCCTGTTCATTCTTAACAATTAAATACTTCTCAGGGTAAGTGACATTAATCTTCTTAAATCTTCTTAAAATGAGCAAATTCAGCACACAAATTAAAATCATACCATGCTAGGATATTTCATAACGGAGGAATTGTCCTGGTCACAACATAGATGCTTATGGAAAAGTGTCTTTTCAAAGGATCAAAAATGAGAGTAGGTTTTAATTAATCATGCAACTTCACAGGTATTTTATTCCCAGTGCAATTTAATTTATATCCCAGTAATCTGTAACTGGCTGATACGGCCTACGTTGGGTTAGCTTCATTAGAGGATAACTTCCTGCTTTCTCCCAGCATTTGTTTAAAAAGATAATTGCAGTATCCAAAAGCTTTTATTGCCATACTGTAACAAAAATTGGGATGAAAAAATCTTTTATGTGTATAATACACAGATTTATTTCACAAAATGTGATGTTTAAAAGTAAGTGCAGATCTGCTTTTATTTAGCTATTGCCTTTGGCTGTATACAAAGCATCAGATTCGAATTTTAATTTTCTTAGTGAGGTGAATTATTCGTTTCAAAATCATAAATGCATGCTTGTGACCTAACTGCTTCCACAGTAATAAATCAAAATACAGCAGGGAGTACAAACTCCACAGAAATCAAAATGAGCACACTCTTCAATCGAAGACTACAAGCAATAAAAAGGAGAAACTAACGTAAAACACAAGCAGTCTTGTCTGAATAGTCATCATTTCCATGAACTGTTAACAGGCCTTCAACAGACTGCTAGTTCATATTTCCCCACCTAGGAAATTAGTGCAATGTTCTATTATTGGAGACTGTGCATCACAACACGTGGAATATCTTCATACAAAATACCCAAGTGAGAAGAGTATGCACATAACCTTACCAGGTGTAAACTGTTCTAAGTAGACTCTTTTGTGAGTTTGTCCCTTTTGAATCAATGAAAAAGAATTTTCGTTGATGTCAGAAACAGTTTGAGTGGAAGAACTGAATTTAATTTTAATTATTTCTAAGGAGAAAATCCAGTATTATTTTGTAGTTGCAAACACATAGATAAGGGTAGGTTAATGAATTAGAATAACTACATAATAATTGTCATGAATGTTTTCAGAAATTTTTGTACATAAGCATCATTTATAACTATAATTAGAGCATTTCACTTCATAATTTTCAAATGAAAATGAAACAAAATGAGAAGAATTGAAAAATATTTCTTTTCACAGTTCTCTGTTTTTCAACATTATACCTGCTGTGGATCAGTAAATTGTACTATGAAGAAGGTATTAGAGTTTATTGCAAAGCTTGAGCTGATGGGCAAAAAATCATATTCATATTTTTTTCTGCTGTGAATGTGTAACAGAAAACACTGTTTCCATTCTCATATGATTTACCTCTCTGAGTTGTTCAAATACCACCTCAGCTACAGTTACCTATCAGGATTCTCATGAGGAGACAAATGGGGATGGCACATCACATATTTTTCACATAAACACAGAATCTTTATTTTCAAGAAACTCCATTTGCAATTGTCCAGTTTGTTGGTTTGCCCTGCAATATTGTATAGTTATTTTCTCCTAAATGCAGTTTTTCTTGATGATATCTCAGATTTCCTTTTTGCAGTTACAGTCTTAACCATAAGAATAGTAAATCTAGGATTAGAAATATTTTACAGCTGAATTCGTATCTTGCAGAAAGTGGAACAGGAAGGTTTAATGTCTGGCTCCACAGGTCATTTCACTCTGAGCACACAGGGTTCCTTTTCATGAAAACGTTTTCATGAAAATATTTTGCCTGTATGCAAAACCTGAGGGCTCGCCCTTTTCACTGCTTTTGCATATCCATCTGCTGTTTAAGAGCCACAAACAACAGTCACCAAGCATCATTCCACTGCTTACCATGTATTTCATAGTATCTAAGCTCAATGAGGGTGAAGTTCTATTTCTAATCATGACATCTTGAAAATGGAAAACACTTATTTTATTGTATGCTGTCAGTCCACTTTTCTTGAGAGTCATTCTTTGATGGTGAGAGTGGGCAGATACTATATTTCCCTACAAATTCCTCATATATTTGTAAAAAAAGTGCACATGAAAAAGACATGAAAAGTCTTTAGTGAAGGCTCTTTTGTTAGCTTTTACTGTTTTGCATACTGAAAATAGAGAAAAGCAGAGATAAGCCACCACAGAACACACTAAAGTAAGATATGGTTTGAACAAACTGAAGATATAAATTTCATCCTGACTTTATGTTATTGATTATCTGACTAGAAAAGGGCAGGGAACTTCAAGCACTTAGCTGGCTGGTTTTGTTATGCATGTACACAGTGATATTATTATATAAGGTCTAGTGAAAGCTGCTTTTTTTCTGTGAGGAATATCACACAGTCACCTAATAAAAAAATTAAATTAAAAAAAAAAGAGAGAGAGAGAAAGAAGCAAAATTATGTTTTCTAAGCAAGAAAACAATTTTTATTGCCGCAGAAAACATATACCTATATATACCTCCTATTGAAAACTGCAAGGACCAGTAACAATACTGTCTAGAAGCCTTGAAAGGGAGTTTGGGCATAAAGAATAGGATATCCTTAAAGAGGGAAAAGAAATGCAGATACCCTGAGCATTGCTGGATCAAGAGGGAAAGCAACGGATGAGAAGGCATTAAAATATTCCATTTGCTACCAGAAAACTATGCACAGATTATCTTCTGTTTATCCACCTGCGTCACTTTGCAAAGGTACAAACATTTGTTAACTGTGTTGCCTCTTTTAGCTACTGTAAATGAGTGTTTGTAGATGTATTTAGACTTTAACCTGGACAAAGTACCATTTTTCAAGTTAGAAAATACAGTCTGTTCTTCAGCCAAGGCTGTGGAGGATCTTTAAAACAGGCCTGTGGCACAAGGGTCTCCACTCCATCCAACAGCACATCCTACGTGAGCCAGGCAAAGCCATAGGGGGGGCTCCGCAAGGGACATGGCAAGCAAAAGTGTCTTCTAGTGTCTCTTAGTGGCACTGAAACCTCCCTCAAACTCATCAGAATATCCTGAGAGCCACAAGCAGAGTGTCCCAGAGACTCCAAGCTGTGTCCTAGTGCACCTAAATTCAGTTATTAGAATTTGCTAGCAATATAAATTTGAGTTTATTGAGACCTATGTCTGATTTATTCTATCATAGGAAAAATCTAAATTCTTTGGAGGTAAAAAATTCCTTACTTCTACATACCATAAGTACATGATATATGCCTTAGACACATAACTTTCAGACTACTGAGGTTAGCAGAATTCCCATCTCCATAAAGGTGATAATTACAGAACTAGGAAAAGGAACAAGTTTCAGTGGTTTTGCTGTTGATCTGTCCAACCTTTAAGTTATATTTTAAAGCTTAATACTGTGGTCATGAAGCCTAGAAATTGATATCTGAGACTTTCCTGTTATTGAAATAAATTGACTTTCCTGTTGTTGAAAATGCATTTTAAACAAGAAAAACACAACCAAAAAGGTTTGTTAAATCATAGAAAATAAACATAGAAAAACATAAGCATAACTCAGCACTCAACATATTTTTCCCCCACTTATGAATTGAGGCATTTTCCATGGCATAATTCACTAATTAAAGGCCTACATACAGTTCTGATATTTTGCCCTTTCTCAATAGATCTGAAATTCATCTTTCATTTACAACATCATCATCAAATAATAATGTGAACAAAATACATATCAGATTGCCACCTGCTGAGATACAGATTTATTGTGTTGACACAATACAGATAGTATTATTTCATCCTCATTCACTAAGCATGTTTCACTGTAATTACTGAAAGATACTATGTTATTATGGAACAGCTAGAAATGCTTTAAAATCGAAGCACTTGAAGAGCATTAAAAGTACTTTTGGAGAATGAAGAAGGATTCCACATTTCTAATAGAAGATTGTGGCAAGTGATGATAAAATGCTGTTATATTTTATTCAGAGCAAGTACACATTAATCATCAGTAATTTATAGTCTGAATGACTAATACAATCAACCACAAAAAAGTATCATTTTATATATTCTCCCATTCAGCATTCATTAGCAACTTTATTTATTAGTATCAACTACTTTCATCAGAAATAACCTTCCTATAGAAAATTTCAGTCTTCTGAACATTATTTACTAAGTTAGGTCTTTTAATCATTATTTATTACATAAAAGGACTATCAAACAATCTATGGGCTGTTACAGTTTCATTTCATGTCAGTTTGGAAAATATAATTATGCTAGTTTTCAACCAACCATGGGATGAGGGTGGAACCTGGAGCCATGTGGGCTTGTCTGGGTTGTTCTTCTACAGCACAGACTTCATCCCTGGGGAGGATGGATCTCATTTCTGCGAAAAAGATGGTGTGCCTTTGTCTGGAGAAAAATGCATGGTTCAACAGTGAGAAAACACAACTCCTGCTGTCATGACTTTAACAGAGCTCAATTTCTAAGTTCATAAGGATTTAGAAGCCAGTAGCTGGCTTGAGAGCTCTGGTTTACAGTGTAGGGATGGACAGGTTTAGCTCCTGAAATGATTCATTAATAATTCTTCAGGATGAATTTGAAGAAAATAATTCATTCAAGAGGATAAAATCCAGTAATAGAATACAAAATACTTAAAAGATTTACATTAGGTTTTATTGTGATTCCTTATTTAAAATACTGGTATTAAGATATAATTTCATTGCTTTTAATGCAAGTCAGATATATACATATTTAAAGGCTTGGACTTTATATATATTTGTGTCATATTTCTCCCTTATATATTATAATAATGAACAGAAAAAATGCAAAAACAAAAATACAAAAACCTTACTAAAGAGGAAAAGAAAATGTGAGATCCTATTTGTTGTTGCCAGGCTAATGGGAGCTTGGATTTAGGAAGCCCTCTCCATAAAGCTGCTCCCCATACGTTGCCTGCCTCAACCAGGAGTCACAGATGAGTCTCTAAGTGTGATCACAGCAGTGGTAAAAGGGACAACATGAATTTTGGTGGGAAAGACTAAACCACATGGGAGGTTACAGCACATCTGTCCCTGGATTCCCTGTCCATGTAGGTATCAGGCTTCACTGGCCTGAGGAGAAAAACCTCTTTCCATTAAATGAATCCCAACTAAGTGATGCCACTAGAGGGAGAGCTGGCCATATTTATCAACAATATCAAACTACTACGTGCTTTTCAGTGGTACCAGTGGATTGTTGAGCTTGGTAGGGGCAGAAAAAACAACCCCCTTCTATTCCAGACAAAGACTACCTCAATTTAAAAATGCTACAGTTATATAGGTAGGCTGGATTACTTCAATCATTTAGGAGAATGATGGAGACAAAAGCGGAGGAACTTTTAAGAGCATTTCCACCCAATGCAAACAAGACCAGTTTCATTCATTGCACTCCTATCTAGGAGCAAGTATCGATTGATCTGCTCCTAAGAAGCTCAGTAATGATGACTGGAGTTTCTGGATAGAACAACATTGGTTTGATGATCAAACAAGACTATTTCTTAGTTTAATATTCCTCTGAGATGGAAAGGTGTTTTCTTCCTGCTAACCTACACACTCCTCAGAGCAACTTAAACTCAAGATTTCTCTTCATCTCACAGTGTCTGTGGAGAAGATTTTATTTCTCTCTCTTGGTTAGCAACTTTTAAAAGTTTCAAAGGGTATCATCAGATCTCCCTTTCCTCAGTCTTCTCCTGTGTAAATTATTCTAATTTTTACAACTGGTCCTTACACACGACCATTTCCAGGCTCTGATTATTCTCATTGTTCCTCAACAACATCCTCTCAATGATCCACACCTTTCTTAAACTGCATGTCTCTAAATGCAGCCAGAAACCTTTACATGCACTAGTGATTACTGTTACCAGGGTGTGCTTTCATATGTTTTTCTAGTTAGACTTGCAGTTTGAATAAAAAACAATCAAAAATTCACCCCAGAAATGATTACCCAAATGTTACTTTACTCCTAATGGGAGTTTTATTTTCTAATGCAATTATAACTGCATTATAATGGGTAATTACTTCCAATTCCACCTCCAAGTCAAAATTGTGAAGCATGGACCAATAATTAAAGAGATTCTTCCAGAGTCAAGTCCAATGGGTATTTTTAAAAGCATGTGCTCCCCTCTCAAATTATGCACTTGTGTAAGAGATGCCAAGGCTTATTTTAATCAGGTTTCCTCTGCTTATGACAGTGTATTTAGCAACTGTGCCAAAAGGCTTCTCAAAGTTTGGTATTGTTTTAATTGCTTCTCGTTTATGCGAAAGGCCTATTGGGTTTGGAATAAAGATACTTTAGTGTAATCTAGCTGGTTCCTGACAAGTTCATTGTTTTATTTCCTAGGTGCCTAACAATGTTTTATTCCAACATTATTCTTCTAGGAATTGACACAAAGTTTAGCATTCCTCATATTTCTTTTATTGATTTTAAAAAAATATATAGTGATTTTATCAAGGTAAGTGATTATTAATTAAATGGATCCCTTATTCTCAAATTTATTTTCCTATATCCACTCTGGTTTTGAAAATCTGTTGTCTGCCTGATGAGAGCAAAAGATCCTTTGTAGGCAAATCCTTTTTGCATTTCCTCTGGGTATGTGCCTGAGGACTAGTTCTTGTTGTTACTATTTTGCAGGTCGAATGTTGGTGGTTAAAGGGGAATAGTCCCTGACAATGAAAACTATAGCAATCAGCAACTGATTGTTGATCTTAGGGAACAGTTGAAACTTGAGTGCCATGGGAAGCAGAAATTTGCTTGGATTGGAACAACTTAGTGAAGGAAAAACTCTTGATGCTGTTGGAAATTCACTGGGAGAGGAAAAAATCTACAGTTCTTAATGAAGAAAGAATGATTAAATAGCCACTGACTCTCCTTAAGACCACTGAGAATTAGCAGTGAGATTTCCAGGAAGCTGTCCAATGATTTAGGAAAGAGTGATGAGAAGTTATGGATTTTTTGATACCTAGAATTAAAATCATACTGCTTCCTAATCAGCAGTCCTACCTTACACATGTGAAATGTATACTTAATCATCGTGGGTAAAAGACACAAACAATTACTCAATCAAAACCAGGGAAATAAGCCATGCCAAAATCAAATTCCTGCTGAAGCCCCAAAAAGCCACTTGTTATTTCTGCAATTCTGAATTACAGAAATCTGTGATTTCTCTAGAACTTCTTCTAAGAGAAAGAAAAAAACCCACAGCCTTTTTCATTAGCACATTTTTCATGCTTTTCAAATTTGTTCTTTTCAGAAACTATTTTAAGAATAACAGGGTATGTCAGCTCATCATTCATTCTCTGTAATCCACTTTTAACATCGAGACGTATTTTAATATAGTATTCTGAAAAGCTTTCCTGGAAAGAGACCAGTTTATTATTTAAGCATGTTTTCTTTCTTTGGTTTTTACATTTACAGAAATCATTATTGTGGAATCTTCTCTTTATATTGGTTGAAATCCATTACAAAATCATAATTTTTTTTTTTTTTTTTTTTTTTTAAATACCTGATTCCCCAATAATGATGACATTTAAGAATTCTGGAAGGTAAGTAATGATCTCTTTTTCATTTGGCTATGCAAGATTGCTGAAATCTCCTGATAAGAGCTCAGAGTACTTTTGTCTCAGCCAAAGCCAAATCAGAATCTTGTCTGATTTAACCTGAAACTGGCAGAAATGTTAACCTAAAGCTTATCCAAAGCAAAATGCTTTGTTTGCATCATTTTCTTATTAAAACCCAAGACTAGTCAGAACAATACTCATGTTACTATTGTTTCAGGGGATTTTGATCCTGCCTTCTGTAATCTTACTCCACAAAAGCAAGAATTGACAGTATTTCTATGCCTTTGAAATTTCATGTTTTATTTATGTTGTTTGTGCATTATACTTCTGGACTACTGTGATATCAACCCTTGGGAAAATTAAACCCTTTTGCTGAATGGCCTCCAAAACAGGTTTGGAAAGCACTGCCACAATCCTTGTTTACTGAAATATCACCCTTATTACTTTTTTTCACTTATTAGTTGGACCAATGATAGATTTGGCTGCATATGGAGCAAGGATTTCATTTTCTAATTTAAAGAATGATGAACAAGGGAAAGATAAACAGCTCAGCAGGAGTATAAGATAACATGTTTTTGCCATTTTTGACATTAGTTTCACCATTGCCAATATGGTGAACAGAGGGGGTCAGACAATAGTCAGCAACGAACAGATGGAGGAAACAGCAGCACAATATTTAAAACAGTTTAGAAGAGTATTACAAAAGTCAAAGGGTCTTCTGTGTAGCATTGGGGAGTGGGAGAAAGACGGAGAGGGAATCAACTGGCTCTTTGAAATTGCACACCAGGTGGTAAACATTACCTGTACATGTGATGCAAGAGTTATTTCATTTGAGGAAAAACTGATGTATGCTTGGCAAGAGTTGCTGGCTACAGGAAGGTCTGCACAGGCTTTTCTGACCCACTCATGTTCCAGGAAAAAGTTTTCAGCTATGCCTTTCTGCAAAGCTTTGTGACAGAGAGCATGCAGGAGGTGACACTTTCCTGCAGGTACCCAAAAATGCAATATTGTGGGTGACAACTCCACTTGGAAAGGGGGTTCACTTGCTCTAAAAGTAGCAGGTGTTGATGCTTGTGCTACTTCATCCCCTTGGGATTTAAACACTTGCAGGAGAGAACCACTTAAAAATGTGGTGATGTTCAAACTGCTTCTCAGTTACATATGATGTCATTTTTAGACCCAAAGAAAGTCACAGCAACCTTTATTTAAACACACAAACTAGATTGGTCTTCTCAGTCAGTGTCTCCAAGACACAATATAGAGAATTACAAATGAATAAATATTATAGAAACTAGGATGGTAGTCCAGCAATGATTATAAAAAAGTACTTCTTTATAACTAAAAAAAAAAAAAAAAAAAAAAAAACAAAAAAAAAAAACAAACCAACAAACCACTGCCTGCACTTCCACTGTGTTTATTTTATGGGGCCTTTTCCAGTAGTTTGGGAGAAGATTATCTGCTCCAAAACTTTGATTGGAATTCTATTCCCATTTCTAACTCCCAAAAGAATTCCACAGCTTATAGGCCCACCTTCCTATCAGTGCAAGTTCTTTGAAGAAATCCTAAGTAATATGGAATCCCCTTTATTTTTAAAATGGGAGGTTCCTTTAAACTCTCTGTGGTTTTCTTATATTCACCATCACGTTTCTAGAGACGGGCAGTTTCTTTCAAAAGCCTTCCTTCCTACAGCCTTATGTTTAGGACTCCTCTCTAAATACTGAAGTTCTGGCTCATTGGCTATTTTTGAAAAAAAAAAAAAGAAAATTGGCAGAGGCTAATTCTTCCAATTAACCATCATTCAGAGACTGGTAGGTAGTAAACAAATAAAATAATTAGGGTGAAGGAATGACGCACTGAAGTGAAATATTCCGGAGGGTTTTTTCCACCTGTAGGCAGGTTGAAGTAATTTTTTCTTTCTATTTCTGATCCATAAAAAAAACAGTTACTATGTTGTCTTTTGGCAATAAAACATCAAACTGCTGACTAGATTGGGGGAAAATGTCTCAAGGCTGTCTCACCACCTGACAGGACATCACAGTTGCTGAGTCAGGAAACAAAAAATTATAAAATAATACCTTGCTTCCTAACAGCATTGCTTTCAGTAATAAAGAGTAATTCATTATTTGATTGTCAATTGTGCTAAGCAAGTCTTTAAACTGCAAACATAAAATCTAGTAAAATAAACATTATTAACAGACTTCTTCCAGTTTTCTTTATGTAAAGGAGCCTGGTTTTGACATTTTCTGTCACAAAAATGACTTGAGGTGTGGTGTACGTATATTACAGTTTGGAAGGTTTCTGCATTGTTACAAGAGATTGTAAAAGATAGACTTAATATCCAACATGTTTTAAAAATTGAGTAACAGAACATACGTTGTCTTACTGATGCGGTATCAAAGAAGATTAGGTAATTTTCCTTTTCTTTCAGAAAAATGTTTGTTGTTAGTAATTTTTTTAAATATTAACTAAAACATGATAAAAAACTAGTTATTCATAATGTGATTTTTACGCAAGGCAAAAGAATAGAATCTCCTCATTTCTTGTGTTTAAATATTGAATTAATTACATCAACAGCCTTTGAAATCTCTCTTATGTGAGATCATATGTGAGTGATAAAACACTGCTGAATACAAATGCAGAAAAGACCTGTTAAATTACCTAGTTGCATTCAGAGTTTGCATCAGTCTGAGGAAGCCAACTCAGTTAAAACAAATTCACTGCTTCCTAAAAGGTCTCTTTAATAGATTTTAAGCATATTTGGGATAGACACTATGACAAAATTTGCAAAGTCAAGATAATTAATGGAATAGACAAGTTCAACAATTTAAAGCTCCTAAGATTTCTTGTATTTGTTTGCTTTATGTGGTTTTGTTGGGCTTAAGGGGGTTTATATCACTTTTTGAAAGAAAACAAGGGCAAATTTTTCATTCTTTTTTCTAAGGAGTAGAACCTTTTTCCACCTCAGCCTGTAGCTTCTGATAAAGACCTCCACAGCAGCACAGATTTATGCATGTGCTGGATGATGGCAAACTAAGCCACAGGAAATCCCTGTTCATCAGACAGGACAACTGAATACTTTCAGGTGCTGCTACGAACTCTGTTTCAGGTTTTATTAAACTTATACAAAAATATCTGTATAGAACTCCAAAGAATACACCATGCAATAACCCTAACAGCAGGAATTAATGGAGGATCTTCAGTGATTCTTCTGTTTCTCACCTGGGAGGCAATAAATTGGAGTTCAAATCAAACACGTTCGTCATTCAGGCCAGGTATCTGAATCATGACCTCACACAAGGATATTACTATTCATAAGTAAATACGTTAATTAAGCTAAAATACCTTTCAGCCAAGCAGGTAGAAAAGTTGAGTTTAAGACCTCTGCCAGTAAATTTTGAAATATTTCTAAAGTGACCAGGTCATCCAATTAACATCTCTGCTATTTTAGAGGTGTTCTGTCTGACTAAGCGCACAAGATGTCAAAGAATTTATTTCTTGCAGGCTGACAAGTACTTGGATGCATACATAGAACCTAGAAGTCTGACAGGCAAAAAAATAAAATCTTGGGAATTTATGCCAGTGAAATGAATTGTAGCCCTTGTTCTCATAATTCTGGTCATTCTACATGTACAAATTATGAATCAGATATTTTATTTCCTTGTGACTTGGAAGAATGCCATTTTTCCATTGAAGTCAGTTTCTTCCCAGTGCCTACTTTGGCTGTTTGGATAGAAGGAAAGCTTGCTGCAATTAATGTTCTGTTTAGTGTTCTGCATAGGAAACTTCTTGCAGAGTCTGAAATACTGAAAAACTCTATAAACTAAGTACTTAAAAGTACTAATTTGGAGAAGCTTGAGTATGCATGCATAATCCAAAAGAATGTTGAACAATGTCTACCTTTGTTAAAGTTACTGGTCTGAATGATCAAGGTCCCTTTGAGACTTTCAAACAGACTTGCTGCTTATTCTCTGTGACCATATTGCTCACTAAGTTTTATTCTTACAAAACACTGTATCTCTCTCATTATTTTTATTAGAAAGTAGTTTTGGAGCCTCACTGCAGTGATAACTCTATAGTGTTGTCTAGTTTTCAGGCTAAAGTAATTCTGATGAGTTTTCATACACTTCTTTCTGTGGCTTTTGCACCTTCTTCCACAAATGTATTTGTAGAGAGTGTTTAAAAAAATTGCATTTCATAAGGATACAGACAAACAAGAAAATTCCAATCTCTTCCCTGCTTCATTCTAGTACCCCTTTCTCACATTTTTCCCCACCAGGTTCATCTTTCTTGAATGTCACTGGCCATAGTCTTGCAAAGCAATTCAGAAGAATTCATGTCCTTTCTACAATGATCCTACATGTGCCTACCTCTGCTGAGGTAAATAAGAATTAAACTTACCATCTCCTGGCACAATGAATGACTCATGCTCACAAGATAACTGAATCACTGCTTCATGCCCTTCTCTCCAGCTGTTGAAAGCCAAAATGTGCCTACTTTACATCTGTTCTTAGTAACTTTTCAGCTTAAATATTACCTTTTATGCTAATCACTTTTATTCCAATCTTATTCCTTGAGGCTTCAAGATGATCTGAGTATTAGTTATCTTTGAGACTTCGAATGTTCTTTATATTGGTCACACCTCCTATCCCTGCATCCTCATTAAATTCCCTGGCACACTCACTAACTGAAAATATCAGAGTTAAACTCCTTGAGGATTCTGTTTAGTAATACCTTCATTTGTAATCAATACTTATCTTTCAGTGCTTCTAGCTTTTCCCTCCTTATTAGCTGGCTCCTAAAGCATGTTACTATCAAGAATCTAAGTCTTTGTCCTCACTAGTTGTTCCTTATCACAAACTGAACTTTTGGCAATAGCAGCTTAAAATGTAATGAGATGAAGATGTAAGAAAGGTTAGTATTTTTTACTCAGTCAGCTCAACTGAGCATGGGCATAAGGGGAAACACAAAAATTGCAAAATGCAGCAAGGTCAAACAAATTCCTTGTCTGATTACTCAAAGAACAGGGTTTAGTGTCCCAAAATTTGCCAAATAAACTGTGTTTAATAGAACTCCTCTACCTTTTTCCTAGACTATCAGGGTCAGAACTAAAAACTTCAGTGAAGCTGAGACCCATGGTAAACCCATTCCGGTTCATGACGAAGTCACCTCTATAAAGACTGGCTAAAACTCTTGCCCCACTGAGTATGAACACCCTCTGACAGCAATTCTTCAGCTCACAATTTGGGCAAAAATGTGGCAGTGGCCTTGAAAACCATGTATAACTAAAATTATGAAGAATGATAAGGAATCCTTCAGTCTGGATTGGGCACAGGTAAGTGTCATTATGATAATACTTATTGATATTGCAAATATTTGGTTTAAAAAAAAAACAACAAATGTTACAATGATTACTGCAATGGATCCAAAATTAAAATAACTGCAATTAACTATGCCTGATTTTTTTTCCTAGAGAATGCCAAAACCCAGCAGATGTTTTCACAGCTCTGTTCCAGCCTATTGCCAAACTGACTGATGATTCTTACACTCTTAACAAAGATGGTGTAGTTGCTAGTTTCATCTACAGAAGGAAATTTTCAGTGAAAGATTTTTTTAGTAGAAAGGAGAATGAAATTATGCTGACTCGCTTAGAGGTTTTTTAAATTTTTTGGTATCTAATTTTGTTTAAACTCAACTACTTCCAATATTACTCAGTAAAGAAAAAAAAGAAAATATTTTTTCTTAAAAAGTGTTTAAAATATTTTATCTCAACAAAGTATCCAGATTTTCTTCAGTTTGTCTCCTTGCACATTTATTTGCCATGTTCTACATTGTAAATCATAAGAAATACTGAATGGGACCCCATGAATCAACAAAACTATACAAATCATTCAAAGTTTGCAAGTGATCTTAAGATATTTTAGTAGCTAAGCATCAAAATATGCATCAGGAAAGTTATTTTTTTCTTCATTTGACATTAATCTATAGCTACCTTTAGTAAAGTTTTCACCAAAACTGGTGTGCATGCACCCCAAGATACTGGCATTTTCTTCTTCTGAGTTCTTGATCCTTTTCAAGAATAAGAATTTTTATTTAGACAACCTATTTAATCCAACATAAAATGCTTCTTTTGACACTTCTCTCTGAAGAGTGCTCACAATTCCACTTTAAAATTCCACATAGTATTTCTATTCTGAATGTGCACATCTTATTGTAAATGAGAAACAAACCCCTTAAAATTATTTTAAAGCTTACAAATGTATGAAGAGCAGAAAAAACTCAATACAGGACACAAACAAAACTAAAGGAAAAACATTATGATCTTTTTAAAGATAAAGTAAGTTAATTTTGCTCAGAAGAGGAAACTGTGCAGTAAAGTAAGTGATTTTTATTTAAAAGAACAGCAACTTCTACATGTATTCAAAATACTCAGTGCATAAAGTCAGAGCTTTGTGATTAGCTATAAACTTTCTTGGTTTTGGCAAATTTATGAGTCATTCCTGTTAACTATGTAGTGTAACCCAAAACAGAAAACAGAACCAAGATTCTACTTGGGCAACCTGGAAAAATACCTTTTTCTTCCACTGGTTGTGCAACTTCTGTAGAACTATGAGCTAGGGCTGAAGGGTGCATTTTTTCTCATGTTCTTTTAATAATTTAGAGATGAAACCAAGGTGGCACGTCAGTGCTTGGCAGGAGGTTACGATAGATCTGAGAACATTCTTGCTCAGGGGGGGCCTTCTGCTTGTCTGAATGCCTTAAACTGAGGCTGCCTGGACAGACTGTGCTGTGTCTGGAAGGTTAGTATTGCAGGACTATCCAGGTGCAAGAAATTACCATTTTTGTCATAGTATGACATCTTGTGGACTGCTGGTAGTACTACCAAAGGACTCACTGTTCTTAACCTAAATATTACTTCCATCAAGTAAACGAGTACATAGAGTGCCTGCTTCTTTTAAAGCTGACTGGGTCATATACACAGCTGTCATCTATTTGTGGATGATAAACATCACAGATGATAAGCTTGTGAGAAAGAAGATACAAAGGCAGAACCTATTTAATGTACAGGCATTGAGCCCTGTGATGGCAAAGTGCAGTCAGGATAGGGGAGCACCTTTGGGCCCTCAGCACGTTCCCAACAGGGGAAAGCTTCCAAGACTAGCACATTCCCATCTTCAGCCTACTTCTTTTTCTTAACCCAGTTTCTGGCAAGCAGTCAGAAAAAAGCATAGGGATCCCTTGATATGTTGTCTGGCAGGCAGGTGATAGGTCTCTCTTTCCAAACCTCTAAGGAATGAAGAATGGAATGGACAGAAAATATTGAAAAGGTTGAGGGTTTTTTCATTCGCATGCCTAAAAATGGAGAGTACTCGAGATTATTTTAAGATTTAGGGCATGACTAGAACTTGCTTACAAGGCATGTGAGCTTGCCTGATTGTATCACTGGCCCACATCACTACCTCCTGATTAAGAGTAATGGAAAAAATCTGTCTGCTCATTAAGCTCCTGACTACATTTGGATACATCCCCACATATACTTCGTTTAATTCTTTTCTGAGTGACATATTCAAGGAAAACCTGCTGCTTTATTTCAAATAACAAGACAGCACAGAGTTATGAGCTGACAGAAGATTTGAACTGTATGAAATTTACACAATCTTTTTATATTTTTCCTCCCACAGGACCCGAGGCCAATAGTTTCAGCTAAAATGGCTTTTTGATTTTAGATCCCTTTGTTGCTTTTTGGTTTTGCACACAGGGTCTTCAAATCTATTCCCTTTGTATCAGGTCACTTGTTAGCTCTTCATGTGTATGAGTGTACCATACACCCCTTCAAGGAGATTTTAGACAAGCAAAGGAGGCTTTACAGAAGAACAAAATTAACAAAAACAACCACTACCATTTATTTAGATGAGACTGTAAAAAACAAGTTTCATGAATAGATACATTACACTGAAGTTGTGCAACATATCACTATTCATTAAGGTGGATGCTGAGATACTGTTTTGGACTTTTCCTCCACAGTTGAATTTACCTTCCAAGCTTTGATCAAATAGGGAAATGCAAAAGTGCTCTGAGAACTTGGAAGGAATTTCCTATTCAAACTGTATGTGTTTCAGGGAGGTGGAAGTTTTGTCTGGGTAGGTATTAACCTCTGTATCCCTAGTTTAAATGAAGGTAAGTTACAAAGTGTTCTCTTCATTGGTTTAATTTTGTTCTTTTTCCTAGAGAAAAAAAATTCCTTGGCTGAAGAATGACTTTCAATTTAAAGTCTCATGAAGTGCAGAAAAAATCCTTCAAAATGAGGATAATATTAGGGGTAGGATTCAGCCCCAGATTAAGACCTCATTGGTCTCATCTCCACAATACTGGAAGCCCCAGAGAGTTATCATGTGTTAGAAATCTAAATTCAGCTGTCAGCCTCAAGCTGATTCCCATGCTGTACTGAACACAGAAAAAAGATGTTGTGTAACTTGTTAAGTAGCTGCCTGTGCTGTACCATTTTTGCAGACATGTGGATTAAAAACAATCAAAAAAATCACCAGACTAATGAAGCACAGTATCACAGTTAGCTACCATCATGAAAGAAAAAAAAAATTATTTTTCAAGGACATGCTACCAAAGTAATTGTACTCAGTTGAATTTGACCCACATTGCATATTAAGCCTGGCACAAATAAGTATGAACATAAGGAGAGCTAGGAATGATGACGTAAAACACTAAATCTAGCCTTCAGTGGAATCTACCAGCCTCACAGGGTCAAAAGCTGAGCTTTAAAGACTAGGGGGAAAACTAGCCTTTTTCAAATATTTGCAAAACTAGAATGTCATAAAATCCCTTTGATCCCTCCCCTGTCCTAGCCATGCTTTCTAATTCTCAAGTGATTGCTTAAGAAGAGATGAAAAAAAAAAATCACGTCCCATAGCTAACACATATTTATTACCAGGGGGCAGCTGAAGGCTAAATATTTGCATCTATATATATATAAAAAACACCCCATGGTAATTACTTCAGCATCAGTAAAATGAAAAAAGCCAGTAATATTAAGAACTTCATCAGAATTATTAAAAGACCCACAATACATTTGAATCTCCATTTTCTTTCTTTTCTTTCTTTTTCTGTGATTTATATTTGTTGTGCAAATCATTAATTCCTCCTGTCCCTGTTTCCAACTCCTGCCTGCAGTTTGCATTGACAGGCCAATCTGCTGGCTGCAAGGTATACAGAGCATTATGTAATTTTTGCTGTAATTTTGTTGCTACTCCTAGTGGTCTGCTATGTCTATTCTTTGCTTGTGTGGATCTGAACCTGTGTTACCGTTTCAGAAACAGACTTACGAAAGAACTTGAAAGGGTTGTATACAGGATATTGGTAAATGAGCAGTGTGCAGTCTGTAGCTGAGTTGTCTACAAAAGCAGCAGCAACATATTGATGCAGAGAAGAGGAGGAGTTAGGATATAGATAAAGCTTGGGGGGGGGGGGGGGGGGGAGAGAGAATGAGAGAGAGAGAGAGAGAGAGAGAGAGAGAGAATGAGTTATACCAATTTTTCAACCCAAAGTGTATCTCCTAGATAAAAACTGTTATCAACTGTTACTAGGAGCTATCAATAAGTCATCACTGAAAAGGAAAGCATAGACATTTCCAGCACTTAACTTTTCCAGACACTGCAGTGGAACAGCACAAAACATTGCAACAGCACAACAAAGACAAAGTCACTTCTTGTTCCCAAACAGTTGTAATTCACAGTACCAACCACTTCACTGGGCAGTGTGTTCCAATTCCTTCCACTTCAAAAGAAATTTCTGAAACTTTCATCAAAATTTTGATAATTTTTTTTTTTCTGCTATCCCTGGCACAACTTCAGGCCATTTCCTCTCATACGGTCACTTGCTACCTGGGAGAAGAGATCAACCACCACCTCACTACAACCTCTTCTCAGGTAGCTGCAGAGAGCAATAAGGTCTCCCTTAAGCCTCCTTTACTCCAGGATAAACTACTTCAGTTCCCTCAGACACTCTTCATAAGGCTTCTTTTCTAGGCACAAGCTGCCTAAATACATTATTTTATTATTCTGAACGGATATTAAATGCCAGATCAAGTTCTTAATTTGCTTTTCATTTATATCAGGTCAAAGGCAAAGTTTAACTTTGCATGACTGTGACGTCTACAGTTTTCATGCAAATTTCCAATGGATAAGTGTTTTTAGATGTTTATAAGATAATTTAAATTTTATATTTTGAAAGAGAAAAGCATAGCTTTCTAGAACTACAGTGAACATAATTGCTACAGCAGCTGGACAATAACTGTTTCTGTCTCCAGTTAAGCAGCAGATTCTAAGTACTGAAGTAGATCAGGAGTACCATATTAATCATTTTTCAGAAAAACAAAACCTCCAAGAAATACAATTTTGTAGACATCTTCTGTTTGACAGATATTCAGATATGACAGCAGAAATGTCAGGATTTTTCCTAAATTAGCTTAATAACTCTCATAAGTTACAAACCAACCCTTTTTGTGTGTCTTAGTCAACAAAATTGAATCAGCATTGTTCTAGGTTGAGTAAGGAAGAGATAGCTCTCACACAAACATGTTCTACGCCTGAGTCATTTGATGATCAAACCACTCAGTCTTAATTGTTTTAAAACCAGGTCTTAACTACTTTAGGAGGAATGTGGTACTGTTAGTGGACACAGACCAGACTTGAGTCATTACAAAAGATGTAAACAAACTGGATAGAGTCCAGAAAAAAGTAATAAAAATTATAAGAGGTGCAGAGAATGACCTATGAGGAAAGGTTGAAATAATGGAGCTTGTTTAGTCTAGAGGAGCAAAGACTGAACCGGGATATGATATCAATCTGCAAGTATGTGTAATGCCCTTTCTATGGAGGAAAATGATCAACTGTTGTCTATTCACCAAGGACAGTGCAAGCAATAATTTACAAAATTTGCAACAAAGGAGATTGAAGTTTAGTATTAAGGACAGATCTCCAGAGAAAGCTAGCTAAATAACAGGATTCCTGATTTGGAAAAGGTTCAAACCTTTTTCAAGAATAAATTGAAGTTTTGGACTGATTCAGAATACTAAAAACAGCAAAAATTTATAACATTAAGGCAAACGACAATCAGTCAAGAAGTATTAAATAGGATACAATTTATTTTAGAGAGAATATTTTCAGTTGCATTAAAATTCAATTAAACAATTAAAAACAGTTTTAACTGCTCAGAAAACTTGGAGAGGCTCTGAATGTCCTGGAGAAGTGTTTTTAATTTTTTCTAATATGTGATGGAATTTCTCTATATGTGACATTTTTTATGTCTTGTTCACATGAATATAAGGTACACAGTTACTGACACAGCAGAGTACTTTAAAATACACTTAGAAGGGAAGCCTTTTAGAACTAAAGGACAGCCTTTATTCTTAAACACAATATAATGAAACTGCAGGAAATATCCATATAGCTTGATTATCTTATAAAGTAAGCAACTATATCAAGCAACCTTCTTCAAGAAAAAAAATAGGTGCCAGAAGTCTAATTCCATCTACTCATTATAAGGGTCTGTGTGTATAAATCATGAACAGACTTTGAAATTCTTATTTAAACAAAAGTCAGTTTTGCAGTGTATTCCAGAGCACATTGAACTTAACTGGCTTCTTTCCTCTCTAAGTAGCTGGGATGATGTATACATATGCAACTTGAAAAGCTATACACACATATTTGCAATAAATATGAAAATAGCAGGTGGTATGTCTTACATGAACATTTCCTGTCTTTTCCCAAGAATACATTTATATTCATTTCATTTGAAAGAGAAAAAAGATTAGTTGATGGAATTCTAATGATTAGCTAAAGTCCTATATAGACACTTCATAAATCTTTTATTACTTTTAAAATGCCAACTAAAAGTCAAAAAAACCACATATTTTCAACACAATTGTACAATGTACATACAATTCATGACTATTAACAAATTCATACCTTTTTTCATCTTGTCAAGTATGGGCAAAAAAAATAATTTTAGCATCCATCTTAAATGCTGACAATAAATTCCTTTTACTTAATATGGGTATTACTCTTGGAAAGAGACAGCTACCTGAAAGATGTTAAAACACAGAACAAGGCTGTTAGGATAAAAGTTATGGAAATTAATTTCTATGGGGATATGCCAAACCAACAGTTCTGTACACTAATTGTCATTGCAGTCATTCTGACTGTCCTCAGAAGAAATAGGCTTGGTATTTGGAATTTAAAAGCTTCCATTTTGATAACAAATGCAGAAGCTACAGTTAGGATGAGTCATTTATGATAGTGTAAGTAGCATCCTCCAATCCAATTGTCCCAAGGAAGGGAACATTCAATATGTGAGAAAATCTTCTCCATAAACTCATCTGAAACACAGTTGAGCATGGACTTGTTTCCACAATCTAGGTTGAAATTAAGAAATCTACTTGCCAGAAGCAGGAGTTGCTTTCGAGATACGTTGTTGGCACATGCAGCCAGAGCAGACATCAGACAGTTAAACTAAGGACTTTCTTCAGGCAGAGCCACAAGGTGTTCTACCCCACACACAGTCTGTTAGGAGAGGTTTCCTATGTTCTCCTTACTCTGGTTGCTTAGAGAACATGCAGGAAAGGAGTTATATATGTTCCACTGCTTTAGATCCACATCCATGAGATGCTTGTCAGCTGTAATTTTCCTTTGCAGCTCTGTGGACTGCAGCATTTGAAACATACTGGAGGCTGCTGAGGAGCTGCTTCTTTTGCAGCCTCTGCCCTCTTATACCCTGTGGCTTCACTTTGCTAGGATGGAGGAAGACCTAAAACACCCCAAAGTCATCGAGATACCCAAAATCAGGAGCAGTAATGAAGAGGTGAAAGTATCTTTAGAAACACTAATGTTTTGTCTCAATAGAAAGTTCAATGCACTTTTAAACATTTTGATATATGTAACATTGTTTCTGTATTAGACAAGCATTTTAGGAAAAGGGTCAGAAATCACCTAACCTAAGAGAAATACATTTGACAAAATTTCAGAAGAGCACAGTGTACAGCTTTATCTTTTGTTTGGATGTTTAGGTATTCCAGTTTTAGCTTGCCATGTTCTTTTCAGGAGCCTTAGTGCCAAACATCAAACAGTACCTATGTAATAAGAAATAACTTCAGCCACAAAAGTCAATAAGAATGTAGTTCTATAGCCAGGCCAAAGCAAAACAAGAAGGTACAATAATTCAAAATTCAAATAAAACAAGAAGGTACAATAATTCAAAGGTTTTCCTGGACTTGTAGCTTTCTTATATGCTGAAGATTTGAAAACTGGCCATTCAATAAACTGTATTGCATTTGATAAGTATCAGTTAAAAATTTTATTAAAAATGCTCATTTTCACATATATCCACAGGAAAGTATTATCATAGATATATTGACCTGCATTACTTTTATTTTCTTTTTTTCTAAAAATTTTAACCTTTTGCCACTGAAATAAATTGATAAAGGATCTGATTCATAAAACCAGATTACTAGAGATTATGAGTTTGTCACAGAAATGGGAAAAAGAAATTTAAAATAAAGCCTAACTACTTTATGCCTCCAAAAGAGACTGTGCACCTGACAGTTTAGCTTTAATTATTAATACATGTAGCTACTAAAAAGATAAACTTGGAAGAATCACCAACAGTTTGATAGAAGCATTAGTCCAGTTTTCAAAACAGGAAAAAAAAAATACTGTGAATCAAAAACTGGACAGTATGAATGACAATATAAAGGGCTAGATGGATGTGTGTGACAGCTGAATCTTCAAATCATTTCCACAAATTTGGTTAGATTTCTATAACTATTTTATTATTATTATATTTTACTACTACTACTACTACTACTACTACTACTATTATTATTATTATTATTATTATTATTATTATTATTGTAGCTATGTGCATATAAAAACTCTGAACCTCTGCTTTGCACTACACTCCAAGCATCCCCAGAGGCAGCCTTATCCCCAAGGATATACACATAGCACACATAGAGCTGTTTCAGTCCTTTTGTTCTTAGGCTGAGTATTGATCTTTCACAGATCAGGAGTTAAGGAAACCTATATTAGAATTAATTCTGCAATAGATTGTCTACAATGGAGACATGGTATTGTGACTAAACGGTATTTGATTATGTAATTACCAGGCAAATTAGGTAGACCTGTTTTCCAGCTTGAGAAAAGTTACAGACCTGCAACTATACCTCATTGCTCAGAAAGAAAAGTGTTTAATCTCTTTCACTTGTTCAAAGAATTGAACTAGAGATATGTAAGTTGTTAAAAAGCCACTTATATTAGTAGGAAAAGAAGATGACAAAGATAACCTACATGTAGAATAAATCTGTCACATGAATAAAAAGGAAGGCATTTAACTGAACCCTGAATGACCTGTAGTGCCTTCTCAAAAATTGGAACATGGTTATCCAGGAAAGCAAATAAAGATAACTTCTAGTGTCATTGGCAGCAGGAAATTAGAATAACAGCTACTATCTGGAAGATCAATTCTATTTAGAACTAGATTTCAGGGAAATAACTAAATTGCAAACACATGAGAGAAGTTGTCTCTTCAGTTCTGCTATCCATTAGATATGTCTACATGAAAATCCTTTAAAGATGGCAAATACCAGAGAAGCTTTAGTCAGTGCCTAAAAAAAAAATGTGTCTTAGCAGCCTAGCCAGTAATGTGTATGTAGTTACTGATTCATTTTGCAGGATTTTGGGACAATATCTGCCTGTAAATACTGGAGGAAATGCCAATTCGATTAAAAACTAAATGAGCCAAACCACCACTCTTTTGGAAGATAATTCACAATGAACAGCACAGGATGTTTTAATCATCATTATAATCATCATGTGTAATCATATTGATTCTTTGAGAATCACCATCAGCAGATGGCTAAATAGCAAATCACTGGTTTTGGGAAAGCCTATGTTGCAAGGTTCCTTGCAGCTTAGTCTTCAGCTGGACTGGATGAGACTCTCCAAATTGCTGTTCTGCTCGGTTCTTAGAACCAGGTGGCCTGTGGTCTTCCATGACTTCCCTACTACTTATATTAATCTATGTCCTAGAAATCTTCTAACTTCCTTATGAAATAATATCCTGCATGACAACCTCTACAGCTGCAGGAACAGTTTCTAGTGAATACCAGGCCAGTTTGATGAGCAAGAACCACCTGGGCTTCCACAATGAAATTCAGCACATTTAAGAAGAAAGGAAAGTCTGTCAGAGGCTTATCAATACAGACTCGAATCATCACACAATTTCAACAGTTTGCATCTGAAATTGGAAAAAAATGTCTTTATCCTTTTCTGGGGGCACAAACTTTTATTTTTTCTTTCCTATTCCTTGATAAGCATTGATAAGTCAATATCTTAATAAATGGTGGGGCCATCTCACTGAAGGTAACTGTTCTGAATATTCACTTGTTCTGGTTTAAATGTGAAAGAAACTGCCCACTACACTGACAAACATTATCACCTGGAATTTCCCATCAGTGCTGATCCAGGCATACTCTTATTTTATACTAACACTCAGATTGCTTTGGGAACCAGTGATTCAGCAAAGTATTTGTAGTTTGAGTATACACCAGCATAACTCTAAGGTACAAGGTAAGAAACAGGGTTTCAAGATTCTAATGTAGCATAAACAATGTTAGTTTGTGCTTGTTCCTTCCCATATCAGATGTCCCATGTTTGTATGACCTATCTTGTTTCTGTTCCAACCTTCAGCAGAAAACTTTTACTTATAGACAGACACGTTTTCTACCAAGACTAGACTTAAGTGTGACTGCTTTGACTATTTCATAGTGTTGACTACCAGGTTCCTTATCTTCACTCCAGAAGAGAAGCCAACAGCAAATATCATAAGGTTTTTTTTCTTCTAAAGATATGATTCTGCTGACAGAAATGAAGAATTTGCATATCTTTACCATTCAAGTTTTCAAGAACATTCTCTCCCATACTTAATCTTAAATCTGCAAAAATACTTTCAGAAATATCTCCCTACTGTGTACCAAAAGTTGTTTTACATTTTCTGGTGAACACATGACACCAAATTCTAAGCTATATTCCTGTACAAAAGTTCCAATAAGCACTTTTAAACTAAAATAAACAACTGTGATAAACTACCACTAGATATATAAAATTATCTGTTAACTACAAAAGCATGAAACTTTAACTTTAGAAGAAGATAAGACTACGTCTGTATCCTGTTTCTTTGTCATATGTATCATATACCAATAAAGCAATCTGTGCTCCTACGTATTTCTTGCCACACACAGAGAATCCTCCTGCAACTTTTAAAAGATAGAATAGTGATCATAAAAAGTAAATGTTTATGTACCCAGTTCCAGTGACATTCAATAAAATCCTATGCCTAAAAAAATCATGCTTCTAGAGTATACAGCTCTAACCAGATTCAGAAAATAAGAAAGTTGTTGATTTCAGGTTTTGAACCAGATCTGATTCCTTTATAAAATCAGGCAGGCTTATATCACACATGGCTTGTGGGGCAACATTTTATCAATTCATGTTTTTGTCTCATCCATCCACTTTGATCAGACTGCAACTGGACTGCCAGCCAGCCTTCAAAGAGCCTGACATATTTTGATATCTTCAGCACTGGATTCCAGTCTGTGAATGCTGAGAGTAGGAAGCAAGGGGCGAAAAGGTATTTGCAGTGCTCCTATCATTAGTCAGGGTTGATAAATAAAAATCTTGTCTCTCCACTGCATTTAGATGGGCAAATCTTTTCAGATATTACTCTTTCTTTGTTTGTTTTCTATTTGTTTAATTATTTTTTACTTTAAATGATTTTCTGATCATCTTAAATGAGGTGATCAAGTTTTAGCTAGAAAACAAATTCAAAAATGCCTTTTTCAGCCAGTGACTTCAGTGGAATCCAATTTTTCCCTTTGAGCATTAAGGAATTCACATTTCCTGCCTCTTGGAGCCATGCACTCTTTAGAAGGGTTGTAAAATCTCCTTGTGGAAAGAAGGAAAACATTCTAAATGTGCTTTTCTCGAAGAGTTGGTTAAAACACATGAAACCAAAGGTGTGGGTAAGCAGATGAATCTCTCTGCAATGCCGTGCTACTGCATCAGAAGTCACTTAGAGGAAAAACAGTCAATTTTTTCTCTTCCCTACTTATAAAGACTTCAACAGAAACATTCTAGTATGCTCTGATGGAAAAGGCTAAAGTAGCCAATTTCTCAACAGTTAGCAGAAAGAGCTTTTAAGAATATAAAACCAGAGCTCAGTATGAAGACTTAAAGTCAATTTAAAAATAGAATATTTTTCATTTTTGCTGAATTTAGTCAAACATTCTTACCATTGACAAATAGCTTTTCTTCTTGACACATAATTTGAAGAGGGCACAAAAATTCATTTAACTGATGACATTTAATGTGCTGTTTCACTCCCACATCCAGTTGTCCCAAAAAACTTTCTGCCTTCTAAAATAAGATTACTGACTTGGTGAGTGAGGATAAAGAAGAGGTTGTTGCTTATTTAATTTTAGTAGGGCTTTCAACACCATTTCTCTCAGCTTCCTTACAAACAAACTGAGGAAACAGAGACTGGATAAGCAGACAGTGAGCTGGAATGAAAACTAACAGGCTCAAATCTAGCTAGACATCAAGCAATTGTGAGGTCCGAAGAGGCTGAAATTGGGTTCAAAACAGTTTAATGTCTTCATTGATGACATGGGTGATAGGACAGAGTGCACCCACAGCAAGTCTGCAGATGACACAAACTGAGAAAAATGATTGATAAACCAGATGGATGTGCTGCTCTTCAGAGAGACCTCAACCAGCTGGAGAAATGGGCTGACAGGTATCTTGGGAAGTTCAGCACAAGGAACTGCAAAGCCCTGCACCCACGGAGGAGTGGACTCCAGATATCCCAGTCAGACTGGAGGAGAAGTAAAGCAGCTTTCCAGAAAAGGATCTACACATTCTGGTGGACAAGAAGTCGAACATGAGACAGCTGTATGTCCTTGCAGAATACAAGGCCACAACATCTCAGTCGGCATTAGGGAGAGTGTTGTCAGCTCATCCAGAGCATTACCAGAAGTGATTATTGTCCTCTGTAAATGGAGATACACCTGAAGTCCTGTGTCCAGTTCTGAAGTACCCTGGATGAGAGAGAAATGAACATTCTGGAACTAATTCAGCAAAGGAACATGAAGATAATGAAGGGATTAGAGCATCTGCTATAGCAAGAAAAGACTCAGAGAACTGGCATTGTTTATCCTGGAGAACAGAAGGCTAAAAGGGGATCTTACAAATGTGATTAAATACCTCATGGAAGGGGATACAGAAAATAGAGCTGGAGGTAAGAGGAAAAGAAGCAAAAGGAATAAATTTATGTACAATAAATGCCATTTAAAGTTTAGAAAACATTATCATGATAGTGGTCAAACACTGGAACAGGTATTCCAGGGAGGTTGTAAACTCTCTATCTTTGGAGACATTCAAAACCAAACTGAAGTCAGACTTGGGATACCTTCTGTAGCTGACTCTGTTTTGGGCAGATGTGTCTGTCTCCAGGAGTTGCCTCCAATCCTCAATTGGTCTCTAATTCTGGTTTCTTCTACAGGTTCCTCTGACATAGGAAAACTAACAATTTTATGTCTAGACTGTAAAATATGACTCAGTATAAGCTGTAGTGGGCATGACAATAAGACTACTAGTAGAGCAAGCAGAGACAACTGGAGAGAATCGTATCACACATGGCATGCAGTGGAAACTATATGTAATGAGACTCAAGATCTTCATATCCAATTGAACTGTAACAAAAAAAATTCAAGAAAGATGCCCTATGGTCCTCAGATGCCAGAGGACTTCCTGGCTACCTGTCCTGTAAAATTGTTTATCAGTGTCAAGCAAAAGACGCAACATTCACCAGTACAGATATTTAAGTTATGAGGTATTGGTTTCTCAGGTTGTAGCATACTTAAAACACGTGATGAGCAAGGCTTTAGCAATATGGTCACTCTTGAAGAAAAAAAATGTTAAGTAGGGTTGAGATTAGGACATCTGACTGCTTCTTACACCATCAAAAAATAAACTCATCAAACAAACCAAAAAATAAGATTTTTTTTAAGTGAAAGTTTTTTTCAGAAGTCAAAGTCATCATCTCAAGTATGCCATTATGAAAAACTTGGCTGCTTCACTTGAAAGTAAATATTTTAATTAGTTAGTTCCAGAACTTAAAAGTTTTATAGGATGCTGTGCTGTAGCTCATTTGAGCACCTCATCCAGTAATGACATTAATTAACACGAGGTTTCCTGAGAAAAACATGCATCACAAACACAAACCTCCTTAGTAATACATTATATTAATCAAAAATAAGATTTATTAATCTATTTATTTATGACTATCACCATGTATAGAATCTGTTTTTAAAATGAAACCTTTGAGGACTGTTGAGAGTGAGAAAAGCAGAAATAATGAAAAGAACTGTACTCGTATCATTTGTATGACTGCAAGCAACAGTAACAAAGGGGTTTAATACAATTCAGTGAGTTCACACTCAGAACAGAACAGAAGGGCTTAAAAACAAGATTCTCATCCCAGTCTGACAGGCAGGTAAGGTATTCAAATTGTGGAAAGCAGGTGCTACAGAACAAAATTCAGCAACAACCATCAGGAGCAACTGTGCCATGCACAAGGTATCAGGTATGGGAGTTACTGACATATTTTCTCCAAAAGGCAGACTCTTTGACTTGAGTTCTTGACTAGATAATTAGTAAACATTACAAAGGAAAGGAAAAAGGAACAAAACAGGCCATTTACCCCATAATTCTATGTAGCATAAAAAGTTAAGAGATACTAACAAGCCTCCTGAACTGCTTGCATCATCTCTAGATCACATAGAAAGTAATCACTGTTGCCCCATTATAACACAGTTTTAAATTTTGTATGGGAAAAGAAAAAAAAAGACATTTCATACTCCTCACCATTCAAGAAGAGGCAATTTTCTTTTTCTTTTCCATTAATGTAGCAGTCAGAGAAAAACAGAGAACATTGGCACAGCCACCTGAAAAGTTTCATTGTGATTTCTTTAGTATACTGACTTTCTGCCTTTTCAGTTGCCTCAGTCTGATGGGCCATGAAGTCTAATAATTCATGATAGAAATATTAGTAGATGAGATAAAGCATGTTACTACCACTGTAAAGTTTAACTCACAGCATATTATGGTGCCAGAAGTAGCAATGGTATAGTTCCAAATTCTAGGCCAAAACCACCTGATCTATCCCTTCCTAAAACTAGTCCTGATCAAATTTTGAATGCGTATTTGCTAGATCAAGATGATTTTTCAGGTCTCCTTGCCTTATTATTTACTATACTAATTTTTGAGGTGACTGAGCAGGGGGATAAATAACAATTACAAAACCACAAACGACAAAACAGAAGCAAAGGTAGGACAATATTTCAAAAGTAAATTCAACAGGATAAAAAGTCAAATGGTCCTAATGAAGGAGTCTGATGTTTGTGGTTTTTAAGAATAAAGGCAGTAGTTAAGATTGGTTTCGGTGGAGACAGGAGATTGCAGAGAGTCTGGACCATTTTGCATGCCAGTTATACTCAACACAGTTTGGTTTTTAAAGTTCATAAAAGAAAGATGAACTGATAGCACAACCTGAACAGGGACAACTTGTTCGTGTGAGAAAATCAAAGATGTTAAAAATGCTTTTGTTTGAGGACAAAGAGAGAGAAAGGAACAGGAGAGATAATGATCATGAGAGAGATCAAGTGGAAGGATATAATCAGTGAGGCCTGAGATTGGATTATGGGGATACCAGATTAACATCTGTGAAGAGGGAAGACAAGACAAAGGGAAGAGGAAAGTTGCTTAACATTTTATCAATTTTCGCTTAGGTGATGCTCAGGTCTTCTTCAAAGAGGAAATTACATTAATTTTTCAAATCTTTCTCTTGTCCTGCCTCTATGTCGTGAAAGAGCAGTGTCATGAGGCTAAACAGGGATTGGGGCTTGGAATTTGGCAATACATTTAAGAATAGACAAAGCAAGATCACCCAATTTGAGTTTTCCACAAACTTAAGAAAAACAAGGACAGAAGACAGTTAGGAGAGGTGAATTTATAGCTACTTTGGCCAGGTAACTTATAATAAATAGGGAGTTAAGTATTCAAACTAATTATAACAAAAACTTACTATTTTAACTACTGATGGAGACTATGGAGACTGGGCTGTCAAAGGAGGTTGGAGTGAAAAAAGAATAGTGATAGTGATGAGCTAGTGGTGGTAGGAGGACAATAAAAGGATTGGAAAATATTTCATGAACTAATGAAGATACAAGTGCTAGGTGACCAAAAGTTTAGTAAAAGGTATTTTCAGTATGCAGGAGAAATAATTCTCAACCATTTTTAAAAATAAAGAGGGTAAATTTAGGAAACACAACAGATCAGATCTTCTTGGTCATCAACAATTACTAAATGGTGAACATAGGAGATGATGAAGAAAAAAAAAAAAAAAAAACAACCAGTAACAAAAATTCAAGATTTTTACAGTCTGGTATTCTACTAAGTTTTAAAATAGTTTTGAATTGCTATTATATAGTTTCAAAAACCTAGAGAGTAAAAAGAGATTAGGTAAGATCACAGTGACAGATGGAGATGTCAACACAGATGATATAATGCCTTGATGTCACTAAATGAACAGCAAGTCTTGATTGAATTAAAACCTTGCAGCAGATGGTGCCTTTATCATTGCAGACAATCCAAAGTGTTGTTATAGTACAATTTATAATTTTTATTGATCAGAGGAAAATTTAGTAGTTTCTTTCTATAAAGATTTTTGGGGTTTTTTTGCTGGTGATATCTCTAAATTTCTAGTACCTTTTGCAATATTTATAACTACTGCCTCACAGAGAAACTTTTATCTTCAGTTTGCAGAATTTATTGAAAGCGCAAGAGGCCTTTATTTGGCTGCCTTAGATTATGAACTGAATATAAAAAATGGAGTGAAAACTGACATAAGATAAAAAGGTATCATGTTATCATATCCATAAAGCTATGGATATTTATTTCCTGGGCTCCTTCATGCTGGAAGCACGAGTTTCCTCTACAGATCCAGCCTTTATGCCTTGGAAGCCTAATCCTTGTTGGAACTCATTTAGGGAGGTATTCACAAAGACAAGCTGTGATTTAACAGACTTTTTTTGTTAATCTTCACTCTGGTGAGCAGAGAAAGTGAAAGCTATTCAGAACCTTGTTCAAAAGACATACTAAACTGTATGAGTTCAGAGTTGTTTGGCTAGCTGAGGTGCCAGCCAAATGTGTTCTGAAAAGAGGATGTAAGATTTGGTCTCACTGTTGGCTTTCTCTGGTTCAGTGCTATAAACTCTTGGAATAGCTCACAAGGTTAGTTCGACCTTCTGTTCTTAAGCATCCAAGGAAAACACTAATAAGACACTATTCTACCTAGCTTACTGAAGTTAAAGAGGAACTAAAGAACAAGTGTGAAACTTAGTCTATGTTTTATTAAATTTTTCTGTTCTACAGAAGCAGTTATATGCAGAGATCTATGAGATTTTTAATTTGCTCATGTTAAGTGCAACGTTCCAGTAATGTAGTTTAGTTTCTTGAAAATAAATTATGGGGGTTTGGATTTGCCCATTTTTTTAATCTTTCTGGTTTATAGGTGCTTGGAGATCATCTCATTTTTCATCTCACACTTCTCAATTTCATATTCTCTAGTTGATCATATCAGTTTCCAAACTGAGAGTTCAATTTCTTTAGAAAAGGAAAGAATTAACAGCAAGTAAACCTGTTTATCAACAATTGTGTTTGCTCATGCACTAATATGAAGAGCCATTTTTAAGAACTTTTAACAGAACCCTGTTCACCGCAGTTTTGCAAGGCAGTCTATTGTTAAAAAGTATGAATGAAAGAGTAAAGAATTCTGGCCTACTATTCCATGCATGAGATTTCCCCCCAGAAATGACAGATATGTCAGGAGAACTTAAATGGAAACAGAGCACCAAGTGCTCTGTGAGGGATTTTTCCACAGCTCGACAGTGTAGTTGTGACCTGTGGTCGACATGTGCTTGTAACCTGGGCTATTTGATTAAAAAAGCAGGGCACTACTAATTGCACAGGAGTCCTCTCCTAGTGCAGTACATCACTTCACCAAGTAATTGCTTCTAGGAAGGAATACAAAACAAACAAACAGAAGCTATGAAGACCTTAATTCTCATATGATGTTGTTCAAATATGAGTTATCACACCACAAACAAACCCTCAATCCTGAATAAATATTTGATTGAGCAAATAATTTTGCAATTCTTTTTGCCAGTATCAGGAACTTTAGCAAGAATATACACATAAGAATTTCAAGAATACATACCCAAGAGTTACTATGTAGTTTGTATCTTAAAATTATTGTCTATGGCAATTCTGGAAAGAATACACAACTGAAAGAGACTATGATGAGATCTCACTAACTCTTCTACAGTTCATTCATTTATTAATGATGCTGCTACCTCATGACAACCCATTCTTTTGACATCAGACTCAGCAGCAAACATCATAGCATTGACTTACTTGGATACTTTAACTTTGCCAGAAGGGAGGAAAAAAATAATTGTTAGCAAATTTTCCCTTTTTACTTGACAAGAAAGGAAATGGCAGTACATGCTCAGCACTGACCAGCACTAACCACGTATATTTTATGAAGCCGTGCCATACTCTTGTTGAAGCTTACTAATTATAATGTTACCATGTAAAGTAATTATATAAGTTTGGGGTTATTTACTCTGGTTCTAATTAATAATGACATTAACAAGAGCTTTTTTTAAGAAATTTCAGGCCAAATTCAAGAAATCATAACAAATTAATGGATCAAAGGTTATATTTACCCTAGATATTAATTAAACTGTTGTGTTTAAAAGGCAGACAGAAGACTTCCATACTGAACCTAAAAAGGTTTTTAACTTATCATGGATTAGAGTTATCATGGCTTTTACCAAGTAATAATAAAATATCTACAGAGATCTCCTTTGGCTCCATGTGGAAGTTTCTATCAGCTTCAAATCCAGGTGCTGAACCTTTGATGAGAGGTTATGTGGCTTATGGGGAAGAGCAGAGAGAGGTGCAGCCCCTCTCACATCAGTTAGCTCAGCTGAGTCCTGCTAGGAGGATGCTGCCCAGCCCTGGGGCTGAAGGGAGGCCTGAGTCCTCCCCGCAGAGGTGGGAATTGCACACTGGATCACCAGCTGGGAGGTCTGTCCAGGCTGGCAGACAGGGAGAGGTGAGCAGGCTCTGCAGAGAAAGTGAAGAGTGAGTTTAAAAAGTGAGCATTTGTTCTGTATTTTAGATGAGAAACTGCTGGATCAAAACAGTAAAGGGTGAGTTGAAGAATTATGTTCATTGCAGGGAAGAAAATGGTTTTCTGGAATAATGATGAAGGAAATGTAAGGAGAAAATTAAAATGAGTTGGCAAAGTGTAGAATAAGAGTAGAGTAAATAATTGGAGTATCAGTAGGGACTTTCTGATAGAATATATAGCTGATGCTTGCTTATTACTAAAAATCATCACAATACTTCCTGCTAGTAGTTATTGCAATAGTAACTTGGTTAGGAACCTTTGACAACTGAGAACATGCATAATGTTACACCACATAAGTACACACTTTCTCAAAAGGCACAAAAAAATGAAAAAAATACAGTTGAATTCAGCAATACTATTTAGTTACTGCTGCATGTTACTTTTGATGAAAGTTTCAAATAGGAGAACATTCAAGGTTTATCTGAAAAGAATTTTAAACATTTTTAAACTGACATATTTTCTTATCTAAGGATAAAACCAAAAGGAATTTTCATCTATGGTTCGTTTATATATTATCCATGTATGCATTCAAATGTGAGCTTTTGAAACACATTTGCTTTGAACAAGAAATGACTGCAAACATTTTTTTTTTCCTTTTATGGTTTTACACTGCCTACAGTCTGAATTTTCTGTTCCTCAGCCACTTACATCTTCTTTTACAGGATGTGTTGCTCCTACACATTATCTGCCAAACAATTTGGCATATTTCTAGTCACAGGGAGACCCAAAATCTGCTAGTTATTTTTTGTGGAGTTGGCACCTATGCATGTTTGCCTGTAAAAATATGATTGCTTCCTTCCTTCATTTATTTATTTCCTGAATTTAATGGTTTTGGTTAAAATATTAGTGCAAGTGCCAGAGAAGTTGCTGCTTAAAATGAAAACTCTGTGATTCAAAAATTCAAGAAAGCATATATTTTATATAATTGAATAAATCCTCTCTTAGCTTTAAATATATGTATTCCTATCCTGATAGTTTACAAAATAATTTGTACTTTTAAAAAATAAATGCAATGTGCTGGTTGAAATTATTGTGCAAAAGACATCCCAACCAACTAAAATAAAACCTTTCTCTCATAGAAAACAGATGAACAGTGTTTGTCTTCTTTTAGCACTGTGAATTCCTAGTCACAGTTTGGCAGAACATTGCACAAGATCTGATGCAGACATGGGTGAAGTAGTTGCTGCTTGGGTAGAGGGGCATTTACCTCTCCAGGTGATACCAAGAAGATACTGAGGATGGTTCTTCAGTCTAGCTCCTGCCTATGAATGTGAAGGAAGAACAGGATCTGACTGCTCAGATAATATGAGCCAAATTCTGCTCCTTTCTCAACAAGGGTAAGCCCAGCACAAGTCCTTTGCCCTTCTACCTCTGTAGCTGCAACCTGGCAGAGTCTGTGGGACCAAGAGCTGAGCAAGAGCAAATGTCAGGGGCAGTAGTTAAAAATGAAGCCCACAGTTAGAGAAGCTGAGTGAGTTTGTAGTGCTTTGGGCAAGAAAAAAAGATAAATCCTTTCAGTTGAATTCCTCTGGCTGTAAATGACTGTCTTTTTTTATTCATTCAGTGCTTGATGAAGTCAAGAACGGTTTATAATTTGTTGCCAGTAAATATACAACCATATCACTTTGTATTTACTCAATGATCACCTCATTTTCCAAACTGAAAACATCCATGGTACAAAAATTGTAGATGACATCTCAAATCAAGCAAGTAATACTTCTCTTAATACCATGATGTTTACAACATGCCAGAATATTTAAATTACTGTTCTGTCTGTATCTGCCATTTCTTTACAAGTTTCATGGTGTTCTGATATTAGAGTATTTTGAATAAGAGATACCAGTGTAAATCTTTTCATCTCTTACACTAGTAATTAATTAGTTACTAGTAAATTCTGCTGACATAGGCAATCTCTTAGATGTATGATGCAGGTCTCACTTGGGTTACAAGAACCAGGCATCTATTTGGTACTGAAATTCACATATTCCCTGATTTATGTGAGTCTTTTAAGCATGTTTTCCATTATTCACCAAATGTCTGGTTATATATGCACCTTTTTTTTAACAGGATCAAGATTTTAGACCTCACTCCATGCAATGCTTTTTTTTTTTTTTTTCATTTTTGCCTCACTTCCATAACTTCCAACCCTTAAGGAGTACATGCATGAAAAGAAACTGACTTCCTCATAGGTCATGACCTTTCATGCATAATATAAATTCACATATTATGATTATAGTGTAGCTATAGTCATTCAGAAGTACTACAGAGAGCTATTTGACATTATTGTATATAGAGTGGGGGCAAAGGGAGTTGAGCTACAAAGAGAACCAACTGTTTTTATTAATGCACAATTTCATAACTATGTATGAAGCATAACATACATCTTGGGAAGTGATGTATTTGTGTTAGACATTTGTAAATCTAACTAAGCATAAACACTTCGCTTCAAAGCATTCCTGTGAGGGAATGATTGTATTTTAAAAATATACCCAAAAAGGCTTGTCTTCTTCAAAATACATATACCTGAGGGAAGAAGTGTATTCTGAGGTGTACTGAAAATTAGTCTATATAAACAGACCTCACTTTGGCTAACTAAAAATCGTGAGATTAGGTAAACGCAATCTAGTGATGAATACTTTGGGGATCTGAATTTTGTTGTTTAGCAGCTCTAGAAAACTTGTTTTGCACTTAAAACAGGAAAACACCACAAAGTTTCAGCTTTTGCAGTCTCACTACATACTTAAATTGATAACAGCAGCTTCAAGACCAAGACAAGAGATCTTGTGCATTGTCCAAGGCCACGATAAATGATAAAATGATGCATACATATATAGCCCATGGGAAAAGGAAAAAGTCATTAGCTTAGATTCTTTTTGAGTCATCCTACACTGAAGGTGACAAGTGTTACCTACTCATTTTGGTGAAGCATGCACACTGGGTTAGTTTCTATGGCTCAGCTGACAGGCAGATTTTCTAGAGGTGCTGTACTGGACTCTCAAATATATCCCATATCATGTAGCATTCTTGTTTGGAAGCTAGCTTTACACTCCCATCAATTTCAGTAACCATTTCCTAATAATACTAAACATCTGCCTTGGAGGATATGCTGGATGTGTGGAATTACAGGAAGAATGGCTGTTGGCATCTCTGTCACAGCTGGGCTCAGGAGTTTGTCTAAAAAGCTGTGTTGGTGTGCCCCACTTTTATAATGAGTTTGGTGTGGAAGAAGGATCAGACTTGTGCACTTGCTTTGCACTCTGAGGTGTGCTTTCAGTTTGCTCTGGAGTTTACCATGTTGCATTGGTCTGTAGGAATTCGGCAACCACCTTAAAATAGGTTGATTTATGAACTTCTGCTTCAATTTTCTGTATTATGTGATAATTTGGAGATTATCACAAAGATGTGTGTCAAAAAAGTGATGAAAGAGAGCGATAAAGTGATTTTGTGAATACTTGGTGGAAACAGGAGAACAGGACAGGAGGATAAAGCACTGCAGTTAAGAATTAGTGATAGCAGAAAGCAGTCCACTACTTTGAAGTGCAAATCGAGGAACTGTCATTTGAATACCTCACTATGTGGGTAACAAATCCTTTCCAAAGGCAATTGACACTGTCAAAGGTTGTTCGACCCCACCACTCAGAGCTGCTCTCCCCATCCTGGTCTTTTTTCAGTCATCTTCTAACCACAGGACTTCTAAAGCTGCTGGCTGAACATAAGAGCAGGATCTTGCTCTCCTGTTCCCAGTCCATGACAAACCATCATCCATAACTGTAGTATTAATAATAACAACCAGAAAATGGATTAAAGGTGCATAATTTCTGGTGCATAAGGCTTAAATGTCCAACATTAAATATAAAAATACCCTGTACAATAATCACAGTGTTATTGGGATAAATTAAAACATGTCATTTACAATTTGGAGAACAGTTGAAGCCACAAGATGACAGTAATATCTGTTAAGGAAACTGTTACTTCAGAGGTATGTTTTGCTGAATTTGCAGTGTTCTTGGCAAGCATATTTACAGTCTGAAAATAAAAATCTGCTTATTCTTAATTCTAATCTTTTCTCATTCTTGTTACCTTCCTCACTGCTGTTCACTGCAACAGATCCAAAGCTTTACTGCTATCAACTTTAACACAAACCTAATTTATCCCTACTATTTTCACCTTTATGAGCTGTACTGATTCTACCTTTCAACTTCTAACAGATACACTGCAGGCCAGCAAGTACCAAATACTACTTTCACATCAAGTTTTACTAGGAAGTGCCAAAAAACCTCAGAACCTTTCAAAAATTTCTCTATATTACAGGATGTCTTCTAAGGCGTTAGAATGCATGCACAAGTTTGATACTGTTCGTATGGTTTATTCATACAAATATCTCAAAAAACTCAGAATTGACATCAACAAATAAACCTTCATAGAATTAGTTATTTCTCATTTCAGTGATTAATTTGTCTGGAGAATGTGTCTTTATAGGTCTTTACTGATGGCTGCAGAGAGTCTAACTTTTGATTTCCCTCACTTTCCATTAGTGATTAGGTTCTAATTCTCTTTTGAGGAGACCAGCTGTGGTTGGAAATTCCATTTCATGAAGGGGATGAACTGAAAACAGGCCCACCAAGTGAACATTTTTGTACCCCTTTTGACACATGGCTTCTTTTCAGACAAAACATAAACTGAACATGTAAAAATATGTCTCTGACAAATACATAGAGTTCCACCAGTCACTGGATTTTGCATCTTATATGAAAGTACGGTCCTTGCTTCACAAACTAAATTAGGAATAACCTGATTTTTGAAGAGGAGAAGAGTCATGGAATGACCTTCAGAACTTAACTGCAGCCCCTGTAACATCTGCAAAAACATGGAAGCAAATCAACTACTCTTTTACATGTTCCATGTAAATCAGCTGCTGGCCATCAGGGTTTGGGGTGGTCCATTTAGGCTGTCTTTATCTGCCTAATCTATCCATTGTACAATCAAACTAACAAAAACATATCTGGTCAGCAAGAAGTCAGTATAGAGAGGCAGCAAGTGGCACTCAACCGTGGTTTAGTTCTGACTCCTTCCAAGAATGTATCAAAATTCTCTAAATAAAATTTTACAAAAATATTGTGCAGTTGAAGGGTCAATAGTTGGTGGATTAGCACTTAATTCCCTTGAACAGGGATATAGGAATGAGCTCATTAACAACAATATTTATTCCTGGAACGGGGTATAGAGACAGCTACTCTCCTGCTGCTCAGTTTTGCTTCCCTCCTGCAGTAATTCCCCAAGCCCATACATTCAATTTCCTTAGACCGTGGTGTCATCTGGCAGGAGCTGCACCTTTAGCAGCTGTTGCTGGATGTGCCACACACGGATCCAGCCAGCACACTGGAGCCATGTGCCCTCTCCAAGGTCCAGTCATATTGCTGGGATAATTCATATTCCCCAGATGTTAGTCGCTTCTTTCCTCTTCATCCTTCTCCCACCCCTCCTCTGCTGCATACAGTGTGCTGTTGGAAGGCATTTTGTAACTGTTTGTAATCTCTTCAGGCAAAAACATCCAGATTAATGTTACTTTCCTTATCAAATTGAGCTGATCTTACTGATTTTCTCAACATTACTCCTTAAAAGTTCTTGAAAGAAAGGGGAGCACAGTGTATTCCATCTAACACACAGATTAGGAAAATGAACACCTTTAAGACTAAAATTTATGCTCACATTATTTTATTATTTTATATTCTCTTTAATAATTGAAAATGAGCTAAAAATTGATTATATGATCAAATGTTAAATTTTAGACTGAAAAATATTTTTATCTCAGAAACTTAAATAATTCCTCAACATTGGAGTCTATTAACTTCCAGTATTAGCATTTCTTGTATTTGATCTTCAGAATTTTGTCTTTATCTCATTGTAAGATCAGTTGTGAGACAATTTATTTTCTGACGATAACAAAATATAATTCACCAGTTTTTAATTGAAGATCCCCTAGCACTCATTTTTTTCAAATGAAAACTATGTTTCAGCAGTTGATATAACATTAAAACCTTTTATTCTTTGAGCATCTACATATTTTTCTGTAAATTGTTCTAAAGATTTGGCAAATAGAGGCTAGGAGGGGCATTCCCACCAAGAGCCCATACAATTACAAAAACCTAAGTTTCTTTAGGTGTCATTTGCAGTCTCAGTATGTCATCTTCTTACACACAAGCACTGTTTATAAACCAAATTCTGCATTGTCTCCCTTGAAAAATCAATACTTTTTTTTTTTTTTATAACAGCTTCATAAATGTGAGAGAAATAAAAGGAGTTTATCCTGCAGTGATTTTTCATGTATCCATTTGTGTGATTCATTTTGGCTCTTCCCTCTCTGCTGACACAGACCAGGTATACACAGAAGAAAAAGATACCAAGATGAATTCTCCTTGATTTTGTGCATGGATGAGAAAAATTACATGTTGAGAAGAGTAGTTTCTATCTCTCAGAAGTCACATGGAGGCAGTCAATTGCAATACATTTCAGGCATGTAGGTTAAGGAACTTGTTTTGGGGTATAATTTGATATTGTACAACCAAGTCAAAGAAATAAATAACTGAGCAAGATTTGAACTCTGGGAAATATTGAATTCAACTCAATGGAGTTCAAAATGGAAGTAAAAGGTAGCTCTGTTTTTAAATTATCAGTGACTCTAAAATCAGAGAACTATGTGGCCTATATATAAAAAAAGAATTGTTAACTTCAATTAGAAAAATTAGATTAGTGAGAAGAAATCTCTCCCATTTGGGAATTATACATATTTTAGTAGTAAAAAATTGTATGTGCTTAGAAAATACATCAAGACCCAAAATTCAAGAGCTTTGAAAACCTTAAAAAGAACATAAGAACCTATTGAGGATGCACTTTCAGTGGATTTAACAGTATTGTGTAGAGAGCTTGATATGACTGAGAAACAAAAATACTTGCCAAGTAGATCTGATGAGCCTAATTATCTGAACCAGAGATATAGAAATAAATACAGGAAAATTCATACACTAATAGTCAAAATGAAAGCAGGCATATTTGTAATGCAATTAAAATGTAGAAAATCTTTAAGCAACACAATATATTGTAGTGCATCAGAAAACTCTTCAAATACCAGCAATGATTGCCCAGTTTCTAGAAAATGTGACAACAAAACGTTTCTTTTGGAGCTGCTCCTCACAGAAACAAGAAAAAGATTTCTCCTCCCATCTGAACCTTCAAAAAATCACTTTGCTTTCCTCTAAATTAACAGCCCATTTGACTAAGGGAGATTCTTCCCTATACATCACTTGTACAGTCAGACCAAGATCTGAAAGGCAGATTTTAGTTACTTGGTGGAGAATGGGACTATGGGTGGTTTGGTCTCCCAGATCTGAGTTGTCTGTCATTCAGGAGTAATCAGTGCACCCCACCTTTGTTTGGACTGCTGCTGTGGGAATGGCACTCTGTGTTTTCAGGTTACCAAAATGACTTTAGTGTTGATTGATATGTAGGATAGGAAAGCTAAGCGCTGCTGAAGATTGGTCTGCAATGTGTTTCTTGTAATGGAAATAATTGCAAATTAAAAACACAAGAAAAGAAAACAAAATTGAAGACTATGCTTATCAGTTCACAGCTGTTTTAATATCATCATCATTCTGGCTAAAAGTGAGGCTGGCCATCTAACCTTTTTTCTCTTCTCCCATGACACAAAAAGCTCTGACAGTTGCCTGTTTCCTCTGCCTGGTATTAGGAGATGGGTTTTCATTTCCTTAGTTTGCAGGAAATGTGAGGGACAGACAGCTGTGCTTTCCTAGCCTTCAAACTCTGCTTCCACTCCCCAGCATGCCTAATTTTCCTACTGTGTTTGCTTAACTTAGACAATTTCTTCCTGTTTCCCTTCTGCCTCCATAACCAGTTAACCAAGATCCACAAGTTGGACTACGTGACCCCAAAGGTCCCTTCCAACTTCAGGTACCCTGTAAACATCATTAAATTTCAAACCTTAGGAAAAAAGTACTTGTAGTCACTTTATTAAATGCTAAACTATGGAAAAATTACATAGTTCACAAGTTATTGTATTACTTCCATAACACAGAAGTAGTTGAAACTAAAATTCTAAATATGACAAGTCTGGTAACATTTTGTTAGAATGGTACCATACCCACCAAGGGCTGGCTCATTTCATTCATGCATACACAGATTGTCCAAAATTTCACCTCTATCGCCTCTCCATTTTATTTGCCTAAGGAAACAGAAATTCAAAGGTTAATCATAACTGAATCAAACCAGCTTACTCTTCCATCCCTATGAAAATATAACTACACATTTCCTTTTTAGATGGAATTTGCAACCAAGCTACATTTGACAAAAATTTTCAACAATATGAAGCATGGTGCTCTTTCCCTCCTAGAGCATAGTAGTTCTATCTTTCCTGTGTAACGATTGTGCAGTGAAAATGTAGGCTCATAAAAAAAGCTTGTCCAAAATTGCATGCAGCTTCATGCTTTGAGAAAATTACAAAAATAACTTTTTTTTCTGCTCTACAGTAAATATTCTAGATTTTTTTCTGTCCTTAAAAATACATTTTTTAACTGTCTATTCTTTCTAAATTTAAGCATCCATCAAAATTTTTATTTCATAATATGTTTGTGGTATCTGGGACTAATGAGCCAATTTCACCTGTATGCACATCCATTTCCCCTGAACCACATCCTCAACTTTTTATAAGAGTCAGCTATAAGCTGCAACACTGAAACATGGGATGCTCATGTCCCAGGTCAAGAATACACAGCTCAAGCCTATATAAATAAACATGAAGGAAGTCTTTATTTCTGTAAGTGACTTAGTGCCAATTGTGTTACTGAGAGCTGCAGATATCAAGCTTGAGCCAGATAGTTTTTGTTTTTCTTCTGCCATCATCTTGCCAGACAGAGTTCATTACAGCTCTTGCCTTACAAGAAGTTTTTGGGGCTTCCAGGAATAAAAGAGTTTTTAAAAAAGAGCATTTTATTGGAATGCGTTGGCTAGATCTATGATCCTTCAAGAGCTGACAGCCATCAGGCACTATAAAAAAAAAAAAGGCAACTCACTTTCTTCTAACTGGGATTCTTCAAGTTCTTACAGATATCCTGCTTTAAGAGACGCTTAACTCCCAATACATTGTGCAAACTTTGAAAGGTGGTTTTGCAGAGTCATGTCTGCTTAGCATAAATAGATGACTGTCTCATGTCTAAAAAGCTGTAAATGCAGGTCACAGGAGAAAAGAACTGCATGGATTTACACCAGCAGCAGAAGAATTTTGAGCATAGCAGGAAACAATATAATTTTTTATTTTAAAAACATTTCCCCTTCCTTCAGATATTAAGTGTGTAGCTAGAGACAGATAGATCGTTTTGCCTAAGGAACTGCATCACTTTGCAATAAATAGTACCTTAGGTCTGTGATCAAATCGCAAAAAATTTCATTTTTGCATGTAAAACTATGGTTCAATTTTTTTCCTTTTCAGAACTAGAACAAACAGATATATTTCTTTTCCCCCAACTACCTTAAATGTTTACTGTTCCATTTAGGTCCAATCTGCTGTGTGTTTCAAAACTGCATTTGAATCTTGTGAATTAGCCACACTACCATGTGAAGGACAGTTTCCTGATGGTGGGAAAGAGTTTAAAAGAATGACAGCTCCCAAGATTTAAGTGGTGCTGCAGGGTGTTAAGCTCCATAGGACATTTTGAACATGTCAGAAGTGTCAGGTACTTTATATTCATGGACAATTTCACAAAGGAGTTGATGGTGCTGTCCTTACATTATTAAAGGCAAAAGGAATGACATGGTTACCAAGTTTAATGACTTCAAAGAACTAGGCCTGTCATGTGAGCTGCCACAGAGCTATTTGTATTGAACTATTTTAAGGCAAACATTCTTGTCAGTATTTGCTATTAAATTGTTTAAGAAAGGCCACATTGAGCTTTTAGTCAAGCCCTGCAATGTTCTCAAAACACTGAAAATTTGCATGAAAGCCTTGCGGCAATGTGCTAAGTTATATAAGTTAAAACATCTCTGGCAGGATTTATCCCTGAGTAATTAACTAGACTTGGCATAATGGAGACAAACACATTTACTACTCAGCTATAGAAACCTGTTGAGGGGAAATAACTGCTAAATTTCTCTTCTTCCTAATTCTTTTTCTAATATCATAGACTATTCTTTTGTTTGATTAAAATGAAAAGAATGCTGGGTATCCTGTGTATCAACACAGAAAATTACAAGTGTGTTTCTAGGATCTTTATTTTTTAGATTCCTGCTTGCAATTCTGCCATATCATATGAAGAAATGTGCAGTCTATTAAAACCACAAGGTGTACCAGGCTGGGGCTTATTCATAATCTCTAAGTGAAGCTCTCCCACTTAATGTGAAACACCTAACACCCCCCGCCAGGAACCCTGGTTGTTACATCACTGAATGAGCTTGGTTTTTCTCTGTGCAATCAGTCCACCTCTAAATAGACCTGGTTCAAGAAAAAGAGCTGGGAAACTCTGTCCACATTGCAATTTTGCCCCCTAATTTGGCAACGAGGAGTATTAATTTGGCAATGACTATGAAACATCCCAAGAAATTGAAGGGTTTCAGACTGGACATTAGAGTAATCAGGACTGACCTAAGAAGCTGTATTTTTCTCCCCTGCTGTTCTTTATTGGGGGATAGTGTTACATGCTTATCTAACAGAATGCCTCTCTTCTCCATGGGGTCCAGAGAAACATCAATCTACCCAACACATTTCCCGAAGACATCTGAGAGTTCCTCTGCCAGCATTCTGAGCTCACAGACACAGGCCAGCTGTGGCCTAGAAGCTGTGGATCCAATTTAGCGTGGCTTTGTGCCCAAACTAAAACATCTTGCCTCAGCGGAGTTTTGTTAATGCCTAGAAGACTTCTGGACTGCAAGGGGCAAACATGGCCCATTGCAGGATGGGCAGGACAAGAGCTCTTGCCTGTGTGAGATACGTCTCTGCTTGCAACTTCCTTGGTTATTCAGGCTAATGGAGCTAACCAGTTCTGTAAAGAGTGCTGCACATGCCAAGAAAAGGAACCCCTAGGGATTTTCTGCTGCAAACTCTAACACCTTAAGAAATTTAGTCTTCACCAGGCAAGGGAAAGGATTTGGGTGCCAGATTTGGGTGCCAGGTAAGTGCTTAGGGACAAGAGGATATGTGTTCATCTCATCCATGGTTTTGTGAAGCAGCTGAATAACCTAAGTTTACAGGCATATTAATGCATTATAACCTTGAATAGGATTTAGACTAAATATTCTGTTTCTACAGTGTATAAGCTAGCTAGTTCTGCTAAGCCTAATTAGGGTATTAATGATGCAAATTTAGAGAATGTCAGATTTTTAGACAAAACAAAATTTATTTGACTTCCACCCAATATGAACAGTTGCTGAATATACTTCCAAGACTGTGTATGGTAGAAATTATTTCGGTTTCTAGAATCTTCCCAGAAAAGACAAACCGACATTTTCTGCACTCTCTAAATAATTCTGAGTACAAAGTCAGTGATAGGAGTTGGGGGGGAGGGGGGGGGAGGGGGAAGTCATATTTGCCTTTAATTAAAAAAGAATCATTAAGTCGGAACACTTACATGGCCTACAAGAATTAAATGTTTGGTGTTTTTTTGGGTTTTTTTCCTTCTGGAACAATTCTACCGACTATTTGGGACTTTACAAATTTCAGGTTCAAATTTATCGGTGACCAGACCAAGCAGTAATTCACATCACAAATTTAGACGGATGACCGAAAATGAAGAACAAGGTCTATAGAAATTTGAATGATGGTGTAATTGCTTAGTACCATAGAAACATAGAATATTCTGGGTCAGAAGGGATCCATCAGGACCATTAACTCCAACTTCTGGCCCTGCACAGGATATCTCAAGAATCACACCACAAGCATTTCATATAGGCTTTAGATTACTGCCAGAATGTTGTTTGCCTGTATGGAAGTGTTCCATCCCTGACATATATTCTATGAACAAGATCGAAGATCCTCATTTGTCAAATTATATTAAACAGATAAGAATGAAATAAAGTACAGACTTGTATTATTTTATTAGGGACAACACTGTAGTTTGATTAAAATTTGGATGAGTATCACAAAATCTCATGTCTGAGTAGACAGAATTAATTTTCTAAACTGTGTGCATGCCCTTTAAAATGGTGTGTTTGAGGAAAAATAGATTTATTGCTAATACACCATGATTGATATATTAGCTATTGCTGTCATTATCAATTTTCTATTTTAAACAACCTTTAAGAATGTTAAGAACAGCAAAGAATTCAGGCATTTGACAATTCATATCAATGGAATGCACTTTCTGATGTTCCAGTCATGTTTTTAAGAATCATACTTACATACAACTATAGAAACCACTGCATCTTAATATTTAAGAGATTGTTTCAAACATATCGATAACATTGCTGAAATAGATATTGAAAACCTAGTTAAAAGTTGCTAGTTTCTTTTAAGTTACAACTGTGAGTATGATAAAATACCATTTGAAAACAAGATCCATAAGAATTCTTCTGTGTCAGTGGAAGCAAAAAAATCACATAATCCATCTGAAAGATCATATCTGAAACATTGCATCTTTTTTCCTCAAAAAATTGAAGCACATTAACATTTTGCTACTCCAGTCATAGGCTTGGAAACACACTAAATTCAGGAAACTTTAGATGAGTGTATAATTGGTTTAACTAAAGATTTATCACTGCTTTTGTTTGAATCTCCATCACAATCTCAACTGAGGTATTAATTCTTATTTTATTTTAATAATCCTCAGCTATAGGTGTGCTGAAGTGATACAAACACATTTTTCTGTGACTTTAACTGCTACCAGTCTTCCAACCAACTGGTGGCCTTCCAGCAATATATAATCAAACACAGTATAATACCTTAATTTCCACTGGCATTTTGCCATGGCTACACTACTGTCATATTTCTCTCATCCCAGTGGTTAAATGCTTGGAGCATGGGTTATTTTATTCTTGCCAGTAAGCTTAATAAAATATAAATATTTATGGATGCAAATGCAATTCCAACATCTTATCAAGCTGGCCAAAATCTACTCACATATCTGTTCCAGGGATTTGACTACTGAACTTGGCAACAGGAAAATGATTGAGTTGATCAGCAGTCTGAGAAGGTAAATATGACAGTGAGTTTACTGAGGAGATCAGTAGTAGTCACCTGCAAGTGAAAATACACTGCTGTTCAGATTCAGTAACAAAACCCTACATAAGGTGGCTTAGAGAATAAAACAGATTACTGAGAAATTAATATCTTACAGACCGCCTTCCTAGTGCACCACAGAAAGCATGGCTCTCTTACTGTTACATATATTTTCATGCTATCATGAGCTTAAAAGGAAAAAGATTGTAAGATACAAATATAGAGATATTTTAAGTGTTTGTTCTACTACTGTCTACCATAGAGATGAGGGTTGTGAGCCTAGAACAAAAGCAGTGACTACAACTCTGGGCAAAGCATGGGCTATATTACAGAATAAAAACCGAACAAATTATTCCAAGGAACGAAGCAAAAATGTGGAGCAGGAGTCTCTTCTTTGGGCCATTGTTCCCTGAATACCTTCAGAGAGGTTTGCATTTCAGGCAGGGAAGAAAGCGTGGCCAGGAAATCTTAGGAAAGCCCTGTGATCCCATCATCCTGCCCTTAGGCGAGGGAATGCAAGTGCAATCACTCTTTAGCTCCCATTTCTGATGCAGATTGGGAAAAGGAACTGGGGGGACTGGGTTAAGAAGAGAACTTGGTCCAGGGAAGAGAGCAGGACATCTATCTCCAGGCTTCTGTGGAGACAGCTGAGGAATCAGTCCTGAAGGTGAAAAAGCTTAACCTTATCTGTCTTCCTCATTTCTTATATAATCAAAGAGAGCTCTGCCATAGTATGTGAAGTTTTAAATGTCTTATTAACCAAAGTAAAGTGAGACATTTCTTGCCAACTGTGTTTTTCCAATGTCCCTTGGCTCAGCTGTGCACCATCTGTCTTTAAATTGTAAATATACTAATAACATTTACCCTTTAGGGCTCTAATCACCTTGGCTTGAATTACCCTCAGATCACAGACTCATATTCAGCTCAAGTCCACTACCCAGACCAGGTGCAGCAAATAGAGATAAGCTCTGTAAAATTTTGTTGATGAGAATAGATTCTTCAGAGAACAGAATCTAATTCAGATGTACTGGCTTTTAAGACATCTTATACATTTTTTGATAGCAGGAGTGTTGCCTACAATATATTTTTTCTGAATATTGGTTTCATTAGCATTTAAATATTCAAGCAGTAAAGCTTCCACTGTATTAATTGGGAAATAATTCAACAGAAATCGCTACAAAATGAAAACAAATAAAACCTGACCATGATTATCCTTAAGTTTTTATGTTTTGCCTCATTTATCATTTTGAAAAAAAGATGCTCATACAAATGCTCAAAATTTAGGAGGCAGCTGAATAACTCAATGGTTTTAATAATATTTTCTTTTTACAGAACTTCACCATCTACTGTAGCTCCAAGACATCTTCTGAAGAAAGCAGTAAAGAAAGAAAAATAAGAGGCTGAAAAATGTCAAACAGTGAAAATCTCCTTGGCCTTTTATACCTTCCTGTCAATAATTCTAGGGCCAGTTTTAGCACAACTCGTCTTCTGACATGGTAGTATTTCCTGTGCAATACATTTGTAGGGATATATATGTATATATGTCTGCATAAGAGAGGAGAAACAAAGTGAATATCCTAAAGAAAGTATACAGAACAAACAGAAAAGCAGGAAAGCTGAAAAATACTGAAATGAAAGGCCAGAAGAAAGATTTGCCTTATTAGAATCTACTCAAATATTTATATTTGTTCCCTTTGGAAAAACTCATTGCATCCTCTTTATTGACAGTGAAGCAAGTGTGTCTTTTTCAGCATATGTGCCCACATGGCATCTCTGTGATACTGTAAGCAAAAAGACATAAAAACCATAATCAAAAGCAAACTCAAGGCAATTATCTCCCAGCTTTTCAAGCAATATTTCCTTTACCTGGTACAGTTGCAATTTGAGCACTTTTCCAGTCCCTAACTTTGCTTTTAATAGCAAACAGAGCTTATTCTGCAGAGAGCACTACCGAAGTTGCTGGACTGTATTATTTTACTGTTCTTAATGATTATTTCAAAGATAAGAAACAAAGAAAATCATTGATGGATAAACATTCGTAGAAGAGATGGAAAATGAAAGATACACCATTGTCCTGTATGTGTGATTGTTCAGATTTACTGTATTCATTTTGAATGAAATTTTATGCCCTCAGGGTGACAAGTTCTGTTTATTGTACAAATTAATTTCTTAAAATTCCGTATCATTTTAAAAGTAGACCGTAATCTTTCCACCTCTGCAAAAATAAAGCAGAAAAGTACTCTGAACTCTCCAGACATATCCAGACTACTTTGAAACACAAATGGTGCCTGACAACAGAATTTCATTTGGAAATAGCAGCTAGAATATTTAGCATTGCCTAGTCACACCAAAAGAAAGAAAATAAGGGGGAACAACTGAGCAAACCCAAAACTTCAATTAAGGTATTGCATATTCTTTCTAGCAGCTCACTAGCATTTCATTGCTCATGTATCACATGAACTGCGGGTAGCAAAAAGCCAGTTGTGATTCTTACATGAGATTGTCACTGTGTGGTGTGCTCAGAGAGTTCTTGTTAATAGTATCACAAAACAGGACACGAGTGCAGCAGAGAAACAGACATTCCACACACGTTACCAAAAGAGGTGTGTGGAACAATTCATATATTGCCCCAAAGGTTGCTTAATGATGTGCTAAGAACCACCCTGTGCTATTGTTTTTGACTGTTACCTGTTCTTGCAGTGTTCTGACATTGTCTCCATAAGACAATGCAGTCAACCACTGGAGTAATTTGTAACTAAATTAGCTGGTTTTCAAATGACATCTGTGCTGCAGAGTAAAATGTTTTCTTAAGTGAGGATCTATACAACCATCCATAGGATCAAAGGGTCACAATATATGCATTACTACCTCAGAGCAGGTCTGTCTGGACATTGTACACAAGTGCTGCTGGGTGCCAGATGGCATAAACATAATGCTAATGCGATGTCCTTCTCCTGCACACAACCGGAGCTTTGCGTTCTTTGAAGACACATGCCACTGATGTGAATTAGTGCAAATCTGCCCCCTGCAGTCACCAGCCTCTTGCAAACATGGCCTTCATGTCTTTCCTCATGTTTTATATCAGCTGATCCTTGTCATCATTCAGATATACAAAGGACATATGGTGCGGATCTCTGGCGTGCAGGGACTCAGATTTGGCCAAATGGGAAGAAAGCCATGAAGGACACAGAATGTTACTTTCATCACAAGCCAAGACTGTGGGAACTGTTCTAGACATTAGCAGACCTTTATGTAGAGGGTTTTCAGCATGGAAGAAGATGCATAGCCTATTTCATGACAGCCAAAGTAAATAGTGCTAGCAGGACTCCCTTATTTCTCTATTTTTGTACTAGACATCAGAAAGATTTGCCAATGTGATGGTGGCTGATATAAACTCAGTGCCCAAAATACCATCTTCATTGCTATTCATTGGCAATATTTTAATGCTGCTGCTGATCCTCTTCTGTATTGACCAGTCAGGCCAAAGACTTGTACATTTCTTTTTTTTAGGTAAGTCACGTGAGGGGAAGTCAGGTCAGTAAAAAATAAATACCAGAAAACTCTTTTAAAACACTAGACATCTTTACTTTTTATAAAATTATTGAATAAGAAGTTTTAGTCATAGCCTGGTTTTCATCCTTGGATAATTTAACGTCACAGTACAGCAAGAATTCCTGGGTGGTTTGCAGTTTGTATCACTCTGGAGAGACATTGTGTTTTCCATTTCTCTGTCCAGCAGTTATCCAGGACTCACATAACTACTCACAGTTAGTGAGTACAGCATTAGAGTGATGTTGGGAAAGCATGCAAGTGTTTTAAATATTTTTAAATAAAAAAGAAACATTCACTGTGTTCTGTCAATTTCAGAAAAAGTTAAGTTACAAAAAGCAGTTCTCTCTGTCTGATCTGTCACATACACAGGCACTAAGAGGGAAAACCAAAACGGTGAGATGTCTCATTATCTATTAACTCAGTCATATAGCAGGAATAGTTGGCTTGTTCATGTCTGTCCTGTGTATAGGAAAAAAAGCTGTCAGGAAACAAACTTAATTTTAATAGTTTAGGGAATAAGGGAGGAGAACTGTCATTCAAAATTGTATAATTTATCCTGGAAGTACAAAAAAGTTTCTGACAAACATACCTTCGCATCTGAAATTTCAGATACATCAAGGTTATCTCTTTATGCTAACAATGCAGCATCAAAAAAGTCATTATTTTCTTGCAGAAAAAAATAGGCCTAAAATGTTTTACAGGACTTCTTAATTATAGAGTATAGCCATTGTCAGTCTCCTGAAGTCTTATTTAGAAAGAAATGGGCAGAGTATAAGGCATAAGCTTTAAGGCCAGAAAGGATAATTAGATTATCCAAATTTTATGTGCTTCAGTCCTACACATCTCAATATGTTTAGCTACTTACTAAGCCTAATAATTTATGTATTATCCTAGTACATTTTTTTGAAAACCTTCCATTTTTACTTCTTTCCTAATGCTCCAAGAGAATCGAAAATACCTCAATAGATAAACTTTTTTTCAACAGATCATTAGTGATTTAGGGCCATTCTAAATTTAAATCTGCATAACACCAGCTTCCAGCTTTTAGTCTTTTTTGTACCTCTCCATACAAATTTATGAAGTCCCTTTGTCCCTTACTCTTGGGAAAGTAATTAAACATGGAAATCTATTCATTACTTGGTAGCCTTTAAAAATCAACTAGGCAGACTGAGGCCTTTAATTCTGTCATTCTAATGTATACTTTCCAACTCCCAGACATTTGCATTCTGTCCCTGCTCTCTCTCCACTTATGCAAAAAAATCTACATATCTTGAAGCTGTACAGATAAACTACGGATATGGAGGTAAAAATGTAAGTTAAACACTGTGATGCAACAAATCACAAAGGTAGCAGAACTTCTTTAGCATTAAAAACTTCTTAGCACACCTGATATGAACCTAGAACTCTTCCCAGGGTTTTCAGGAAATAATTCTTCATTCTTTATTTGTGGTCTGTATTCCATATTTCCACATGTGTAGCCTAAGTTTTGCTAATATTAATGCAATAATAAAGCAGGCCTGTCTTATAAATCAGTCTGGACATCAAATAATCCATATGATTATATTTTTGTGATTACTTAACATGACTGTTACCAGCAATAACTTCATAGTTCTGAATCATAAATCAAAAATATTTAATAAGCCTTAAAGGCATTAGTTGATGTGGAGCCCCTTTTCAACAACTCTCCCAATTAATGATGAGTTGTCATTGGCAGTTCATTTCAGATCAGCCTGTCAGCTGTTTGCAATCTGTCTACAAAGACAAAATGTAGATTATATAGAGCATAGAAAGCAAAATATTAGTGAGACTGAGGAAATGATAACACTTATTAGAATGAGAAAAGAGCTCATACTGCCTCCTTAAAAAGAAACTGATCGTATTCACCCAATAAAGCACAATAAAACTCAGAGGCATAAATGTGTCTACAGTTTGGGGGAAAAAAAATCTGAACAGAGTCTTTATTTCACATTGGGCTCCTAATATAGTCATTGTCAGTTAGGATCTCATAGGCTGTGAGGCAGTGAACTGAATAGACATGCTCTCCTCCCACTTCTAATCTGTTTCTCCAGACTCTCAGCCTGTTAAAACAAACTGCACTTCTCTGCTTATTTACGTACTCAAGTTTGTGCTGGGAAGTGGTAAAAAGGTAGAGAGTATATAATTCTTAGCAAAGGCTACAGCCATGGAAACACCGTGGTGCTTAAAACCAGAATGCTCTTTCCAGGACACATGGGATCAGAATATCTTAGTTAAAACTTGTGCTGTTAGTTAGTTTTGCTATGCCCATGCAAGCCTCAACATTTTCTTCCCGTTCTCCAGTTTTCTCTTCCATATGATTAGATGTCAAAACATTAAAAAAAACCTCATCTAACTTTTATCAGTGGAGTGTGAGTCAAGTCTCACCCCCAAGACTTCTTCTTACCATTGCATTTAGTTAACAAGCGACAGGAATTCTATTTAGGAATGACAGATTTACTGTACAGACAGCTTCTTCTAGTGGAAGTTTTGACTAGATTTCATCTTCTTTGAGATATTTTGCAAATATCATGTTGCCAGTTATTATTAGACCTTATGTTAATTTAAAAATAAAAATTCCAGTTGACAAAAATATTATCGTACATGTGCCTCCTTTGGCTCAAAGCTATCAATCATCATGATGAAGTAGACATAAATTATGAGATTTCCATGGAGGAAAGAGTACTAGACCAGTGAGAGAAAGTTATAACCCAGCTGTAGCAATAATTCCAAGCAGCTTTTAGGCAGTGAAGTCTCAATAAACTTAAACACTTGTTTAAGCCAAATTTATTGAAGCAGCTTCACATAATGTGGTTCTGGTTTAGGGTTTTCTATTCTGGGCAGAGCACCAACTGGAAAGAAGCCTTGGAATATGCACTCTCTAGTCCACTAGAGAGTCCTGTGAAAACGTCATATACCTTTTTCTCTGGTCTTCCCTGTCCTCCCATCACAGCTATTACTAGTGTTAAATAAAAATACAGTTCACTATTTTATGATGCAAAAGTAAAATTAACACAAACCAGAATGATTTATGCACCAACAGAGGATGCATGCTAATAAGCCTAAACCTGAGGCAGCAGGGTTTTGACAGTTCCCATGTGGGAATTTACCATTGCATTGGATATCACTGGAAGCTCTTAGTGTTGCTTATTTTGCTCTGTGTTTTTTGCTTTTCATTTTCTTTTAATTAGGAAAAAAATAAGGAAAATAGGAAAATAAAAAAGATAAGTATACTCTAAATTTTCTATTTGGATACTTCATGATATGTTGTGTTACTCATTCATGTTATCTTAAACTCCCCTTTTTTTGAATTTTAATTTCCCCTATATTTCTTGCTCCAGAGCTCTAAACTGGCTTCTATTTAGATTTTGTATTTTCGTCATTTTCAGGAGCTATTGCCATTTCCATGACCACTTTTTCCTAGGTTTCTTTCCTCCTCCCTGACTTACTCAGAGGAGTTTTTCCATTGGTATCCATTTCATTTCTGTTTACAAATTCAAAGGCGTATAATATAATTTTGGGAGTTCTAACAATCATTCCTTCCTTTCAAACATAAGCCAGTCTGGAATTCATCTCTATTCTTTCCAATAATAATTTATACACATGAAAACAAAGATTACTTCTCTTGAAAAGCACATTAGTCTTCACCATACTGTGGGGTCTCCAGGATCTCTTTGAGTCTAACAAGATTCTAGTTCAGTTCTAGTCTAATAAACTAAAAACAATAACTGAAATATGCTGCTTTGCATTGTGCTACTAAGTCTCCAAGTTTTTTTCTCCAAAAATTAGCATTGTGATGGAAAAATACTGTGTGACCCAATCAGTGTTTCTTGTTATTATACAACGTGGATGAAAACTAAAACTGGAAAGACAAAAGCTGACCTGTAAAATATTCCTACCAGAGTTTAAGATATTCAGGGACAGGGAAACAATGAAAATGATAAATTTGACCTGGATATTCATGAAGAAATGTATATGAGAAAAGTCATAGTACATTTTATGTACAGATAAAATGTAACATATTTTATGAACTGATGGGCTTCAAGCTAACATTTTCTGAGATATGGAAGTGAAATATTTCCATGAAAACATAAATTCATTGTTCAGCTCTAGCTAAAGTGAATGTTACTAGAAAAGTAGTATCAGTTAAACAAATTAGAAATATTTAATTTATATGCTATTTAGACAATGAGTTCTAAGGGAGGTAAATGGCATAAATGGAGTTCACATTGAAGAGAACAGAATACTACTGCAAAATATGCTTCATAAGTAAAAGTGCATGACTATCAGTGAATATTTCAAATAAATATAACAGTTTTGCTAGTGGTAAATGAGTTAGTAATTATTCCTTGAACTTGTTGCTTTGTACATAAAATGCAAAAATTACCATATTCAATGTAAAAATGGACAGCAATTCCAATGACAGGATTATTCTCTTTAGAAGAAATGTCTTTAATAGGTGGGCACAAAAATTTTCTGATATTGAAAGTAAGCAAATGAACTACTAAAACAAGGGGCAAAATTACTGCTCTTCCATAGAATTACAGGAGTGATAAGGACAAATGGGCACCAAAGCTAAATTAATTGCACTGCACATTAAATTGTGCAGTGTAATTACATCAATAATTCTCTACATGGACAATAAAGTGATGCTGGTATGGTTGAAAATAATACTCATCCTTGGGTCTAAAAGCAAAAACCATACTATCAAATGTTATAAATTTGTCTGTCAAAATATTTAAGAATTATCATCTTACAGTGAAGCTACATAAAAGCTTCACAAATTATTTCTACCACATTCTTTCTTTGGTGGACTTTTAATGATAATAGCTTATATTTGGGGGTTTTTTGTTTGTTTGTTTGTTTGGTTTTTAACACATGTCTGTGAGCAGAGGATAAGCTTTCATACTTGTAGTGAGAAGGTAAGACTGGGTGGAAAGTTCAGCTATTATATGGTTAATGGATGAGGAAAGAAATTAAATGTAGACCAGCAGCAAATATTAACCTAGGGAATTCAAACCCATGTTCCAGATTATGAAGTGCTGCCTACCCTCACTCCTTTTATTTGTACCTCTCCATTGCTTCTCTATAGCTATCTTTCCCAGCTCAGGTCCCGTGGGTGAGAGCAGTGTGACATATTTCAGGCAGATATTTTCTTTCCCAGCAGCTATTCATCCTGGTCTTCTGCACCAACCAGTTTTTGCAGCTCAGATTCTCTCATGCCAAACCACTTTGTGCTGGGTAGCTCTGACAGGTCTAAACGCAGCATCTCTATTCTTGCAAGCTTCTGAGCCAGGTCACTTAGAGATCCCATGGTGGACAAGGAAGATCAGGTGGAATGAAAGAATGTCTGTGAGGTGCTGGCTTCTTTTGCCATGTTGAAATAATTTGGATTTCTACATCTCCTGTGCCTAGTGTATTCATCTGTCTAATGTCTCAACTTTACCCATTTGCTTCTGCAGCTGAAAACCAGCATTGCCATAAATAAAATCTTTTATGTGTGATCTGAACATATATTCATTTTGTTGTTTTACTTCTCAGTTAGTCTCCCAACACTTCTGCTGGTCTTCACAATAGCTGACCAGTCCATGTGTCCAAGGAGAATCTGATAGTTAATCTTTTCCACTTTTTTGCTTATTCTCATTTTTGGTGTCTTCCATGATATAATTTTCTTTTCAAAACTCATTTTTCATTCCATGTTAAAATTTCTGATGCTTACAAGGTGTTCATGCCGTCATTTATTTCCTATGTGGGAAATGGTGGGTTCTATAATTTTTTTAAAAAATCCCCTCTACAATAAGAGCCCTCATCACAGGAGGAGTTCCTTATAAAACTCTGCTTGGCTGTTTTGCTCTCTGTTGTCAGATCTCCAAGTGATGCGTTTAGACAGCTGACAATAGAGTCATTTTCCACCTCACCGACCACCAAAAGTTCACTGTTTTCATGTAGACTTTCCTCACACTGTTTTGCTCTGTGGCTTTAACCTCTCTGAGATGAGAAAGGGTCTCTGTCCTGCATTTGAATAGCACTCAAAGCACAGACTCAGAAAACTTTTACAGTGTTGTGTTAAAAAATTAAGATGGACTCAGCAATAAAGACAGAAAATTGAACTTTGGGGTGCAGTATCCACTCACACAGATTCAGGTTAAATTACTGTTGGCATTATGCTGTTGGCCTTCTCTCTGCAATATGCCAGACCAAAAGCAGTATTTGCTGACAGTGCTTTTCTTTAGCAATTCAGAAGTCTGGAGCAATAAAGTTGTTTGGAAAAGGTGAACAGTTTAGCAGAGTGAGAAACTGTGATAAGGCACTACTGTAGATGCTGGCTCTGTCCCTATCCAATAGTTTCCACCAGGACAGAAATTAGACAAAAATTTTGAGCGTGCAAGGAAAACATGGTAATGGGAAAAGCCATTTCTGAAACCAAAATATTTTTTGATTCAATTGCATGCGAAAAAATGAAAGAAAATCTGAAAAACAATCATGAGAAAATATGACAAAACTGCAGTTTACTTGAGTGTATCATCTCCTTTCAGCTTCTATGGCATTTGGTTGTTTCCCGTGCTTCCAGAAAACCATCCTCTAGACTTGATTACTAAAATGTAGGACCATTGACAGATCTTAGAAGGACTACAACTTCTGTTTCAGGTCAAACAGGAAAGTGACTGTTATGCTACTTTGTGATTTTTATCCTACTAACTTTAGTATCCCTGCATCTAAAAACTATAATGGAGGATTGTGACAAACAAATGTGTCGAGGGGTGGTTCAGAAAAGCTGGTTTTATTTCCAGCAATGTAGAGCATACTGAGCATCAAAAAGGGGCTAAACAAAAAGAAGGGTTCCATTCCACAAATATCACAAAAAATAATTTGTTTCTAGAAAAAAAAAATTGTATTTAAGTCATTTGACTTCTGGGAAAGAACTATGGGGTTTTATACTTTTAGTCATTTCATGATTTTTTTTTTTCCACTCATAAATATTTTAACGTGTCATACTAATCTCTGCTTTGCATCTTTGCAACATTTGTGGATCTTCTCTAAGATAGGAACTTGATCACTTTTCTACTCAATAGAAATATTTCTTTATTTTTTCAAAGGTGAAGCTCTTGATTTAGTACATTAGATTTGAACTAAAAAAATTTTATTAAATAACCCAAATTAGGTCTTCTCACTGGAATTTAGATACCACAGAAAAGTAATTTTCAGAAAGAAAAAAACCACAAATACTTGAATTCTTTTCAGTCTCTTGAGGAAAGAAAGGAGAAACTTTTGGGTTTTTAGACCAAGAAGCTAGCAAACCAGACTGGAAATGTCAAAGCGGGACTAAAGACAAATGCTTTTGTTGGAGCCTGACTGCCTGTTTTGAAGCTCATCCTTTCTCTCCTGAAGTGTTTTGGCCAATAATCTTTCTATAAAGTATGTTATTCACAGAGGTACAAAGATATCCTTCTCACCATTCAAACCACTGGGATTTTCAGTATGGATATTGTTTTCAACATGGGTTAGAAGGAGACTTGAAAACTTTGCTCTTACCAAAAGAACATGATTGCAGAAAGTTTGAAAACCAATCCAGTTAATCACAAATACAAGGTGCACAGGAAAACCTTCAGCTGGGACTACAGATGGAGTAAGTACTTCTAAAAGTTGTGGGTTGGACTGCTTAGAACATCAGAGGACACTGAACAGCTTTCATGTGGTAATACACTGAGTGTATATCAAAAGAAGGAAGAAAACCCCTTTGGATATTATGAAAGTCTTTGCTATTTGATGAGGAATCCTAGGGCAAAGTTTTCCTGCTGTTCTGTAGAGGGAAAAGTGCTGTGCATAGAAGCTAAGGGGCTCATGAAGCCCACAGTGAGGGAAAGGGAAGAGATAATATTTAATCTGAAGGAATTATCTTGAATGGTCAATTAATCTCAAGAATTGGGATTTGAGCATAGTAATCAATGTGTGTTGTCAATTACTGTGTGTCTGACCCTAAATCCCAAATTCATTAGTTATACACCTTGGATTTACGCTATTTTACTTTAAAGCATTTTTTCTTCTGTTAGACTTTTTCGTTACCCTCTTTGCATACTTGCAAATGCTTTCTGTTGTTCACACTAGGGACATGATGCATTTTTGTTTGCACTTTATTCAGCTGAAGAATAAATGGCTGAATAAAATTTACCTCATGAAAATGAAATGCAGTAAAATACTAAACTCACAAGTTTGAAGTTCTCAGTGAAAGATTATTTCAGGTTCACCAGTAGATTAAATATATATATATATATTAAATAAGTGACCTCTTAATATACTTAAATAACCCCTCCTGTAAAATAGTTCCTTTTTATGTTCTTTATTCCACCAAAACTGCATTGCAGTTTTCCAGTCTTTATATTTACATTATTTGCAACTCTTTCCATAAGTGCCGGTACAAATGTAACTGATGAAAATCCAGAATAGTCATACAAATGTTCCTGAAAGCAAGGTGCATTTCTGAGCAATTTTTTTTTTCTGATGCACAATAATATATATGTATATATTAACAAAGCTTCATAATATAAAATATCTTCCATGGCAAGTAAAACTTCCCCACTTACAGCTTATTCAGATTTCAGTTACACAGACTTCTGCATTTCAAGTTAGTGCAAATAATGAGAGTAAGAGCCTGAGCAGAACGACGTAAATACAACGGAACAAGAGAAACAGCAAAATTTTACCAACTCCCTGCATACGGTTATAACATTTAATCAGTATATAATTAGTATTCTTCATATACAATGTATTTAAATAATTGGCTTGTCTGAACTATAGGCAACAAATTTACAAAATAAAATAATGTTTCACACAAATATGGAATGTTGGACAAATATATGAAAATAAAATGCATCTAGTAACAAAACGCTGTAAATCAAAAAGATAAAAGATGTCTTCTCCGTTTTTGAAGATTTCAAGGCACTTTCTTGGCAAATCAGAATTCTCTCCTTGGTAGAAAGTCTGCAAGAGAAAAGGATATGCCATTTTATAACTAGTTTCATACCAGAGCAGCAGACCACTTAGTAAAATTCTGTTCATAAACCACAGTTTCCCGCAGATTGCTTAAATCATAAGATTAACTACAAGTTCCAGTGGGTCTTGCCCTCCTGTGAACACTAATGAATTTTGCCGTGGCACATCTTGGGCACCAATGCCAGGAGGTTTAACACACGGTGGTCTGCGCTGCTGCACCCTGCAGGGAACTTCCCCATGCACATAGTCCCTTGCAGTTCTACATTCTGGGTTTCATCAAATGCTTTACTTCCATTTGCAGGGATCTGACTCGGGAAATGAAAACAAACCCACCCAAACCTCTGAGAGCTGTAAGGGCAGCATGTGCCCGGTGTCCCGGCCCCGGGGCCACCCCAGCCGCTGCCCGGGGCGCGGCGCTCTCCATGGTGCTGAAACATCCCTCCTCGGCTTGCGCGATCAGGTCCCGCGGGCTGATGATTGGCTGTCCCCAAGCAAAAGCTCATTTCGAAGAGGGAAAGACCACGTCTTCTTTGTACACCCGGATATTTACAGACATGGAAGGAAAATATTTGCATAATAGCACTTCAGCTCTTTTTTTTTTTTTTTTTTTAATGAGGAAAAGGCAGCCTATTTTACTACTGTCAGGAAAAGGCTTAAAAATAGCTGTCAGATCTTCAAGTGAGAGAGTCTCCTTCTTCAAGGCAACCGAGAATCTCCAAGATGCTGTCAGATGTTAAAGTGAAGGCAAATTTTCTCACAGGCAACAGGATCTAAAGCCATGTCCTCTCTACGCTAGTGTGAGAGTGATGAGGAATTTTTTTTTTTTTTTTTCCAAAAGATGAAGTAGAAGCAATCAGAGAATCATGTTAGAAATACAATGTTATTGAGGGATGAATGTATGTAACTCCTTTGTTGCACTCCCTACTATCAGGGAAGAAGGAGTGACTCCTGCCACTCTTCACCCTTCTCAAGAAAATGTTTCCATTTCAAGAATCAGTGGATATGAGCAAACACGAAGATCTGAAGGTATCTTATTTACAATGGAAACTAGCCACTGTACTTCGTGGAGGAGTGGGGTGAGGGAGCACAGAGACAGCTGGGAAAGACTCAGATCATGGCTCTAATTTCTCCTATAATGTTTTCTCTATTTTTAACAAAGTAGAGAGAAAGCCAGCCTAGATAAAACTTTAAGTGACTGCAGTGCACACGAGCTGCTAGCAATGCCTACCATTTAAAACCTTCCTTCCCTATTTTTCATGTCTTTGAGTGTATTTTTGGCAGGAAAATTAAAACACCTGGCTTTGCAAATCATAGCAACTTCTGATCCTTTTGTGTTTTAAAGATGGAAATAGGATGATATAGATGCTTCTGTACTGTGGATATGTAGGCAGATCTTTGACTCATTCTCTTGAAAGAAAAAGAAAAAAAATTTTGGAACACCAGAAATCTCTCTGAAAGCCCTGATAAATGAATCCAGAGGTGCAAATGGATACAGATAAAGGAAAAACAGGGACTAGAAAGGTAAAACTGTAGAAAGTAAGAGAGTGGTGGGATGTTTGAGAAGGCTGAGAATTTAAAGAGAACACTGAAAAACAAATAGAAATTTGAGTACCTCCGCCCCAATTTTTTTTTAATAGGGCATTCAGAAAAGGATTCCTGCCTTGAGTCATGAAAAGGAGATACAGGCAAAAAATTAAATGCCTAGTCAGTCTCTGGTTCATTGTCCTTGGTATGTTAAAAATCATCTGCAACACAAATCAAGAGGCCAAAAAGACTGAAAATAGTTAAGAAGAGAGGAAGAGAAAAAAATTATGTCATTTCTCCTCAGAACTGAAATATTGCCATATTCTATAAAGCACAGCCACCAAAATGAATCCCACCTCCTCTGAGAAATCAAATCAGCTAACACTGACTCATATCCTACTCTTCTTTTCTTATTCTTGATTAGTATGAATTGAAGTCTTGATGCAGGAAGAAGTGACATACACAACTCCCCCAAGCTCCAAGCTTGCAGTATTTGTCAGGAGGAGGTGGTGAAAGGAAACCATCTTTAAAGAAATTTAAATAAATGAAATTCACTGATTTTATTCACTTTAGTGGTTAATAACAACAGCTAGCATGTGCATTTTCAAATTAACCTTTGAAAGTATAACTGTCTTATTAATATACAAGCAACAGATGAAAACCGCTCACTTAGAGATATTACTTTTACCAGTGACAATGTTTAATTAACACATTTGACATGCTATTCATAGACAAGGATGGACTGGTTTCTTCCTCAGACTATTTAGTGAAATCTTTAGCTTTCCATGTCTTTATGTTCAGTTTCCTTCCATTACCATGAAGTGGTTATTAGCTTTTCAGAAATTTTCAGGAGACAATATTGGAATGAAAAGGGGTCCCAGAAATTAATAAAGTGACAGGTTATCCATGCAGATTGCATTGGTAGACCTGAGATCAAGACATCCTGTTTCTTCCACAGATTAATAACAAAGTCCTCTGCAAAACAGCCTGAAATAAATGTGCTGATGATGTCCTTGGGTATTTTTCTTCCACCAAGCAGACTTCTTGCAATTTTGAACTGTAAGAGGCCACCCAGTGCATAATTATGGACTGCAGTGTCACAAGTTCCCACAATTGTGGGAAATTACAATGGGGCCTGTCAGAGGTATTTGTGCTTCTGTGTATTTCCAGGAGGAGCAGTCAGTTCTGCAATGCCAAAGCTGCATGCTGACACACTCAAATAATACCACATTTGTGTATGCACACCAATAACTAGGTACAAGTGTGAAGTAAACTCCTAGACTATTCAACAAATAAGAAAATGAGTGGGGAAAACGATACTTACATAGCAAACATCCTAGGACTGTGTACACAAAGGGCTCATTGCTAATCTCGTTAGCAATCTTGCACACCTTTTGTAATCTATAAAACAAAATTACCCACAGTAACCATGAATCTCAGTTGCCAGATACCCTCAAAAAACTGCATAAAATTAAATGTAAAGTTTGTACTTGAATTTCAGACACTCCACACTGTGAAACTGTTATCTGATGGAAATTTATGAAATTATGTGTGCAAGATACAATATTAGATTGTACCCTAGCATAATCAGTGCTCTAGAGGAAAAGTAAAAGTGATGGCAGGAATTAAATTTCTACCAGGTAGTTTCCTACTAGGTTGTGGAAGACCAGGAATTTAACTCATTAACTGGGTAGCTATTCTAAATATCAGACTATAACATAGTCAATAATGTTTCAAATATCTTATTGCTCCATTTAGTATTAATATTGATTTAATTCCATATTTTTCACATCTAAATACATGTCCTAATCATCAGACTGAAGAAGCTAACCTTTCACTTCCAATCCCTCTGTCGTGTGTACTTGGTTCAAATGACCACTTCGTTCAAGTGGACCCTGAGTCACTGCCATCCTTTCTGGTATTTGCTAACAAGAAATACATAGGTGCTAATTTCTTCTCTTGCTTGATAAGTATTTTAATAGAATTTAATGTAAATTGTGCCAAACAGCATGAAAGTGATTGCTATTGGAGTTTCAGTTCCTCAGAAAATATTTGTACAGTGTATAACCATGTCAGAAGGAGAGGAAATAACTCACCCTCAGACATCCTGTGATGACTAAGGTGTCCCTGGAAGAAAATATCAAACCCCTCTAAAGACAAAGGGAAATATCTTGGCTATGATCAGCCTGAGTGATTGATAAGGGGGAGGCAAATCTGAAGATTTAGCTCTCCTTTTTAGAAAAGAACTTTTCAGGTGAATGTAACTCATTGTCTGTTTTGGATTTGCTTGGTGCAAGGGGGAACAAAAGCTGCTGTGATTTAAATCACCCTTTTTACTTTACATTTTGCTTTGATAGTTGAACTAAAAAATAAGTTCTTCACACCACTCAAAATCATAGTCTTTTTTATAACTTTAAGAGAAGATATTTAATTAGAAGTAAAATAAAATTACAGTGTTTCTTTAGAATTAAAGTGAAGTATTCAGGCAATACATAAGAGTCCAAATAATATTCACAAGCTCTGGATTCATGTATCAAGGCACAAAACGTGCAACACAGTATTTTTGTTGCACAGCAGGTAATAGAAATATGCCTTGCCTACTCCTCTGTCTACTTAGAAAGCTGTATGTATATTTTTTGAGGATCAGCCATGGATTCCTACATTCCAGCTTCTGATAAGCGTAAAGGCAAATGGACATGAGGGCTGCTCCAACCCCTTCCAAACACTAAATCCTCTGAGGTGCCGAGCTCTGATGAGAGAGCATCTTAGCTGCTCACAAAATAGTGAGTGCTTCTAAGTGATGCAGTCAGAAAGCACCATTGTCTTTTCATATTAAATCCTGAAAAGCTTCCGGAAAGCACCAAACTTTGCCCACAGTTTGTGCTTACACATCCCTAATGAGATTCACTTTCTCTACTTAAAACATACTGCTTATTTTCCACTGACTTCAATTGAATTGCCAATTGCACTAGAGAATGCTGAAGCAACTTCTATTTATGGAATTTCCATTTTGGTTTGGGGATTTTGTTTGCTTTTTTATTCATTTTGTCCAAGAACACTTTTATTTTTCAGTGTCTCTGACAAAATTATATTCAGGCTGTGTTAAAGCAAAGCTTCTGCAGCATCAGAGAGGAAGGTTGTTTAAAAAGTACTGAAAGTATCAATAACAGAATGATGAATCAAATGCTTTTATGTTGTTTAATGATGGGCATGTAATAGAAAATTATACTTACAAGCTGAAATAGACTAAACCCCAAAGATATAACCCTACAGTTAAGTATTAATAGAAGGTAAAAAATGGTTCAGATTTTATCTTGCACCAGTAAAGCTAAAGAGAGCTGGAAGGAGAATATGGTTTCACGTCTGCCCTCTGCATAAACATGCCCTACTGATTTTTTCAGTGTAGTTTTCATTTCATTTATTTCAGCATCACTTTGAAGGAACTCTATGATGTTCAGCTGAAAACAAGTGCATTAACAGAAAATCTTTATATATTAGAAGACCTCGGATGTGTTTTGTAATGCAGTGCTAAAGAGCAACTGTTAAAAAAGGACCAGGACATCAGACAATCAATAGGAAAAGTGTGTTGCTTTCAAACAAGTATCACAGCTAGCCTTAAAAGGTACTTTGCTACTTACATGTTGGCGTTGAGCAGTCCCTCGTGTTGTGGTACAGTCGGTGAAAGTGCTTGCTACACTCTGAGGAAAATGTGACTGGCCCTGTTTGAAAGTAAGGAGGAGTTAACAACAAGCTCTAAGTGCTACTGCTCTGCAGCTTCAATGAATGACAACACCACATAGCATTAAGTTCATTTTTTCTTGGCTAAAATTGCATTTAGTCTTTAACTATCCCTTAAACTATGATGCAACACAAGAATAATAATGCTAGCGAAATGACAGAAAGAAATTCTGTTGCTCTGCCTTTATGCTCATGATATAAAAAAGAAAAAAAAATGACACGTGGAAATGATGTGTTGGATTAACCTTGAAATTCGAGTAATTCAAAATTAGCAGTAAAATTTCATATATGATGAAAAATAGAATGACAGCTACAGAAAAATTTAGTTTGTTCAATAGGTTCTGTAGTCTAATGGAGAAGGAATAATGCACCTGGACTGAGGATACTATTTTTAAAAGATAAATAAAAGCAATATTTTAAACAAATAGGAGTTTCTAACTCCTGGAAAAATGAAGTACTTTCATGTATTAATGCTTTTAATTTGCACATAGATGGTTTATAAAATTCTTAATATACAGTGTAGGTGTCGAGGGGAAAAAAAAGACAGCTGAATAACATCTAGGAACCTGATCTCCTGTTAAAATAATCCTAGTGAAAAAGCATACAGATGTGCAGAACGCAGGCTGTGTTTCATCTTTGGCAAGGCAAATCCCTGCATGTCAAGGGTATAGTGTGCTGCTCTCTTCTCTGGATATGCAACACCATCTGTTTATATTAATATTTGATAAAAAAGGTGTCCTTGCTCATGGCCAGGGAGTTGGAACTAGATGATTGTCCTGGGGTCATTGTCCACAATGATCTTTAAGGTTCCTTACAACCCAAACCATTCTATGGTTCTTTTTTTTCTATAAAAATATGGCTCAACTGTAGCAAGTTGCCAAATACTCCTTCTAAAATCCCTGATGGCCTTGGGAAAGTATTACTGGTGACATTCAAGTTGAAAAGGAGTGCAAAAATGTCATATTTGCGTCACGTAACCTGCTTAGCAAGAGTGTCACTGACAGCTGGGGATGAGTGTCCTGTGGTTTGGACAGAAAACATCAACACAAACTGACATTAAGTGAATAACACTAAATTTAAATCTAAATTTAGTACAAGTAGGAGCCTTGAATAAGAATAGCTTGTTTCAAGCAATGCTACAAAATGATCCACATGAAGCAGACTTCATTGGCCAACTTTCCTTTCAGAGGGAGATAGGAAGAATTTCTGGAAAAAAATATTTGTTTCGTAACTTGAAAGATGGTTTATGAGTCTGGTAAAATATATCAAGCTAATTCTCTCTGGATAGTGAAGTTAAACTCCATGAGCTCCAGAGAAGATTCCTCTTTATGACAGTGAACATACTTGAAGGTTAGATATATTTTACAGTAGTAACTGGATTTCAGTAGATTTTTTCAGCTACAAATAAGCTTTTCAACAAACTGGAAGAGCAGCCTTTGCAAGTCTGAACTGGAATATTGTTGCCATTTTTTTTCATCTGAGTCAGTAATTAGACACAAGGAAAAATATGTAATTTGAAATTATCCAGCATATATGGAGACAACACTGGCTTTTGTCACTGAATAAATTCCATGTCCCTTCATATAATATATGGTTTTCTAGCTCTCTTCCCTGTCATGAAAAATAGGCTGTTAATTTTATTTGTGCCTTACAAAACACTCTGTGTCAGCTGGCTTTCCAAGCTAAATTGATAGATTGCTTTATGACTCACAAGATTATTTATGATTTTTCCTATAGCCAAGGACTGTTACATATGGTTCTTATTTGGCTTTAAAATGTGTCTATTATTCCTGGCATATGAGAAGTGAGCAATAATTTTCTTAATCCTGAAACTGTAAGGATAATAGACTATAAAAGATAATGTTGATTTCAGCTTTTTTTTTTTTTTCTTCACAACTTCATTTGTTTAGCATGTCCTGATTCTTGAACTAGTAAGGACTAAAATCAAACAGTTAAATTAATGAAGGCTGCTAGAAGACTATGATTGGAACACAATAGCAAAACCCAAAGTTCCACTGTATTTGAAGAAAATGCCTACTGATTACAGGATCTAATAAAGTCATGAAAAATAAAATAAAAAAAAAAAAAAAAAACCAGAAAGAAAACTTCATCACTGAACGTCTTTAGATATATTAAGAAACTCCATTACTGAACATCTTAAGATACATTAAAAAAGAGTGAAAGAAAGAGGAGAGAAAGAGAGAGAGAAAAAGTGACAGACAGACAGACAGACAGATAGAAGATAGATAGGTAGGTAGATGGATGGATAGATAGATAGATAGATAGATAGATGATAGATAGATAGATAGATAGATAGATAGATAGATAGATAGGAAGGAAGGAAAAAAAGAAAGAAAATTCAGGAAAAAAAGAAAGAAAGTAATTGTAGGCAGAAATTTTGAGCCAATAAACTTTGAGTATTTTGGAATGATCCTGGTTTCCTAATTCATTCCAGCTAATCCTACCGAAGTAATTTCAACAATTTTGATGGCAACTACTCATGCAGAAAAGGACTGTCAATTTAATGAGTGGATCAGACCTTAAAGTATTCTTTTTCTTTTCTATGATTTACCACTCTCAGAATACCTCCTGTAAAACTCATGGTTGTTTTTCCCTGGTTTTGAGTAATGAAACTCATTCTGTATTCATTTCTTAGCTTCCCCAGATTCTTATGTTGAGCTTTTTATGGTGGCTGAGGAGTTTCTAATGCTAAAAATGAAAAGGAAATGGATTAAGTACTAACATAAACAAATCTCTCTTGTCTATCCTTCCTAGGAGAGGAATATTCAGTGTTGCTGTGTTACATAGCATAGGATAGTTTGAAGCCCTGTGTTAATTTCTTTCTCATATGGACTGAAAATGGTCAGGCTCACAATTACTCTAGTTTACTGCAAGGGTGAAGTGCCAGCAGGCTCTGGCACATTTCCTGTAGATTCTGTTGGGTTGCAGTGACCATTGGAAGAAAGATCCTTAAAGTTGTGCTTATCCCAAAGGTTTGAGTACACTTGCCCCATGCAAAAGAGACAGCAAATACCTTCCTTTCTTGTCAAGCATTGCCTGAAATTTCCAGCAAAGAGGAAATGAATCATTATTTCCAATTCTCTTTTTCATGCTCCAATGGCCAACTATTTCTATAGCTTTTAGTCTCAGTACTTCAAATAACCGTGAAAATCGCCAAGAGATTTGCAGTGGCATTCTTTGAGACCTTCACTTTTCTGAATTACAGAAAGTTTGAACTGGGGAGCAAAGAAACAGTGCAAGCACCTTGTCATTGGCAACTCATATTGCATGTATATAGAGGGTACAATATTTTTCTCAATAGTTACAACACTGTCCCAAAGTTAAGTGCATTATACAACTCCACCTCAGTTTTCAAGTTCTTGACTGTAATCATCATAAACTTTCATATTTGAAACAGCAAGTTATTTTTATTTTTCATTTACACTAATTTAATCCTTCCTTGTTCTATCTGTTTTCACTATTAAAATAAGCATTCACACGTAAACATCATAAGACAGATGCATAAAATCTTCCCTGATTTGTTGAAAACTTACTTGGCCACAAAGGTTAACTGCTTAAAGACATGTGCAGCCCGTTGTAAAGTTCTAAAATTAGTGAATGTGAAAATAAATATGGATAGCACAATAGATTAAAAGTTAAACAATGACATTTAAATAATGTTTTAACTTACCACATTTTGAAATTTATTTTAGACCAGATAGTTCAGTTGATTATTAAATGAAATTAGAGTTCTTCAAAAAATTCTAGTTCTAAAATATGTCTATTTAGACATATATATCTATTTATTATCTATATATCTATTTACCTTCAGAAATGTTAATTTGGTGTTGAGCCTCAAAAAAATTAGTCATGTGATATTTGAAGCTACCTAGCATATGAACGTGTGGGAAAACACAAACAGCTGCCTTACCTGTAAAATGTTTTATGAACTTGTCTTTTAGACTGGAATCTCTTGGAAAAATTTCTGAGGAGAGAAGAAATAAAAAATCATATTTATGTAGCCTAGGAATTACAATAAAAGCTCTGAAAGCATAATATGTCAAGATGTCTAAAGTAGAGAGAGAAGAGACCAAATAGCTTCCCAAATTAACTATAGAATTAATTTTCATGGTTGTGGGGGTGAGGGTATGTAAACAACATTGTGAAGTATTTCAGGTAATTCCCAGATGAATACTAAATGGTCATCCTACAATGTACAATCATTTTCTGACACTAATTTCTGCACATCTCTAGGTTTGAGTTAGTAGGGCTGTAAGTATAGCAATACTGCAAATAATATAAATATATTATCATACTTGCAAGTGTGTAAGAACCTGAAAAAAAATTACACAAAATACTTAGATATATACAAACTAAATATCACTTTTTGGGTTTTGAAATAGCAAGTATGTAAAGGGAAAAGTCCACGACAAATCACCTAAAATAGACATGGGCCATGCACATCTTCATTGCAATATTAGTAAAAAAATGGTCATGCCCTGCTGTGAAAACTGTTGAGAGTTTTAAAATATTCCCTTTCCATTTATGGCATTTTTTCCCCAAGAAAGTACAAGAGAGTAGAAGATTCAGAACATACAAAAGAATCACAAAGAACAGAAAACGGAACTAACACAAAAAGATAAAGTTCCTTTTTCTTTATTTTCCTCTTTTTTTCAATGGGATGCTGCCTCTGGCTGAAAGCAGAAACTTTTAATGCAAGTAAATATCCTCAGAACCAATACAACTCCCACGGTCTCATGAATTTTCCACTGAAAAAAGTATTACAAAAATTTGGGGTACCTGTAGTTATTACTGGAGACAGTAACAAGCTGCTTGTTACGTCAAATTCAAAAAACTTCTCTGCAAGTTAGACAAGGAACATAACTAACTTGAAGCATTAGGAATTGCAGTTAAATATATTTATTGACTAAAAATATTTTCTAACATCCAAAGTAATTTTAAATCTTTGTATTCTCCTATATTTTCAATTCCCAATCTGAATTAACATTTAGCTCAGAAGAGAGCTAGTTTCCTTTCATACTATAGAAAGATGTTGGTTATCTGCCAAGATAAATTCTTACCACTGGCTTTAGGCAGTTTCTTAGAGGTCACATGGGTGTATTTTTAGGCTGGGATTTTAAGATAAAATGCCCAACTCTTACTGCAACTCATCAAGGTTGGGAGACCTACTTTACTCAAGATTCCTTAAAAAGATCTGTTTTAACCAATTTCTTTTCTTATGGCAGAAAAAAAATGCCATCCTTTCTCCAAAAAACTCAGAATTTTTCTGATAAGAAATGTCAGGTAAGGTAGTTTAAAATTATACAGAATGAAGAATATTAAAAGGCAAAATAGGGAAACGATTGGTGTGAGTTTTGAAGGAAATGCCTCAAGTGGACAAGTACTATTAATAAGCACAGACTGGGGAAGAGTAGGCTAGGAACTGACCCTTCTTGCTCAGACGAGCAACATTTAGGTACAGACACTTGCAAAGTACGTAGAATTTCCTATGGGAACAGTAGCTGCTTTTTGCCCCCTAAAATTCTCTATTTGCCCCATTAAATCCTCTATTTGCCCATTAAATTCTTTAGGAAAAGACTGTGTACAGCCAAACCCCCACCCCTTAGTGCCCAGAAGGTGAAACGGGGGGGGGCAGATTGATGCCCTGACATGGAACTATGCATCGCAAGGATAAAATTGCGGCTAGCTGTGTTGGTAAACCAGAGAAGGAACACTTGAGAGCCTTCCACGAGTAACCCACACTGGCCTAGGGCTCACAGCAGCCCAGCCTCGCCTGCCCCGACAGGGAAATGTAGGTCAGTGGTGTGTTGAAAGGCAGCCGAGTGTCCCTGCCTGCGTGCCTGCCGCTCCCCTGCCGCGGCCGCTGTCCCCCCGGGCAGAAATCCGCTTTTCAGCAAGGGACCGTGGCTCGGCCTCCTGCAAGCTCTCGTTTGCTTAACGCTACAGTGCATGTGCTGGGTAAAACACAATCCGTGAGCCCCCCCAGCCCTGCACAAAAAACAACCTAAGCTCATTTGTATGGGAATCACGGGCAGCGCAGGTTGCTGGAACGCTTCTGGCTCTTAATGGCAGAGGCAACTCCCCCTGAACTATGAATTGTCCAGCACAAACACAGTCATTTGCTCCCTTCTTGTAGCCAAGCCCTTCTGTCTGCACACAACTGAGAGTCTGAGGTCTCAAAGGACTTAGCATTTCAATCAAACTAATGAACATCTTCTTTGAATAGAATATGTGTCACTGACTCCTGATCACACTGCAGCCAGAAGCAGGATATCAAGTCCATACATACTTCTAACAAGCTCTTCTATAAAGCAGTGAAAAATCACCATGAAAAAGCCCCTGAACTAGGTTTTTATGGCTTCTAACAAGTTCTTAGTTGCTCCAGCATGTGTCTATCTATTATCTATCACCTATTAAGGTGTCCATTTACACAACAAAGGCTCATATCCTCACAATGCAAGTTAAATTCCTTTGACATACTAATTTCACAAAAGAAAAGCAAAAGTGTTAATATAATAAGATAGATTGGCAAAGTAATACTAAAATCAAAACACTTCAGTCTCACTGGGAAAAATTTAAAAAAACAGGAAAATGAAAAAATAAAATGCCTTAAGTGTGCAACCCACATGAATGGGAAGTATTGAGTGGAAAAAACTTACTCAATTCATTCTTGCCTCAAGACCATATTACATAAACTATTAAAATACAACCAGTATAAATCCTATGGGATATAGTAACATTGGTTTTAATCAGCTGGGAGAATGTTTAACATATGTGAGAATATGTGGCACTTTTGTGCCCAGGCTTACAAAGTTTGCACTGCTCACCACAGAGTACATCTGAGCTAAAAGGCACTTGAGCTATTGACCCTGTGTTCATTCTGGGCATAATCTCAATTTATAATCATAAAAAAACTTAGTTCGAGGATTTATTTCTTATTTGCATTAGGACATCTATGTGTACCCTTAGATATTTACTCATCTGGGGCAAAATATTGCCTGTCCTTCCACAGACAGCACGGGCCATGGGCAACTATTAAATGGTGCTAAAATGGATTTGCTACTGGCTCTTCTGTCTAAAATAGCAGGAATGTTTATGGTAAACTCTAGGGATGAGACAAATTTAGAGGGTTTTCCAGCTCTGCTTCACAGACAGAATGCATAAGTTTATAATGCAAAGTTATATATATAAAGGTTCTAAAACAATTCATACTGTTAGTTTGTGACATTTCAGAGATCTCATGGCTTTAGGTAAGAGGTGATTAGGTCTGCCTGAGTTTTATCCCATCTGGGATGAATGTCATGATCTGGAGAGCTGGCCAGGTCTGAGCTAGGAATCACTAAGTAATGGCTGATTCAGCTCTCCTCTCTCAAATTCTGTTATAAACTTTCCACAGTTGATTTAACCACTGTTGCAAAGCTAATTCCCCAGAAGATTGTTCATTTGGTTGTTACTCAGCACCCAGCAGCTGACAGGAATTTTTAACTTTTCACTAATTTGGGTGAAATTACAAAAAGGTAAGAGATTAAATAAACCACAGCTTGGGCTCAGGTTTGTCCTCAGCTGCAACTTAAGACATAGTTGCTCCACCTTCAATGGGTCATTTCACCTTTCTGTGTCTTCAGTTTCTCTTTGTTTTGTCTGTTCAGACTGCAAAGCTGTGACAGCAGGTGCTGATTTTTACCCTGTGTTTGCACTGTCTGCAGTATCATGTCACCATAATTGTTCCAGGAACATTCATATTCTAGTGGAGTATAAATAAAAAGAAAGCGATCACAGCCCTGAAATAAGCCAACTCCACACAACAGTTTGTTGACTTGGAACATAAAACCTCCCCATTCCCAGGCAGAAAAAAAATAAAGATCTTCGTTTATGCTCCCAACAGACAACTTTTGTATACTTTTAGTTTATTCAGAGAATTAGTGTCAATTGGACAGTAAAAGTGCTCCACTGGTCAAGGCTGGGCCAATCAGAAATGGTGGTAATACCTTTGTGGTGGCATATTTAAGAAGAAAACAAAAAGAAGTTATCATGCAGTTGTAACTACAGCCAAAAAAGAGCAGATTGAGAACATTGAGAGCAACAACTCTGCAGACACCAAGGTCATTGGAGAAGGGGGAGGAAGGGGAGGAAGCACTCCATTGTGCTGGAGGTGAGATTCCTCTGCAGCTGGTGGTGCAGACCATGGTGAGGCAACTATGCCCCTGCAGGCCATGAAAGTCCAGAGGGATGCAGATATCCACCTGCAGCCCATGGAGGAGGCCCCCACCAGAGTAGGTGGATGCCTGAGAGGAAGCTGTGAACCTCTGGAGGTCCAGGATGGAGCAGAGTCCTGGCAAAGATTCGCAGATCCGTAGAGAGAAAAGCCCATGCCAGAGCAGGTTTCCTGGTAGGACTTGTTACCCCATGGGGACCCATGGTGGAGCAGCCTGTCCTTGAAGGACTGCACCCCATGAAAGAGTGGCCCACATAGCAACAGTTTGTGGAGGACTGTTCCCCATGGGATGGGCTCCAGCTGGAGAAGTTCAGCAAGAATTGTCTCCTGTGGGAGGGATACCATGCTGGAACAGCAGCAGAAAGGATATGCAACGAGCTGACCTAATATCCATTCCCTGTCTCTCTCTGTCACTGAGGGGGAGGAGGAAGAGCTGAGAAGAAGTGAGGGCTTGGGGCAGCTGTTTTGAAGGTCTTATATTGCTACGCATTATCTTGCTCTGATTTTGCAAGTAGTAAATTCAATCTCTAACTCCAGCCTGTTTTGCCCATAATGGTACTTGGTGACTGATCTCTCCTGGTCCTTAACTATGAACTTCCATTATATTTTCTCCCCCCTGACCAGTTGCAGAGGGGAGTGATAGAGTAGCATTGGTGGGTATCTGTCATACAGCCAGAGTCAACCCACTACAGCTGTGCATTTTCTTGTTTCTATCTGTGAAATGGCAGAAGAAACCTGTCAGCACTAAGATGCAGCTGCTTCTATTATAAACCCAGATGCAGGATTCCAAAACCTTTTGCCAAGAAAATAGTATGTGGGTTTCAGTTTTTTGTTTTGTTTTGTTTTCTAGAAAGAACATTTCATGTTATTAAACTGCTTACAACACAGTATGTTTTAGCAGAGTTTTAAATAAATGTGATATTTTAAAGGACAAGACTCTCCAAAGTTTCAATTTATACAAAGGCTATATTGGTTCGCAGTTTACAAACAAATTTTGTAATGGCTGGAATATAATGCTCACAAAAATATTGGAACACTGTCAAAAAAACTGTCTTGAGTACTTACAGAGACAAGTCACATTTATTTGGGTGGAGTTCTTTGCCACAAATTCTCCACCTTGCTTTAAGACGTCAACTCTTGCCTACAGCAACAATACAAGGTGAAACACTACTAGGAGGAGGTTTGCATACTTTCAGCAATGTCAAGATGGTATAGTTAGCACAGAAAATAAAATGTTTGGTGATAAAAGTGATTATAAAATCTTTCAAATGTAAATTCATAAAGAATTTTATTAGTTCCCAAGAGAATTGAAGCAACAGAGATGAAATTCAGCTGGAACAAGATAATAATACCCAAGTAACGTGATATGCTCGGAATATTAGTGAATAGAATGACATTGCAATGCCAGGATGAAAGTATTGTCAGCATGATTGTCCCAAATATACGTGAAACCCTAGAAAAACAGTGCTTAAAAAAAAAAAGATATTCAAAAACTTAATGTTTTTAAACATCCTTTTTCTGCATTTAATGTAAATACATAACTATTCCTTCAGCTTCTAGAAATAGATGTGCTACCTCAGTTTAAGAAAAAAAATTAGGAAGAGTTTTGCTCAAAATAGAAGAAAGTTCAAAGAGCAAAGATAAGGCATCCTAGTGGAGAAAAAAATTGTTAATGTTCATTTGATAAGAATTCAGTGCGTAGTAAAGCACAGATGTTTTACTTGGGAATCACAGATAAAATACCCTGTGAATAAATGGAGCATGAAGTGTGTGCTTAGAGCTCTGTCCTGGTAGGTAGAAACATGTGGCTACCACTGTGAGCAGCTGTCACAGGGAGTCAATCCCAACTCCCGGCTGGAGCACTTTCCACACCAAGGTTACTCAGGAAAGTGCTCAGGAAAGCAGCTCCTAACACAGCCCTCTGCAGCAGATGACGTTAAGCATGGTCGATTCAATTAGCATTATACTTCTTTCTACAGTATCCCAGCCAATTAAAAGGTCTTAATTTCCTTCTTTCATTATTACACTTTGTCTGTGACCAGATTGCACCAAACTCTTACTTCTGAGCCCAGAGCTGGACAAAGTCCCTACCTGAAAACCTGGGGACATCCAGAGGCTTTGCCTAGGCTGGAAATGTTATATTTTCTATGCTGCTCTGCCATTGCTACTAGAATGCTATTACTTTTTGTTCTGTACACAATAGACTTATCAGTATATGTTGAAATGTTTCTCTGGTTCCTCGTGTGGTATCTGAAACAGCAGAGAAACACAGTATGCACTTTGTTGAAAATGTGTGATGATTTTACTACTAAGGGACCACCAATTGATTCTGAGATCCTTAAAAGTGCTCGAAATGCTTAGGATGAATTTGTGGTCGTATTGCAACTCAGTTCACAGACTAATAGATTTAATGCTTTTCCTATTGCAGTCTCATTGAGAGGGAGAAAATACCCATTTGTGTAACAAGGAGCAACTCCTTCTAACATTTTGAATCAAAAATCATTAAACATTTGATACTATATGTGCTAGAAATAACTGCCATATGAGAAAAGATCCACTTATTGATTTAATTTTTATTAAAAATTAATTAATTTATTTTAGTCCTCTTAGGCTAATCATCTGCCATTTCTACTACATAAACTGCATTTCTGCTTTTGTTTTGTTCTTTCTCTTCCAGTTTTCTGCAATTAAAAGTTTTACAATAATTTCTAATTGTCTTAGTAATTTGTTTGTTTACATACCCCCACCCCAACTCACATACCCTGTTTTCCTCCACTAGATCTGCAATTCATTCCTTTAGACTAGGGAAAATATCTATTTCTGTGTGCAGTATTCTGAGAAGTCACTGTGCTACTACTCCTGTTAAGTCACACACACAGTTCCCACTTACTGAATACTTTTGTTTTGAGACTTTGATGTGTACATACTGAGCATAGATGGAAAGTGAGTCAATGCTCCAGACAGACACATTCCTTTCCGGATGTAATATTACTGTTTGAAATTCAAAACTTACCAGATTCCTCCAAGTGCTGTGTAATGAAGATTACAATAACTTAGCAATTTTTTTTTTTTCATTTTCAATCACTTTTTACTCTAGCTAGGAAAGAATTATCTAGTATCTCAGTATTTTCTGGCGAAGGAAAAGCCTCAGATAAATCGCCAAATCAACACTGCTTGGGTTCACTGAGGTAAGAGTGTCTGCTCAAGAGAAAATCCAGAATTAATATATCACTGCATACCACTGCCATCTACTGAATGTAGAATATGCTGAAAGTACTCATGCATACCTTCTTGCTCTGAAAGCAGAGTTTATCAGACTTCCCATTACCTTGCCTAATGGGAACCTTTTCAGCTCCCAAAACACAAAGCATACTCCAGAGCTTAAGAGTTACACATAGAGTGCAATTAAGAATTCATCATTAATGACTTGGTCAATTCATCCTCTCAAAGAGTAGATATAAACACTATTCTAATCTTGTTGGACTTATTTGCTGTCCATAAAATTTTTGTTTGTCATTACAACTTTATTTATACATAAAATTGGTAGGCACATTGTGATGTATTATTGTACCTCATTAGTCAAGTCCTAAAATGCTAGTTCTTCTCCCATGTCTAATAAATGCATCCATGTTTAATTATTTGTCGAGTCTTGAAATAGTGCTTCTAAGGATACTTAAACCAATGACTTAACATTTCCTTGCCTTGGTATTCATTCCAGTAATATTTTTCTGATGTGAACACGGCTAATACTACTCTTCTTAAATGCAGATTAATTGATATATGTTCAAATTCTTCTCAACTTTAGTTACAAATGCAATATCTGATCTTGTATATATAAAATTTTAAGGTTACATTCTGGAACATTCACCAGAAACTTGAGTAATGAAGTGGGTTGTGGACATCAGGCAGTTTAGAAGTACAATGGAATGACCCCGAAGAGAAAGCCTATCAGGGTCTGCTTTCGTAATGGCTGATGAAGTTTATCATGTCTGCCACTATTTTCAAGAGTATTAAATTAAAAAAATCAGTGTAGCTAATAACTTCACTAAAGATGGGAGTAAAAAGAAGCATGAGCTTCCAAAATCACTGTCTGGCATTTAGTCACGATTTCTATTTTTGTCCTCTCTTCACTCTAAAGTCAACCATTCACTCTTATTCCAGAATGTCTACTCACATATGTCCCATCTCTCTTATTCACCCTTGTAAGTCTTCCTACATCAGCTGCTCCTCTAAAGCCAGGGGATTAGTATCCACGGGACATTCAGGAGCATAACTGCCATCAATTTGGTTCGACCAAAACTGTAGTACTGCAAATACCGAACATTTAAGAAAATGCGAAAATTGTTGTACAACGGGTTTTCTAAAACTGACAAAAAGACCCCAAAACAGATAAGGACACCTACAAATGGTAGTAAAATGTGAAAATAAGTCATTAAAGACAAATAAAGAGCAACAAAGACATACAGATTTCCTCGTTCTGCATGCTTAGTTTTTGTCTGTAGTTCTGTGTTTATATATATTCATAAAATTTGTTTGATGGATTGAATGCCTGCACACTACAGATGCAAATAGATTTGAAGTATTTCAAATTTCTCATTATTCATCTTTTGCTTGGAGTGAAATATTCATTATTTCTTTTAAGACTTCTAAAAATAGTCTTGAAATTTAATTTGAAGTGCCTTTTACAGTGACCAGAGTTAACTCAACGACCAGACTCTACTCTCACTGATGGTCGTATACTCCCTCTCACTCATCAACACCTCGTTCATGTAATTTCAAGAGAATTATGGAAGGCGTTTTTTACCCAAGTAGTTTTCAGTTTTATTGTTATTGCAGAGACATTCAGGTGGATATCAAGAAAACAATGTGGGACACTTAAATTCAGTTGATTTTACAGAATTTATTTCAGCTATGGGGCAGTAAACATTAGGAACACTGTTATAAATAGTAAGGAAGATTCTGTCCATACTATAATATAAATAGTAACACAAAAGATGTGACTTGGACATTTATTCAAGAATAGAGGAGTACTTATTTATCTCTAATAACTGATAAACAGGCAAGAGAAGTCTTACATTAGCTAGACACATTCCATTTGAAAAAGGTTATGAATAGGTTTCTGGGATGTTCTTCTTCAAATAGCAGATAGCTGGATTCAATAAATATAATAGGCTTCAGGCAAATTATTCTGTGTGAAATACCAATTGTTATTCAAATTAACTATCTCAGTTATGTTTTGTGTTCTATCATCCCCATTGGATCATGTCCTATGAACACCTTAGAGGGATAATTTCTCCTTAAATCCCTACTACTACCTCTCTACTAGAGTCCTTCTGATTAAATCCTACATCTTACCTAAAATCAATGCGAGCTTGTAAACCATGAAACAAAACATATTCTTAAACCTTGAGAAGATAAACATTTATTTGCCAAACTGCTTTATCACTAAATCCTCCATTCTTTGTTTACTGCAAATCATTAAATGGAGTCAGTTTCTGAATTAATTCAGTTTACTTACTACTACATACGAAGGAGTACATGGGATAAGAAACTAAATGTCTCAAGCTCTTGCCACATTTCTGACAAATCTCTAAGTAACATCCTACTGACTCAGCGCTAGTTTTTATGAAAAAACTGTCCATTATCCAGGTCCTTTTTGGATGTTTCAAATTGTAAAACATCAGTTTTTAGGAAAAGCAAATGAACTTTGGTGTACATCATGAGACAGATAACTTTTAAAGCAGTCCATTTTTGACAAGTTTCTCTTTCTGAAGCACCAGAGCCATAATTGTGCTGCTGTCTCAGAAGGCGTTATGTGCTCATTTTTATTCTAAATTTATATTCTAAATTTGTGCTCATTTGTATTCTAAATTTTCTTCACTGCTGCAGTTTTTTTCTCCATTCATCTGTGGTAGAAAATGAATGGAAGTCTTTTTTGAGAAAGCAAGACCTTCAGTTCTGTAATCCTTGTACCTCTCTATTAAACATCACAGGACATACTGAGAGCAGAGTGCCCTGGCCAGGGATGCTGCGCTGTTGCAGCTAGGATCATGTCATCATCAGTCTTGCAAGCACAGTCCCTCCCAAGCACAATGTGGGATGGACTGTGGGAAGCCTACTTTCTTTCATGCAAGTGCAGGAAGGAGAAGTGACACAAAGCCATCTGAGACAAATTTTTGTCTCCGGGTTTTCCTGTGTTTCAGGTGAAATCAATCCAGTTTTCAATAAAAACTTTTACAAATTCAGGATAGTAAGAGTAAACAAAGACATACTGATTTTATTTGACTTTGCTTTTTTATTTTATTATGCTGCTAGCTGGAAAGAATACAGAAGATCTTTCTTTTCCCAGCTTTCTGACTTGAACTCCAAGGACCATCTTTGAGATACCACAACTGTTTACATAGTCTCAGTTTCCCACTCTCTGTGATCCACATCACCATATCATTCAAAAGTAAAAGCACCTGTGACAGTGCAAGGACACAGACTGGAAAGTTCATCCAGATGCAAGAGAACAAAAATAGGAGAAAAGGGCATAGGAGTATTTGGTGTTCATATTGCGTTACTTTCAATGGATACAAAACACATTCCCACTTTTACTCATACCAAGATCAATCCTACAGAGGCTATGGAGGACAAATATATTTAACCAAGGCCTTTCAGTAGCCTTAGAAGCAGAAAAGGTCAACTGGCAATTGGGGGAAGATGATACAGATCTGTTCAAATCCACGGTAAGGACCCAGACAGATACTTCCCCCACTCTTCCCTGCCTTACTCTTGCTTTTACTTTCTCCCCTCCCTTGCGTTCTGCTTGTCCCCTCCACACCTTGTCTGGACTCTGCTGAGCCACAAGTGGGAACAGAGAGTGACAGGAATAGTTAGTAATCGCTGCTATGAGGACAACTAACGGCATGAACAGTAATTCCAGGGAGTCCTTCCCACCTCAACAGAGCAATGACTATTTACAGCCTGGAAGGGCTTGCCAGCCACCAGTTCAACATCCTCTTAAGGGCAACGGATTATAGCTAGAGTTGGCTCCTTCAAGACTGGGCACTGAACTGTGGGAAGTTAGCTCCCTCCCTGAAGCTGGAGAGAGGTAACTCACTCAAGCTACAGAAGAAACATTTAATTGTGTCTGAAGTGTCAGGATAGGTGGACTGGGAATGGGGAGGATAGTTTCTCTTGATGTGAACTATTCACATTTTTCAACAGTGGGAATATTAAGTTCCTCCTCTTCCCCTCAAACTTTGATTTTTCTTTGATTAATTCACCATTTGTGAAGGAAACATAATTGCTCGCTAAGTGCTTAGAAACTACTTTCATTTCTCAGTAAATGAAATCCCAGCTCAGTTCTGGTTAAAATACTGCTGTAAAAGACTGCTGGTATCATCATCACGAACTTGAAGAAGCTGAGCCCTAGCTGCAGTATGAATGCAGAAAACAGCATGTAAGAACTGCCCTATCTAAATCAGAATATTTCCCACAGATTCTTCCAAGTATGTCCAGAAATATGACACCAAATAATTTTTCTATGCTCTGTTCCTTTGTAATGTATCAGTTACATGCTGTACCAAGTCATTCATCATCCAGACAGAACTTGTACAAATATATGTCAGTCTATAAATTGGCTGTTGATGTTTCCAAACATTTTTTTCTCCCACACGTCTACCAGTATTTCACCTTGTCACTAGTACTGTGTGAAGGATCTTAGCCAGATAATGCAAATGTACTTCAATGACACATGTGAAACCTACTCCCAAAACTATCCCGTTCTTCCTGAATGTAAAATTGTCAGTCAGATGCAGGTAATTTAATTTTGGTTGTAACTAAAAATTCCTTTCAAGTTTTCAGGTGCTACTATCCTTCTTTGGATAGTTGCCTCACTCCTATAAAGTCTTCATGATTAAATATACTTTGTTTGCTTGGGTCTTTTTAATTTTTAATAGAGAATTTAAAAATACTAAAGGAAACATTCATTAGTGTAAGATTAAAAGTGGTGAGATTAAAAAAAAATTTCTCCTTTAATTCATAAAAGTAACGAACATCTCTTAGATGTTCATTACAAGAAAAATAAAATCTCTGTGAAGTTGTAAGTCTTTCAATATTGGTTTCCCAAGGGGATATTTGTAAGCTAATGTCTTTGAGCTTGAGCACAGGTCTAATTCCAAGACTGGAAGAGCTGTACTGCAAGACTACAATAAAGGGAGGAAATAAGTGTATGACTCAATGTATTTCTTTGAGACTGTCAACTGTCAAAAACCAGTGTCTGAACCAGGAGTTCCAATTGCCGTGGTTAGTGACAGAATCCATTGTTTGAATGCCAAATTTTGGAATAAAACCCAAGAGCAACTAAGGAAATGGATTCTGTTTAGAGTCTTACCTTATATTTACAGCAATAAACCACAAAGAGGTTGTGTAGAACCAACTCTCTAGATTCCTGGCTGGCATAATTATTCTAGGAGCTGGTGTACTCTCAAATAACACATTTTTGAGGACTGAAAAACTCTGGAAGGAGAGTATGCCCTGATTCTGTTCTCCTTGATTTCAACAGGAGCAAAACCAGGTCCTCAATCTGTGTGTAATTCACATGATCTACTTAGCTAAACAATTAAGTCACAGCTCTGACATCTGATATTTATTTTAAGTTCTTTGAGCCAGATTCTCTTCTCTGAGCCAACCTTTTTTTCTGTTCTGGTGGCACAGAGGCTATAACAACCATGGATTTTCCCATATGGAGATTTTACCAGCATAAATATGTCTTTACCTGTCTGGCAAAATCAGGTTCATGTTATTTCCTATCCTATTTCACCCTCTGAGTCTTTTATGAGAAAGAGTAAATTATTAGGCCTGGGCTACATTCTTCAGTACCATGCTTCAAATATCCTTAGCCTGTATACCTGCCTCTTCAAATTAAAACTATATGGTTAATTTGAAATAATCCTTAGGCTATGGTAACTGAAGAAAAAGCATAGTCTGCTGTGGTGCTTCTTCTGGAGTATTTCAGAAGACTGAAACTGAGGATCCTCCCAAGGTGTGTTACCAATGAGATACCTCAGAAGCCTTAAACCCATGTACTCTGGGTCACTTCTATCTGTGTAGGCCATGTTTAATAATTTAATCATAGTGCAAGGTCATCCCTAAAGAGCCTCAATCCAAGCATGCCACCTTTTTAATCCCCATATCTGCTCTCAGAGAGCAGAGTCTGTGTGAAGGAATAATCTGAAAACATGTTCAACTGAAAAATTCCACAAAATCTGAATAGTTTGTCAACAATTGTCTGAGTGGAGAACCTTATGGTTTCTTCTACATTATTGTAGGGTATGCAAGCAATGAGAAGAACTTTAAATGAGATAATTTAATGGAGATTAAAAAAAGCCCAGGATTCTGTTTAACACTGCACTTACTTGAGTCTACTTGAACCAAAAATGCAGTGTGGAACTGATCTGCTGGGAAATGTGAATGCTCACAGAGGGACTGCCTCCTATGTGTGCTGCAGGAAGTCATGGAACAATGCTAAGATTTTGGGAAGGGACCACCAATTATTCAAACTTCATCCACACCTTTGAATATGTTCAGACTGTCAAGGAATTAGTCAAGGATCTGAGTCCAATCTCAAGATTCCCTTACATCCTACTCCCTTATGCCTGTGCTCTTTTCTGATTAACTAAAATCTGGAGCTCTCAACAAGAATATACTGGTACACAGTGTAGGTACAGCTCTTCCCCAGTGTCAGACAGTGGCTTCAGTGTCACAAACAGGTATTTTCACATTATAGACTGCCTTGGACAGCTGAAGATTCATTGATTTCAGAGGTGACTGGAAGCTGGTAGCAAACAGGTTTACCAAACAGGAAAAAAAAAAAAAAAAAAAAAAAAAAAAAAAGAAAAAGAAAAAGGAGTAAGTATGGTTTCTAAGAAGAAATTAAAGTTCTTCTTGAGCATCTCACTCACTTTGTTGTATCCCCTTTAGCTACCTTTAGTTGTGCCCCACTTCTGGGGAGAATTCTGTTCTAAGGTGCGAGTTCCAGTGAACACTTAAAAAGTTCACAAAACCCCTACCTACCATATTTATCTTCTGAACACAATATAATGGTCCAACCAAACAGGCTCAGACCTTCATGTGCAGAGATTGTTGGCCAAGGAAATTAGTCAGCTTGGGAGGTAAACAACATCAAAGAGAGCAACATTCAGAATGCAACAGCCTCTTCTGATCCAATGCTTTTTAATCAGCCACTTTCCAATAATTCATTAAGACTTTAACAAAGAGATTGAAGCATTGGCTTCTTCTAGGGCTTCAGCCAAGCATAATGAAATTATACCAGGATATATTTACAAGGTTGGATATCTTGAACTCAGCTGTAATTATGTTTATTAGTAATTCTTCAATAGCTGCTCAGAAAGCATATTTGTATTAGTTAATCCTTGCCTGTGGAGACCCTTATATTAGCTTGGCAAAAGAACATTAAGAAGGATAGATTTCTTTTTTTTCCCTCTCAGCAAATCCCTGTTTCCATCAGAAAATACTGTGGGATCAAGAAATAAGCCAATTGTATTGTATATGATTACTTTTGTGCTATTACTATTAGCAATCACTTTAGAAAACAGTTAAAACTAGAAAGGATAAAGACCTAGGTTGACATATTCTGTTCAGTTTTCATTTGAAATATAAAAAGTTATTTAACAATTATGCTTTTGCATTATGAGACTCTGAAACAGCACCACACGCATACAGATAAGCACTATGTGCATACTTAACCTTTTATCTTTTCTCTTCTGCCAGAGATGTGAACATTTATCATTTGAAAATTTATCATTTATCATGTGAACATTATTTTAAAACAATAAAATACATATTCATTTTGAAAAGTAAAGAAAAAAATCTCAAAACTATTACAGATGTGATGCATGAGTTTAAGCAAAAGATCCCTCCTTTTAAAAGAAAATCTAATAAACAGAATGGCATACCCCTCAAACAATTCAAATGAGAAAGTGTGGGTATTATGAAACCCTTTCTATTTTGAATACTAAGCTGTGAATATGTACTTCCCCCTTTCCAAGAGGAAAGATGTATTACAATACTAATTGTTCATTAAACTTAGAAAAGGATAATTCACTGAAAATAATGGGACATATAGGAAAGACTGCTTAAACTGTTCAAGGCAGTATTTACTGAAGTTATCTTTCCCTATTCATAATTTTTTTCCTATAACAGAAAACAATTTTCATTAATTGGTCTATCAGCTACTTGGAATCACTAAAATATCAAGATATTTCAGATGATATTTCAGATGAATCCAGGGACTATAGATTATGCCTGGGAAGTTATTGGAGGGCTCCTGACTAAAGGCAAAACCACCCTTAGAATAAGATACCAAGACTGTATATCTGTAAATATCAAGAGGAAATTCACTTCATGCAATTCTGCAGGACTCTATGCAAAGCACTCTGTTTTAGCTATCATGACTGCTAATAAATGTAGATTCTGGAATATTTGCATAAATTAAACACAAGAACAGCTGCAATATATCAAAGGCAATATATGAACTAGTTGAATCGACTGAATGAAAACTGATGACATGTGCTTAACAGCATACAAGCCAAACTCAGCACTGACAAACATAGGAAAACTATTGGTGTGAAAGGAAATAAAATCGAGTTTGCCAGAGCTTAATTAGGCCCTGCTCTTTTTCCTAAATATGAATAGGCTCCAGGTTGATTGCTGTGCAAATGGTGATGTTTAGCTGTACTTTACATTTCCTGTGCTTATTTTAGAAATGTTTCTACTTCTTTCCAAATTAGAACAGATACAGAACTGTCACAAATGGATTAATAATACACCATTTCTCCAATATAGATACTTTTATCTAAACTGCTACTTTAAAGATGTACTCAGTCTAAGGTCATTTTACCCTCTCATAATTACATAAGGAGACTGCTTATAAAGCATAACTAACATCAAAATATTTTATGTGAGTGTTATATATAAACGAATCAAAGTGAGCTACTTAGACATACTAATACTGGAGGGTTAATCTTCAAGGACCATAAAGAGGTATAAGATACATGTAAACGTACATACCAAAATGTGCTGAGCAGAAGGAGCTGACCTTAAATAAAAAAACAGAAAGTTTCCCATAACTTGGGACTGAGCAACTTTAAGATTTCCCTGATTTTTTAATACCACTGTCACTGTCATAATATTCTGGCATTCTGAGATAGAGTGTAACTGCCAAGACAGTGCTACCCTTAATACTTTAGAGGTTTTCTATTTATTCTAAGATAACACTTAAAATTTATTTGTAATACTTAATCTCCAGATTTTCTCCTTCTCTCGCTCCTTATTTTGACAGGAAAGAAACACCTATCCCAGCCAAAAGTAAAGGAGGAGGTGCTGTCCAGTTCTGGGACAATGGGCTTCAGTATAAATGTATAGTTTGGATTTGATTCAAGGATTTTGATAGCCCTGAATGCATCTTATATATGTATCCTCCATATTCCCATGCAGCTGAAACACACATCCACACATGGAGTGACTCCATCATGTAGGTAATGTAGAGCTACCCTCCTCATGAGAATTAGATCTGAGTGTAAATTTGCTGTACCTTTGCCAGTTTTACCCACAAAAATTATTTATTTTGTAGTTATCCCTTTACTGCAAGAATGAAAGTTGCCTGATATCTGGAAAAGTAACTTGGTAGTGAATAAAGGGGGAAATCTGTATATATGTTATCTTCATATACAAACCTGGCATTTGATCATATAATAATGGGAAGCCCAAATCATGGTACTTTGCCAATTTACTACTGACCAAGAGGTCCATTCAAACTTCAGGTGCATATTATCAAATGCAAGCAATAAGCTTGCTCTAGGTTACCTTCTGACCCAGAAAATTTCCCTGAAGGCCACAAAAAATCCTCTGATTAGTGTGTATCTGCCATAACTCTTTCTTTACTGTGCAAAAGATAAATTCTGAAAATCTTTTTCCTAAATTTCCTAAATTGCAATTTCTGTGACAGCAGAGAAGTCTCTCATGTGTTAGGCATGCTATGTCATCAACAGACAAAGAAGTAATTACTCTATCATGATTAGAGTAATAACATCACAGCTATCTCCTTACTTATTTTAATCCGATGGGATTTAAGGGGTTTACTAATCCAGGACATACATCTACTACTGCCACATATACTGACCAGGATGCATTTTCTAACACTTCGTTTCAAAGTCATCATAAACAGCACAGGTTAAGGAAGAAAAATTGTCTGACTTTTTTCCAGTAGGGTTTTATTTTGCTTTTCATTTTATTTTACAGGTTTTAATAAAAAAAGAGGAAATAATTCGAGTAGCAAAGCCTTAATTAGATTTGTGCTATATCATACAGGATGCTGTTTAAAATCTGCAAGGAATATGACAAAAATTGCTTTGCTGGTGTAACTTTAAATGTTTTTCTTTAAGCCAAAGACAGAGATTTCAAATTATGTAGTAAGATAATGTACAAAAAATACAATTGAACCAACTTAATTAAATTGAGAAAACTTAATAACCTTTTAAAAACAACAACAAGAAGAAACTTACCAAAAAAAAAAAAAAAAAAGAAGTTTAAATATTCTTAGCATTGAAAATTGTGCCTTTACCAAGAGTGTTTTTTTCTTGGCTACATATATTTTAACTCTGCATTTAAAAACAAAGTATTAGGATCAAAAAGTAGCCACAATTTGTAACTCCAAACAGTATTTTTCACTGGTGTTAAAGCCTGTATTAAACAAACAAATATTTAAGCGCTGTTTTGGAAAAATCAGTGGAGCATGTCAATGATTTTTTGCACAAGCAGACATAATAAAATGTAGGATAATATCAAAATGGCCACTAATCAATCAAATGCTTGGATCCTTCATGTGTTAAATCTTGTTTATAACCTAAAGAATTGTGCCCTCAGTATGTAATCAATAGTCAATTAAACCCCTCACTAGAGCAACTGTTTTCCAACTGGCCGACATTAAAAACCTACAAACCTTGAGTAAATAGCCTGTAGGACTTACACAAAAGTAGTAACCTCTAATTCACAAGTAACAAAATAAAGCAGTCATCCTTAAATTGAATAGAAAAGCCTAACCATCGACCACCAAAACCAAACACAAGCAAATAACTGAACTTTTTCTTTTTTTCAGTACAATGCCATCTGAATGCATGTAATGAAAAAGAAGATATTTACCATGACTATTAAAGTGAACCTATTTGATATGTTTTAAAACAAGTCATACAAATTATTAACATAGGATAAGGTTCAATTTCAGGTTTTGGGTATTTTTATTTCTGTAAAATGTACTAGAAAAACCTTTGAGAATTTTAGTTTTCTAGAAAACAGGTGTTAATAAGGGGGATATGTTCCCCTTCCAAAAACTACTTTCAGGTCACTTGAAGAGATGTTCTTTAAGATATAATTATCTCAACTCAAGCCTTACATATATTTTTAGGCATGGACCCAGTCATCCCTTTCTCTCTGCAGCCTTTCAGTGGCTCTTTTTGTAAATGGTGCATCTTTCTCGTATATCTCATTGGTTATGAAGTTTTGCTTATAGCTTTCCACAGTGATGACTACTTTGCATTTATATTTATGCTGTGTTAAGCATTTTGGAAAGTAAAAGTCTTTATAAATCACATTGGTAATTGTTAAATCACAAGTATATCTAAAACATCACATCCTTCTCACACAAATTGCCCTCAAACCTTATTAATTAAAAGAGGAGTCTGTGTGCCTGGATGTATGTATGTATAATTTTCTTTGTATAGCTTTCTCCCTGTATACATACTTATTTTAAAAGAAACATCATCTCCACACTTGAAGCAGTGTATTTTCAAGACTAGAGGCCATCTGTCAAACAATTTATGTATTACAAAGCCTTATACCTGTGCACTGCCATTCTCTCACCTCTCAAAGGCTTTCCCTGGCAGACTAACCACCTGAAATAACAAACCACAAAAACACAGACACCTGCCATTCTTTCTTGATAGAAAAAACAAGTTGTGTGTAACGCACAGAAAAAAACACACAAAATATATCAGCTTTTAAGTTTGCTCACAGGCTCAGGGCTGAGCTAGACCAACACAAAATTCATGCTGCTCCTGAATTACAGAAGCAATGCACTTAGATCTTTGAAACAAAACTTCTGTTTTCTTTGCTATTCACTTTGCTGCATATTGGAGAACTCCTGGTGTACTTCAGGCCCAGTCCTGGTGTAATACAGTGAAAATTCTGACATTCACTTTATTGGGGCCAGAGCTCCACACATTAGTAATTGTGTCTTGTCGTGCTAAATACAGGTTTTATAAAAACATGAAATAGGACTAAAACAAAACCCTGAAGATCTCTTCATTTTGATAAAAGCAATAGATCAATAGAAAAGCTTTTCTGTATGCAGTCATCCTATCTTGCTCCTGGGACAGCACAGTGCACTCTGAAATGTTTGCTACTAAGGGTACTGTAGTTCAACAAGGATTCTCTCTTTTTGTGCCAGAACAGCCCAACATCTCAGATATTGAGATCAATCCCTTCACTAGGATTAATGGGAGTGAGAGCAAAGACCCTTGGAGACCACTGCATTTGAGGGACTACTCTGGTACTTCACAATATTTTAGGTCTCCATGTATGCAACAACTATGTTTTATCTTTGCTCACTCCCTCATCAGCTCTCAGGGTTGGTCCATGGGCTTGATATTCTCCACCACGATACGGAAGACTTCTGTCTCATCCTAGATTTCAGATGTTCAGTGGCCTAGCTCTCCTGTCTGCCAGTTGTGTTTGTCAAACACAGAGTATTGCTGTTAAAAGTCATATGGCACAATACACCTAAAAGCCCAAGCAGGCAGGGAAAGGGATGTAGCAGTGGTGTGACAGATCACAGAGCCATCATAACCATGACTGATCCAAGCACTGTGCAGAACTGAAGGAATATACAATCTCTGCAGCATTTGGGACTTCCTTTCATCAAAGGAAATGAAAGTCTATCCTGGCCACTTGTATTTTTTGGGTGGAACTGACACCTAACTATGGTATAAGCAGAGATAATGGTTATCAGTTCCACTGAACCCTCTGGGACTGTTTTTATTGGTGGTGTGGTGAGGTCCTCACAGCCCCTCTGATCCTGCCTCAGGAACCACTGGCCTGGGAAGCATATTGCCCTATGGAATCTTCACTCCTCCCAGCACCCAAGCCAGTTGCCCTGTCCCAAGGACACTGCCATGTAGATGTTCAGCTGAGAGGAATAGTATTTGATGATTCATTACATTTTGAATTTATGAGAATATATTTTCTTTTAACCATTGAATCAGGAATATACAAACTTAGAATTTATTTCCAGATCATGTCCATCCCATTAAAGATAAAAAAAACAAGCCATTTGCCCCTTACACATTTGGAATATGGATTAAACTAATCTTTCAAAAGAAGAATATGTTTGCCTTGTTTTGTTTCAGAAAAGCCTACCTACCAACTTGACTTGATTCAAAATTGTCAGTTACAGAATAAGGAAATGGTTACTATAAATCAGAAGAATTTATTTGTATTTTTAATGTAACAGTTATTCTTCTTTTAAACCAATTTCATCCACTATTTTGCTCATTTCTAAGATAATGTGTTTTTGGTAAGTGTGATTTTGGAGAATGCAATTTTTATTAATGCTCATCTTCTTCTAAAAAAAAAAAAGAAAAAAACTAGTTTATTAACAGGAATAATAATCAAATGAGGCTTAAGTATTACAAAGAACACTGTGTTATGTCATACCATACATTTTAATTTCTTAGAGACAAAGTTTACCTTCTTCAATGGTCTCCCTTTTTTAATCCAGATCTGTAATTACAGTCACTGAAGTAGTTTAGTATTAGGCATAGCAGGTCTTGCAGAATTAGGGACTTCCAGCTGTAATTATCACTACACTTACAGGAAATCTTTTTAAGTGAAGAAAAATAACAAAACTTTTCGTATGCCTTACATAGGATACACGAGTTTGATTTAACCATAAACTAAAACAAAACTCAAACAGATCTTTCAAATCTGATTCATGATGAATAGTTAAACTAGCACTATGTCCTAGGAAAACTTACAGTTTCCTGCTGCTGATGTGTAAGAAATTTTGGCATAAAACTGAACTCATAAGTGCAACCCCAAAGTTTAAATATTTTGAGGGCCAAATTCTCTTCTCTGATATGTTATTCTAAATCTGAAGTAGATATGCTCCGGAGGCTAATTTGAACATACTCGTAAACTCAGAGCAATATTTATCTTCATTCCTTCATGCTTGAAAAATGACTACTCAAAATGTTTTAAAATGTCTTGTTGGTCTCCCTGGACAAAAGGGAAATTTCAGCCCCCTAATGCTTGTAAGTTTAGATTGCTCCTTTCTCCACCATGGTGGGCAGTATGTAAGGAAGGAATAGTCAAAGCAGATTTTTTTATTTCTCAAGATTTCTTTAAGTCTGATTACATTGAAGCTATTCTGGTTTTGAGGAAAGTGTTTGGATGAATGTAACAAAGAAAAGCTAAGAATGACAAACTATTCTAGTTCCCCTGACGTGACAACCAAAAATAACCTGAAGCTGAATCTTCTCTTTGTGAAAATACATGTTTTCTTCATAAAAGAAAGCTGACCACAGTTATGCATCAGAAGCAGGGGACAGTTTTAAAAAAGATTATCCATTGAAGAGCTTTCATCACTAAGCTTAAAAAACTTAAAGACACTTCCTAGTGAAAAAAAAAAAAAATCACACTCAAACATAGAAACTTCATGGAAATCAGGCAAGTAAAGGATGTTATGACAGAAATTTTATTCCCACTGGATGTAATAACTCAATGGAAAACTTGTCTTTTTAGTGACATCCTACAAGGAATTCTAGAAAATATGAAGATTGCTTTTTGGTTAGTTGGAATTTCTTCTAAAGGTACTGTTCAGAGTAAGTGCCCACTCTCATTAATCAGGTCACCAAGAAAAGCAGGGACAGATCTGTGGGAGATAAGACTTTTGAACATGTAGGGATAAAAGAGATAAGAAGTTAAGACAGCTAAAGTGATGGTGAAACTGGTATTTCTATTGCGTATGTAAGTGTCCTGGGTCATACAAGAGCCATGACACAAATTTTCTAATGGTTAAGAAGCACATGACATGGAATATAACCCTGGTCATTAAGGGGCAAGAAAGACCTAAAGAGTCCTTTCCAGGCAGGTCACAAGATGTCACTGTCCTACAGAGCTGGGCACGTTTGAGTGTCCATTCCATTTCAGGCATGCTCCTTTGCTCTGGGACAAAATCATATGAAGTAAAGCACAACTCTTATTGCCATGGCATAGCTCTGTCCCAGGACCTGTCCATGAACCGCCTGCAAGCCACATCCAGATGGGATATCACAGAACAAAACCACTCTTGCTTTCATAACCTCTTTATGCGTCTAAACTGAGTGTACATGTACAATGTCTGACAGGTAAGTGTTTCACTCTTCTTTTTCCTGACTCATCAAATACACCCTATGGGTGCTGTGCTTTTCCATTACAGCCTGAGCTAAATGAGCAGGACCCCATCAATACAAGGAGGAGGTCCCATCCTCTCCCAAACTTCACCCCTGGACATGGGCTGTAGCCACTTGCCCTGTGCTGCCCCTAGAATACACACAGGTCAGCTTTCTCACTATACAAATAGTTAACCAAGCCCCTAAATAAACAAGAAAGGTGAGTGTGGAGGTGCAGCCCAGCGAGTGGCTAGACTAAAGCTGGAGAGAGTCCTGAGAGTGGGGGAATGAGAGAACAAGAGGGGAAGCACATTTCAGTCCTCCTGCTATTCAACTCATTGATAATGCAAAGTAGCAACCGCAGGAAAAAAAAAAAAAAGGAGAAAACACACAGAAATTATTTGTCTTGCATTCTCTGTTCTGTATGCAGCACTATTCCGGATGCTTTTTGTTTCAAACAAAAGAAGCAATTAGCTGCTCAATTGTCTTTTAAATCAGACACTTGAATTTCAGTAGCTACAGACAATCAAAATACATTACTCCAGTTTCAAATGCTTGACTGAGTACTCAACAGAATGCAACAACTCTCCTGTCTGAGGGGAAGACAAACCAAGCCATTCTGTTCAGCTGATGATCAGGTACTACCAGCTGGAGTAAAAAGCTGCCATTAATATTTTGGTGAAGGGAGTTATAAAAAAAGAGTTAATTACTTGTAAGAAAAGCCTTGTCACAGTCCTCTATCCCAAAAACCAAGTACACACCATCATGACAGGTATTAATTTGTATCCTTAGTATTGGTAACAAAAAATGAGATGAATAAAAAGAAGTGACTAATTCTCAGGTTTATAGTACTCTATCTTTCATTCTCTTGAAAAGAAGAAGGTAAGCCTTCATGCACTCTGCCTTGAAATGACCATTTTACTTTTTTCTTGGGCTGAGGTCTTGCCCACAGTATATAAAGAATTCAAGTCACAGTAAATAAACAGTTATGACCAGTCATGCTGATAACCTGCAGGCAGCGCACAAATTTGTGGCAATATGGTTTGGGCTGGTTTTCTGTAACTACCAGAGAATTTACAGTCTGAAAAAGCAAGACCATCCAGAAGTTCACTGGGACAATACAACCCCATAGGGATGTACAGTTCAACACGTGGAGCAAATCAGACTGAGAAGCTTCCAAGGCCAGAACATTGTTTACTTTTTGATTGATGAATTTTAGACCAGTATCCTTAGAAAGTGCAGCAATCTCCCTTCACAAGTGCCCCCCTACCAATCAGTTATTTACCTATTAACTTCTGAATTTGTCACCCAGCTTCAAGTTTTTTTCCAAAATGGGGCCTAATTTCTTTTAAAACAGACTACCGAACAGAAAACAGTAAGCCTACCAATGAGATTTGAGAAGGGCTGCATCTCAGCTTCACCCATTACCAGCCATCAGCCACAAGGGCGCTCTCCAGGGACACAAATCCCTAAGAAAATGAACTTCCTTGGGTTCCCACAGTTTGGTTTCTCTCTAGCAAGGTCTGTGGCAGGCAACAAGAGAAAAATATTAGTGGGCTACAGCCAGAGGTAGTTACTAGTTTCTCCTTTTTTGCAGCACTGCACCTTCCTATCTCACACAAACCCCTCAGACAACTTCATCCCACGAGGAAATGTTTTTGCACGGCCCTACATCAAGCCTAGCAGTGTCAGCCTCCTGGCCAAGGACAGTGAGAGTATCACCGGGCAGCTGTGTTTGGCCCTGAACTGTCCCTGCTGTCACTGCCAGGCCTGGCCCATGCCGGTGCTGCAAACAGCTCCCTGCCCCAGTCTGAGCATCCTCCAAAAGGTGTAATAAGCCTCATGCCCAGCTCAATCTGGATTTTCTGCACCTGCCCCGCAAACCTAAAGAACTGCATCACATGGGAAACAGCAAAGTTGAAGTTTAAAGGAGTACGTCCAGAGGGCTGTCGCTCAGATTAGTCTTTTATCCTCTTTGTGCAGATCAGAGCAGCAGTCCTAAGTCTGGGGAGAAATGGGGCTCCCCCAGTGCTGCACTGCAGTCTAGGGAAGTTGGAATTCTAGCTCTGAGGGGCTGTAGACCAACAGTGGCTGCACCTGACCTCCCTGCCGAAGGTGCCGAAGCCCCAGTGACCCTCTCCTCCCTTCCGTCTCGGCGGGGCTGGGCTGTGCTGCCCTCAACGGGGCTCGAACTCAGCCAAGGCAGAGCCCCAGCCGCGGCAGCCCCGGGGCGATGGGAGGGCATCCCCCGACCCGCTTTCCGCTCGCCCGCTCGCTCCCGCAGCGGGATGCGCCGGCAAAGGAGCCGTCGGGCTCGGCCGCTGGAGGAGGCAGGGACGGGATGCGGAGAGGGCTGCATCCCCGGGCTCCCTGCGCGGGGCAGCGCGGCGTCTCTTACCTCCGTGCCGGGCGGCGGCGAAGAGCCGCGGGGGCGGCGGGGCGGCTGCGGCGGCGGCGCGGGGGTCAGTCGGCGGGGCACTGCCGCCGCTGTACCGCCGGGAGATCACCCGGTCCCTCCGCGGCGGGCGGGGCGGCAGCGGGCGGCCGTCGTCGCCCAGGGCTTGGAGGAGGATGTCGAGGAGCGCTCCCCGCTCGGCTCCGGCGGCGGGCACGTCCCTGCCCTCGGCGCCCGGCGGCGGCCCGGCCGAGGCCAGCAGCAGGAGCACGATGGCAGGCAGCGCCTGGCGCTTCTTCGCCCCTCGCATCTCTGCGGCGCTGGGAGGAGGCAGAGAGCGAAGGCGGTCAGCGCCGGGCCCGGCCCGCACCCCACCCGCCCGCCCCCCATGCCGCTCCCGGGGGCACCCCCGCCCGCCGCTCCCGCACGCCTGAGCCCGGCACAGCCCGCCGAGCGCCCGCGGAGGGGCAGCGGAACCGGGACCCGACGGGCCGTCACCCGCTGGCCCCGCCGGTCCCCGCGCAGAGCCGCCGCGCTCGCCCGGCTCCACGGAGGCTGCGTTTAAGAGACACGGATTAGGGAAGGTTATTAACCGCGCCGCACATGTTGGCGGTTTCGCAGGGGATTTGCTCGGCTCCCTCTGCCTCTTGGAGCCCCCGCGCCCGCGGGTTCCTCCTGGTTCCGCCGGCGGAGCGGAGCGACAGGAGAGCCCCCGCGATGGGCCAGCCTGGTCCAGCCCGGGCAGTGCCACACCGGGGGTTCGGGAAGCCGGCACGGACGGCAAAGGGATGGAGTTCAGTGAGGGGCGAGTTAATTGGAAGTGCCTCAAATCATGGTGCAAAGGGCGAAAACCATCACCACGGGCTGGGGCTTCGAGAGCAGCACTTAATGCCTTAACTAAGCTATTCTAATTATAGAAAACGGGTAGGATTAAGAAAGAGGGAGGGAAGGAAATTCTCTTATTTACAAACTGTTTTCTAGCTGGCTTGCCTTGCAAATCTTCATGGGAGCCGGCTTTCCCCGACGGCTCCGGGCTCCGGGCTCTCCTTCCCTCCCTGCCTTACCGGGGTGCACGGCAAACCCGGGGAGTAACCGGGGAGTAATTCCGAAGATGGTCTCCGGAGAGCCGGCGGGCGGCCGCTTACCTCCAGGCAGAGGCGAGTCCGGCTGGGTGCGTGCGGGCTGGGGAGCGAGGTGCGGTGCCGCCGTCGGAGAGCCCGTGTCCCAGCGGAGGCTCCGCCGGGCGCGGAGTGGGGCGCTCGGTGCTGCGCCCGGAGATGGGGGATGCGCCCTCCAGGGCCATGCGCTTCTCTTATATAGTCCACACCGGCGTACTCAAATGAGTACTATCGACTTTAGGTGGGTGGCAGTCGATGGAGACACCTCTGGTAATCACTCTTGGGCTCAGAGAGGGTCTTTTCTGACAAACTTCCTCCTCCCCGTTTGTCCCCCGGTGGATGGCAACTGAAAGCTGCGTTTGAAGTGACTCTGATGTATTTGTGAAATTAGATTTCCCAGAAGATTGAGGAACGCTTACTAATAAAGCTGCCGGCTCAAGAGATTAAAATGTGCTTTAACTTAGCGAGATTCCCTTGGGAGTGCAACACGGAAACTATTTAATTCCCCCCTTTTTTTATTGAACCAAGAAGCCGTGAGCAAAGTCAGAAGTGTGTATAAATTTGGTTCTGTTTTGATGGTGAGGAAAGTGGTTCGTCTGTCTTTGGCAGGTGAATTCACAAACTATGAACCTTGTAAAAGTTTGCTACTTCAAAACAGCTTTTTCAGTTTTTGACAATGAGACTTAATGAAAAGCTCACCAAAAAGGTAGTGATCTAATGAAACTATTAAACTCACAGGTTAAAAAATTTGCCTCCTAAAGCCCTAAGTAGATCAGCTAAAAATTAGTGAATAAAATCTCAACTTTCAGAGAGCAGTTGAGTGCAGGTGGTCTTGATGGATTGAAAAGCAATGAACATTTTTCAAATTATACCAGGCAATATTTTATGTTGGTATTTTGCAACTCTTTGTCATAAGTTACGACTTAGATATTTACTTAATAATAGTGGAACAAAAAGAAAAAAAAAAAAAAAAAGAGAGATATCCTTTAAGATGTGAAAATGGGGAATTTATATTTGAAAGAGATTTAAACTATTCTGAATCTTGTCTGGCACAAAACATTTCTCCACAAACTTTGTCTCTTTCACCAAACTCCTTCATTCATACCCTTCTCTGGTTGTCTCAGGCAGCACGTACTCTGGGCTGTATTTCACAGGGACTGTGTCATTGCTGGTGATGGGAACAAGCTTCATCTTCTTCTTGCCACATCATCTTCTGCTTGGGCTATCCTCACTCACCTTTGGGGCTGGGATCCCACAAAGATCAGAGATCAAACCATGTTTAACTAATAAGGGCTTGCAAAGGGTTTTATCACACAGATTTTTTTAGAGGTCAGTGTGCTGCACTAGATACACTGGTCTGACCTGTGGATTCCCAGGATAACTGAAGCAAGGTGCTTTCTTGATAGGTGAATTCCTGCTTTTGCATCTTTATTGGGTGCAAATAAGAAATTCACTTGTGTCAAGCTGATGGTTAAGTTCAGTGAAGAGGGAAAGGGAAGCAGTAATCAGCTGAGAAATAAAGCATCCCATTAATTAACCAGCTGCAAAATAAATCCCAAATTTTCTCTCCATTTGCTTATTTTTTTCTCTTATTGTTTTATTATTTTATTTTGCCCTCAGAGACATCTGTTGACACCACAGAATGGGACTGAATTTTTCTGTGGGACCTACTGAAGCATTGCCTTGACTCTAGCTCCTATGCCTAACCATTACTAGTCATGGACTAGGTTTTCATCTTCTAGCCCTGGAAGCAGGTTGCATGGGAAGGAAATCCACGTGACACTGTTAAGACAGAATAATTTTGCTGCTCATAAAAGCCCCAAAGTCTTTATTGGATGTCTGTTTGAGGCAGATAGCAGAATACTCATAAGGATTAAAAGCAGTATCACAAAAGGCAAGGAAATAGTCCCTCTTTTCTCACCCACATCCCTAGAAAAGGTCTAGAGAGTCTGCGGAGTGGCATGGCTGACTGTGCAATCTTGATGGACAACATCCTGGAGCTGCCAGTTTGGGAAATTTCTAACCCCTTCAGCAAAGATTCTCAAATGTGTCACCCTCACACAAATAAGATACAAATGCTGCTACAAATACTAAAGCTATTTAATTTTATTCTTTAATTTACCTGTTGATTATTTAGAGTTTTGAAGCTTTGTATTGGAAGCCAACTAGGCCCTTTACCATTATGTCCCACCCAGTTTTACCCTTGTCCTTTACCTCTGCTGTAACTTGTTTCTCTCCTTTGGAAGAGCTGTATCCTTCTTTCCCTCAGATGGACATTATACCCACCCAGAGAGAAATGAACTGGTTTATAATTAGTTTTAAGTTAGACAGAATAAAAAGGTAGGTTGCTTAATTTCTTAACCTTTTTCTTATGTTATCTTTTGGTATTTTCAAAAGAATAATCAAGAAGTCAAGAAAACAAGAGAGTGGGTGTCCCTGCAGAGCAGCTTGAGAGGCAGATCTATCAGCCCTTGAAGTTACTGCAAAGATTTTCATTCACTTCTGTAGGAGCTGGGACAACACTTAAAATGAAAGGAACCAATTAGAACCATAGCACATCTAAATCACAGGTTTTAAGTAGCTTTTTCAGATTCTTTCTATGCTCAAAACCTTAAAATCTTGTGTAAAAACAAAACAAAAAGATTTGTTTTCTATTATTGTGCAAAGCCTTGTCTCCTTTTAAGTTGTTTTGATATTTGAATTCATCAGAGAGCAGTTGAAAGAAGGAAGACCAGGCTGCATCCAGAGGATGATGTTTTACTAATCCTAGGCAATTCTGGCAGGATGAAACCCCATTCTCATTGGCCCTTTTGTTAGTAGCTCTAATGTTTCTCCTCATCATTATATGGAAAAAGAATCTCAGCATGAGATTTACATCAAAGAGACCATCTTAAGGCTTCACTCAGTATCTTATTTAGGAACAGAAAACCTGTTATTAGTGAGCTTAAATAAGTCTGGTTATTTGCTTCCTATAGCTAATGGATTTAAACAGGTACATCACATTATTTTTCCATCGACATTTTCTTTTTATTTTCTGGTCTGCCTTAGCCACAAGTATATCTGATTGAAGTTAAAAACAAGCTAGTTATGTTGAAGTATCATAAGGATACTTCAGGGACTCAGAGAGATGATCTAGTGCTTTCCCTTGTTCAAGGCAGAGACAAGTGTACCTATGTCTTCAGGGCTCAGCAAAAAACTTTTAATTTCTCCCGTCAAGCTAAACACTTCACCACAAATCCATTAAATGAAAAATTGGTAAATGTGGGTTTAGAAGTGACATTTTACCTTGGGATTTACACTGAAATATAAAAATTATCTAAATGTATTCCCAAAGCACACACTCAAATAAAAGACAGGCTAAAGTGAAGATTTAAAATTTAGGTGTCTTGCTGTCTCTACATAAATCTGTCAGCCAAAGATTTCCACGGACATTCACCTAAATCAAGAAGGAAAACCTGTTTTTGTTGAAGTTCATTGGAATTTTCATGCTGACTTTGTTGAGCAGGGATTTAATATAGGGTTGTTACTGAAGAAAAGGTGAAGAAATGAGAAGTCACCTCAAAAATATGAATGTATTTGCCAAGGCAGTATATTATAGATGGCTGTTGTAATTTCTGATAAGTAGTGGAGGATTCCAGCTGTTTTCAGATTACAGCATTTCCTTAAAATCAGAGTTGTTACACACCGTATGCATACATGCCTGTTGAGGGTCAGTGCAGAGGACTTGATCAGATGGCCTTTTGAATAGTTTGCAGTCCTTTGTTTCTATGAATCTACTGGGTTTTTTGCAAGTGGCTTTTAAGGAACAGGTCATGCTATTGAAGGGTCTGATGGGAAGGCCATACAGTTAAGCAAAACAGTGTTACTAAAAGAAATGTGAGGATCAATGTGTTGTATTTATATCTTAAATGAAAACTTAGTGCATCTCATGATTTAATGGGGGTTTTTTTTAATATTTTTGTAGAAGTAGCACAGCAGAGAATTGTGGCATGTTCTTAATTGAACTTTAGATAGCAGCTTCCAGTGGTTATTCAGTACAATAAAGATTATTATTTTTCCCATTAAAGAATTTCATATAAGTTTTATTATTACAAGCATATCTAAGCATTTTTAACTGCAAAGCTGTAATGATATTTACTGGCTTTATCATTAAGAAATTCTACAATGAAGTCACCACCTTTAAGGTTTGGGGGCATTTCTGTGCCTGCAATTACAATATAATGAGTAAATTTTTTAGGCCCTTTGTCTCCACTGTGCTCTGAAAGGCCAAGCTGGAAACATGAGGAAGTTTCTGACATAGAGATTTAAAACAATAACCTGAAAACTAACCTACAAGTTGTTCAGCAGGAAGCAGAGAGGATCTAAGGAGAACACTGAGGAGCCAAGCTTGGTAGGACTGTGAAATAAGTCCTTCTATATTCTTTTATTTTTCCTGAAACAGTTTCAGTAATGAAGGTTTTGTTTCTGCACTGACCATCTGCAGCTGGGACTGTTCAGCTGACTGTGGCACATGGGATAAACTACTGAGTCAGAGTCTAGAGTTGTTATTTCACAGGAATCTGATCCAAGTAGTTTTTCCCTTAGCCTAACTGATACTGAGAACTTAATAGCAAGAAAGGAACATGGCTTGCCTTTAAATTGTTCCCTGGACAAAATCTTCTACAAGACTTTCAAAGAAGAAAAATAGAAAGACTTTAAAACCTGGAAAGGTTTTCCAGGACCTGAGAATTGTGTGCTGAGGACGACTAGTCTCAAGGGCTGAGAAATAATCAGTCTGATCAAAGAACCCTTTGAATTTCTTCAGTTCTTCACAAATGTTGGAGCACAGAAGATATGAAGGCAATTATTTGTATTACCATGACTCTGAAGATTGACAGTTCATCTTATTTTTAGAAAATATCCAATAGTGGCTTGGTTTGTTTTCACCTTTTGATTTTGACCAGAATTACATTTAAGAAGGACAAAGCAGACCCTCTACCACAAGAATCCTGCTGCAGGCACCTGCTGTTATCTGACCCCAGAATACCAAAAATAGATACCAAATTGTCCCACTGGTTTGAGTCTTTCTCTTTTGAATCCAGATCCTCAGCTCTGTCAGATGCACTGCAAAAGACAAAAGTTCTTTTTTTGAGGTAATGACAGCTTATTACACCTGTCATTATAGCAGCTAAAAGAGTTTATTTGCAGATGCATCAGGTTTAAATTAAATTTCTTGCTTGGAACAGAAGACATCTTCACCATCATGCCCTTTGTGACAGCAGATTCATGACAGCAACTTACTGACAGCACCAAAAAGCTGACTGGTGACCAGAATAACTGTGCAGGTGACATGACCGCCTTGAAGAGATCCATCTGACCAACATGAGGATCATCACTCAAATGTTTCCTTTCAACACCATCAAAGACTGAGTGATATTTTCAGGGTGTGGTAACAAGGGCAATATCAAGACTTTACATTCAAATCATGTAGTCACCGATTCAGAAAAAAAAAATGTTTAATTTCATCTTGTAATGAAAGCCTTCATCAGCGGAACCTGAACCTAGGGATTTTTGTGGATGGAAGAGTTCAAGGGCAGCCTTCACTGCAGATGGAGAATCACTCCAGGTGTGCAGAAGCAGAGTAGTCTGAGTTTAGAGCTCTCTGACCTCCACTGCTAAAGTACTCAACTTTTATAAAAGAACAAGAAAATTTGTATATAAATGTTGTGTCAGTAGTAAAAGAGGAGGCTTGAAAAGTTTTAGAAAAAAATGAACTGTAGGGACCACCCTAAATGAAAAAGTTCTCCAGCTTAAGTTCATGTTACTTCCAAAGCAGAAGTTAAGACAATTCATGCCAATCCCTACAGCAAAGATTTCTGATGATCTGTTACATTAAGGATACATATCCACTGTGTTCTCCTGTTGATCCTTGCTGATTTCTTGTCTGATTTCTAATTAGACTGGCAAACTTTCCAGACCTGCTGCATACTGATGGTTTCAAAGCAAAAGATTTCTAAGAATTTGACTTGTGCCACTTTACAGTTTAGACAAGAACTTAGAATGTACAACATGATCTGAAATCAGTGGATTAACTGATTCTCGAAGGAGCTTCATACTAAAAAAATGTTAGCGGGGTAGTGTTTATTTGAATAAAACATACATCAGTGTTGATTTGTTCAGAGATTTTCAGCAGCAATTGATTTTTAGACTGGGAAGAGGTAAAGAAGATTGGTCTCTGTTTTGCAGGCCAATATGGATGCTGAGACTGAGGGGACACAATCAATCAGAATACAGCCACGTGCAGAGTGAAGGTCTGAGGATGGATGCCTGCCTGAAAAAGATTTGGCCAAGCAATACTGCTGATGTCCAGAAAGAAGAATCTCAAATAATACTGTTTCTCACTAGTGAGACTGCTGATCAAATCTTGTATTTTAATCACCTATTCCTATTCAGACCTTAGGAATAATACCAGAAACTGAAGAAATATAAAGAATATGCTTTTAAGTTTGGAAAAAATACTTTAAAGCAAAAGACTCAAGTTTATCAGAAAGAACTTTGAGCTTTGTTCTGAAAATATCTTCTCAGAAAATAGAAATTTGATGTTAGGAATCTCCTTAATATAGGAACACGAATTTTTAAAACACCATCATGGTCATTTGGTCCACAAACCTGAAGCTGCAAGAGTGCAATAGAGACCTACTCCAAACAGAGTATAAGACATGCTCTCCACATGTCCCTACAGACTAAAGATGACACGGTATTAATAAATTGTCCAGAGAAAATTTAAAATGCCTGTGACAGGCCAAAAGTAAATATATAATATCTGAAGGCACTTCAAGAAAAAATTCCAGAACAATTCCAAAGCCTTAAGGCCCTGTAGGAGTAGAGAATTTTTGAAGTAAACCAACCCAAGGAAGCAGGTCATCCCCTTGCTATGAATATCAGAATTCTTCTGCCTACCTAACCTAGAGGAAAAATTTCATGATGACTCCAGCCCTGGTGACTGACTTAAAGCTGAACATGTGATTATGATACACAGCCAAGCAGCTGAGAATTTTAAAAAATTACTAATGGATCTTTTTGACATAATGTCTCCAGCTGTGAAAGTCTCCAGTGACTCAAAGGGAAGGGAAAAATACCAATCTGTTCCTCCTCTCTGCCTCCTGAGGTGAAGGATGCCTAAGGAATGGTTCCTGTTTCATCAGGTGAGAAAATGGGGTTAAATCTATGGGAATGAAATGGGTGAGCAGTGTTCCTATAAATTCTAAATTCACTTGGACATCGTCATTGTTATTTTTAACTCACTACTTCTAGGTCTGGCACTCTTCAGGTAATAGGGGCAGTGGGACCAATGGTTTTATGTTCTTCCTCCCCATTACCACCCCTCAGATTTCTTATTAAATGAAATAATGGTTCAAAGAAATAATTGATCATTGATTTTCCTCATTTTTTAAGATTTTCATCCTTTGATAAAAGTTATTTTGTAAAAAACCTCTGCTAATGGCAGAGAATATTCACCTTATAATAAATTATGTAAAAGCATCTTTGGACCTTATAAATAAAAGAAACAAACTGTTTAATTTGTTAGCATCAGGTTTGAAATGCTTTTAAGGACCTTGCCGTATTCCTGATCCCAACTAAAGCTTTTGATTATCATAAGAGGAACTAACCAATTGCACATTATGTAATTTATATGTGGGGTTTTTCTGATAGGCTTGAAAAGAAAAAGCATTTAATTTTGCTTCCTTTCTACTGTGTTGCAAGAATGGACCGTTAAAAAACTCAGATCCAAAATCATATAAAAAATAAAGGAACTAGATCTTCGTCTTTTCAATTTGTCCTTTTTTGTCCTCTTTTCTAATGTACTTCTTGTCATAAGAAGTTCTTCTCCTAAATCTAAAAACATCACTTAACCTGTTCCTTCCACTCCCTCAGTTTCTCCTTGGTATGCATTTTTTGATCCTGCCTTCCCCTTTCTAGCCATCCATCCCCAACACCATTTTTTCCCCTTTTTATTTAAAATGACACACGACACTACAGCTGAAATATCAATGTGTTTACTCATGCAGTTTTTTTCATGTCCCTTGTATTTCTGACAAAACATTTACTAAGTTCTTTGTTACCAAGGAAAGGAAGAAGAAATCATATTAAACACATGCAAAATTTTTGCTAAACATTAAATTTTGTCCTGATCTGTGAAAACTTAATAAAGAAGCTCAGTAACACTTGTAATGTTTTTTAATTATTTCATTTTAATAATAATTTTAATTTTGGTTGTGGTGATGTATTTTTTTTTTCCTGTGGGGTTCTTTTTCCAAATTGACTTGGACATTTTTAAAAGAATAAAGGTTGACTGACAGAAAATCAAGCTGTGTTAATTACACGGTGTATTGCTGTTGGAGATTATTTTCATCCCGGTTGAAACTAATATTAAAACTGGAAGTTGTGCTGAGGTTGTACATTCCTTATTCTGAATTACTGCATCTTTTGCCACAAATCCTGGCAGTGAGACCCTATGGGAGCTAAGCTGTGCCTGCCTAACAGCTTCCACTGGATCCCTTTCTGTTCACCACTGAAGGGGCTCCACAATTCAGGTAACACACTTTAGATTGGTGTCATCTCTCTGTCAAAACAGGACCACACTTCTGATATAGAAAGGACCAAATGGAGAAGAAAATAAAGAAAAAAACCTAAACATCTATCAATCCTTTCCAGTCATGGACAGGATTAATGCAAGGCACGCCTTGAACATAGAGTCGTAGAATAACTGAATTAGAACAAAAGAAGTTGAACTGGCTCAAGTAACAATTTTGAGCTGAAATTAGTTCCTAATGGCTGGTTCCCCCACCAGGCCCACTGCACAGCTCACAACTCCACTTGGGAAGAATATGAAAAAGTGGATACCATGGAGAGGTCAGTGAATTGCTGGTAGCTAAGGAGAGCTGGAGTGTCTCTTCCAGAAGCATTGCTGTTTTATAGTGTTCACAAATTTGTGGGTCCAGATAAGATTGGGGGGCCCTCTACCCATCTCAACAAATTTGAGCACACTGGACATTACAACCATTTTGACAAATGAGTTAAAGATATCTCATATATTTCTAGATACAAAAGGCAAAGTTAGAAATTCATTAGTGCATGGAGAGCAAAAGGAACTAAAGACCTCTGTGAGGAATGCCATGCTTTTCTATTCTTCTTCCCTGATCCAGACAGAATTGACTCAGCAGGAAGTGGACCCAGGACTGCATTCAGTACTGCTCCATCTCTCCTGTCTCATCTCCTGTTTTCCTTCCTCCACAATTCTCAATTCATTATCATTGCAGGAATTTGAATATGCTGCTAAGCAAACTGCACTGGCCTCCTCCTGTGCTGCCTACTTACCTGGTAGGCAACACCAAGATGTGCAAAACCCAACAGAAAGCTAGGCAAAGACTACATTTCCCAAGCCCTTTCTTCCTTACACTTCTAAATAAAAAAAAAACCCTGTTGAATAGATTTTTATCTGCCAGATGTGATGTTTAGATAGTTTATAAAACACTGTGAAAAAATGTGCTACTAAAGCTAGTGGATTTAAGATAAGCAGATCTCCTTGGCCCAGACAAACACCCTTAGCTGTTTGAGGAGAACGACTAAGACTAGGGACAGCCTGCTACACTGCCTGCCTGCAACATATGGGCCTTTACTAAATCTGATTTCAGTAGGTTTAACTTATTTGGGTGTAAGGCTACATAAATATTTGAAAAGCAATTTAGAGTAAAAAGGAAAAAAAAAACAAAACAAGACAAACCTTTTTTTTGCTTTGTATGTCAGCTCTGTAAGGCAAAAGAATAAATACTGCAGACAATACTGGAAAAGAAAGAAGAATATGGATGTCTCTGACAAATGGCTCCAGTGACACAGTGGAAGCACTCCCACTTGGTTATCTGAAACAGCTACCTATCTAAAATGAGCTTTGCAGGTATGTTAATCCCTAGCCCAGTTTTCCCTCAGTAGAAGATGACTGAAACAACAAAATGATGCAGAACTAAACGAGGATTTCATCGTCCGTTAGGTGCCATTGTCTTCTTCAGTTCTACTCACTTCACCTTTTTCTCTATAATCTCTTTTTATATTGTCAGGTTCATTGGCAGAGACTTCTTTTGCTTTCTATGGAATGTCTCTTTTCCACTATTATTATTAACAATAATAACACTGAATGAGTCAAGGAGAAAATTTAACTAAGGAAGATAACAAGATAGTGGAGGAGGTAGAAAAAAATTTGAAAAGAATGTTGATTGAGCACAGTGAGGAGCCGTGATGCAGGGAGGAGGAAAGATGCAGGGCACAGAAGGGTTAAAAGAGGAGCAAAAGAAAGTCTGAGTCAATTCAGAGTAGGAGGAGGTGATTAAGAAGAAATCAAAAAGTTGAATGTGAAAAGGAAGGAAGACTTTTCTTACAGTGAAATCAGAAGGGCAAAGCAAAAGAAATGGAAAGCCAGAATAGGCTGAATAGGCTGAAGGAAGGATATTCTGCTCCACACCTTTTTTATAAAGTGAAGAAGCTGAAGCAAATTAAGAAGGAATGAAGGAATTGGAATACATGAGGTAGACAAGAAGAAAAGAATAGTGGGCTGTGGAAGAAAAGAAAAATGAAAGGCAAAAAGCATTTTTTTGACATATGAAGGGGAAGAAGCTGAGGTATTGGTTTAAATACTATATTCACTGTATTTTCTTAGAAAATTAAGGGGTCTTTTCACAGGGAGAGTTAAGTCGGAATTGAAGATCTGAACACAGGAGTTAAAAAATCCAACCAAAAAACTTTTGTGAACTGAGGGAGAGGTGTTTGCAAGAGAAATACCACTTCAAATATAATAATTTATGGAGAAAGACCACTGTCAAAATGTCATCAAATACATACCTGAAACACATATGGACAGGTCAGATTCTTTTCATGCACTCTTCTCCAGCATGAATTGTGTTAAATAGATTTTGGTTGGTATGTTAATTGGATTTTATGTCATTTACTACCTGAAAAAAACCCTGAAGAAAAACGTTTTCTCTTGCATAGAGCAGAGGAATTTGGTTTGCTACTGAGGTAAATGAGAGATGATCAACTTGACTTTGCTGTTGAGTAACCAGGGGTGATGTTCTTTAGCTACTCTCTACTCATGTAACAGCCCTGAGCTTTTATAAATTGACTCTGGGCGTTTCTGAAGCATGACAGACTTATAGCTTTCTAATTCTAAAAGCTGAAGACCTTGGCTCATTAGGATTTCTCCCAGATTCTTTCCATTCACTGAGATCATTCCCATCTATCTGAAATGCCCTGCTTGCTCATCTCTTCAAATACCTGAGTGTCTTTCACTATTGTCAGCTTTCAGGACCTCTGTGGATCTTTTTCAGTTTCTCTTGAGCCCTGTTTGACTACAGTTCTGATATATTGGCACATCCTGGAAGTGTGCTGAGTGCACATTAGTGCAGTCGCAGCTAAGGCATACATTTGAGAAGAGCACTCCTGCATGCCACAGAAAATGATGTGTCTTACTGAGGAAAATTACTTTTTTGCCCTTGAAATGCTGTTGCTCCATCGGAGAGTCAGGATTAAACAGCACACATGGATCCTGCTGGAGTCCATTAAAAATTCAACAGAAATAATACAGGTTTCCTTAGACAAGACTTCAGCCAGCTGGCAGTGGGGTGGGGAGGTTGCCTGCTCCCCACTTCCCTGTTGGAGCAGCTGGCTCCTCGGGCAGCCAGAATGGCAGCTGGGCAGCTGAGCATCCAGGAAAGCAGTTGGAGGGGCAGGAAGCAAAGGAGCTTGGCAGCTAGCAAATCAAGAGACATTAGAAGGATCTCATTCCCATAAAAAGTGTCATGTTCCTGGCTTTTCATCCAGATCCAGGACGTTATATACGCGTGTGTACATATCTCTATGTATAAGCAAAAAAAAGGCATATACACATCTGCATACATGTACGCCTATTTTAAAATGCTATTTTATGTGAGAAATGAAGGCCTTATTCCAGTTGACCATAATGAATTTTTGCTGTTCTGGGCCATGAAATTTCTAAGGAGGCAACTGAAGGCTAAAATTAGGCAAGATAATTTCAGGGAACCCAGCAGATTATAAAAAATGTCATGATGTTGTCACTGCATGTCATTACGATAAAATATAGTCCAAAGCATGAGGTTAATTGATAGAGCGGAGCTTTTTAGTCCTGCATTAAACAATCATCACTAAATTCTTTTTCAAGCTTTATTAAGTATGAGGAAAATAGGAAAGCAAGAGGAAATAAATGCAAGTAATTTAATTAAATTTAAAAATATATATTTATGAGAAGTAGGCCTTCTATGTCAGCAATGTTTCCTCTTACATTTCTCCTTTTCCTGTTTGTAAGAAAAAACATTCCTCGATTTGGCAACATTTAAAAAAAAATAAAACATGAGCTGAGAGGATCACAGGCTCTTTCTGATCCTGATTTTTAAACCAAAGAGCAAATTAATAGAAATACTAAAAAAACAAAAAATAGTAAAGGCTGAAAATGCTGTAATATGTACATCACTGCTTCAGACAGAGGAACAAGCTCTTCATTTTGGCAGCTATTGATGGGGGTGGCCAGCAGAGCCATAGAAACATCTTGAGGATGTTGCTTTCAGCTGGCCAAAAGCACAAGCAGTGTTTTGAGGAATGCAGCCCTGGCTGGCTGGAGCAACCAGCCAGTGTTTTTGTCTAGTCAATGTGCAGAGTAGGGGGAGAGAGAGAGAAGACTGAGGTAGAGATACACAGATGTCTACTCTGTGGGTGACTGTGCACTGGAACAGTGTGTCCAGAGAGGATTTGGAGTCTCTCTCTCTCTGAAGATATTCAAGAACCATCTGGACACAATCATGTTCAATGTTCTCTAGGATGACCCTTCCCACCTGATCCATTCTGTGGTTTTGTGTGATTCTGTGTCTTGAAAGCACAGGTGACTTACCTGAAAGACAAACAATACAAAGCCAAAATTGCTGCATTTTAGAAACTGTTTTCATCCCCTTGTATGTAGAACAAGGGGAAATTATAACAAGGAAGAAGTGTAAAAGATGCATAAGAAGATTTGTTGTCTTTGATATAGAAATCATTCCTTCCTCTTGCTGCCTTCTGGAGGCTGACCTGGAACAGAGACTAGACAGAGCAAAAGGATAAAGTAGGGATTTATTAAAAGGCCTCAATGGGTACACCTGGGCTGCACAAGAGCCCACTAGGCCCCACCCAAGATGCATCCAAAATGGTCACAAAATGCACACCCAGTCACGAGGTCTCACACTTTTATCAGTTTTGTTCCATTAATGAATTAGAATCAATTGTCCAACCATAGCTTCACGTTATGAAGCTCCATCCTCCTCGCTTTTCTCCTCACTTCACCGTTGTTTTCATTCTTGGACCTGAAAGTTGTCCTTGGTACCAAACTAGAGAAGGAATTGTTTTGTCTATCTACACTGCAAAGAGAGCTTAGTAGCACTGAATATGAATCTTAAAACTACCCACCAAAACGGCACAGAATCTAAAATATATAAAAGCTAAAATTCAAGGCATCACTCTAAGCCTTAAACAAGTACAGAAAAATGTTACCTTTTGTTTTCTTTTAAAGAAAAAATATAACTTAATCTTATTTCATAGAATCATAAAATATGCTATGTTGTAAGGGTCCCACCAGGATCCTTGAGTCCAACCCGTGGCCTTGCCCAGAACACTCCAAGGGTCACACCATTTACCTGAGAATACTTCTGGACTCTGTCAGGTTTGGTGTGCTGTGACCACTTCCCTGGGGAGCCTGTTCCAGTATTCAGCCGTGCCTTGGGTGAAAATCTTTTTCCTGATATCCAACCTAAATATCCTCTAACACAACTTCAGGCCATTCCCTTGGATCCTGTCACTATTCACAAGAGTGAGAGATTGTTACCTCTACCTCCTCTTCCCTTCTCAAGGAAGTTGTAGACTGCAATGAGGTTTCCCCTGTGTTTCCTCTTCTCCAAGCTGAGCAGACCAAGTGACTACAGCCTCTCCTGATAAGGTTTCCCCTTTCAGACCCTTCACCATGCTCTAAGCCCTTCTTTCAACATTCTCTAATACCTTAATATCTTTCTTGTATTGTAGTGCCCAAAACTACCTCCAGCACTCAAGGTGAGGCTACCCTAGCACAGAGCAGAGTGAAACAATCCCCTCCCTTGCCTGGCTGATGATGCTGTGCCTGATGCTCCCCAGGACAGGGTTAGCCCTCCTGGCTGCCAGGGCTCTGCTGACTCGTGTTCAACTTGCCAGTAACCAGGAACCCCAGGTCCCTTTCTGCAGCACTGCTCTTCAGCATCTTCCTTCCCAGTCTACACATACCCAGGGTTCCCCCATCCCAGGTGCAGAATCCAGCACATTCCTCATTGAACTTCATATTGTTGGTGATTGCCCAGGCCTCTAATTATCAATGTCTCTCTGCAGGGCCTCTCTGCCCTTGAAGGATTTGACAGCTCCTCCCAATTTGCTGTGGACGGCGAATTTATTAGATAATGGTAAATTAAGAAGACTTTCTTTTTAAAGAGAAATTAGTTCAAACCAAAGTTAACAATATAATATTTCTTTTACTGGTAGTGAATTTTTCTTCTCTTCTGAAATACCTCAATAATTTAACACAGTAAACCTGCAACATAAATATATCTATTGATGCCAGCATGCTTTGATCCCCTTAATACTGGCAGGCCTCTGTTGCCTCCCACTCTTGATTTTGTTAACAGTAATGTAAGCAACAATCCTTTCAAGATAAAAGGATTACAACTCTATGAAAATCTTCTCTTACAGAATTCAAGCAACCATTCATAAAGCTTGTCAGGCAGCTTAACTTTCCTTGTACTTCCATAGCACAAGACCCTGAAATCCTTGGTCTGAGCTGAGCGGTTTCCTCCTGGTACTACACAACCTGGTAGTCTTAAATTTTATTGTAGTTCAAGTTGACAAAGTTTGCTTTACTGCTCCAAGCACCTGAGAAACATTCATCTTAAATGAATGAAAAATGAAATTTTAAGCTATTTGAATCACCATGCTGCTTTTACACAGAATATCAGTTCTCATCTTGGTGAATCTGCAGTGATTGTTTAGAGGAAAGAATGTCAGCTGAAGTAACTCAAATTCCAAACTATAATTGGAACAAAAATATGGATGAAATTTGGGGCTTCTGAAAACATACGTCTGTTAATTTTCCACAGGAACTAACTTCCTTCAATGTGTTTAGGAAGGTCTATATGCCATTGACTAAAAATTGAAAAAAAATTTTCTTTCTTCCAAATTTGTTTTGACTAATTCCCTAATCTATAGTCGCAATAATGTCAATGAAGTATAAACTTACACACAGCAGAAAAACTTCTTTTTGTGTTAGCTGCAACACAACTGCAGTTTTGGCATCACTCATGGCAAATTTATATTATATCTTTCTAGCACAAATAGCTCCAACTTCTAATAAAATTAGTGACATTGAACCATTGACGATGGGTCTAAAATTAGTTTTTAATTATTTAGATGTAGGTATGGAAATGTTTTAAATGCTGAATATTCAAATAAAGACGTTGAAAAACATTATTTAGTGCATTATTACATTTGTTAGTTCTATAAAATTAGTACCCTTAAATATTCAGATATCAAAGATAAATGTTTATGACAATAATGAGGGGTTTGTCACTTACTTTGTTTTGCCCGTGATTAATTTCATAGTTGCTGGTAGGGTCAGTTCTCCTTTACATGTTTAAATTGGTAGAATACTCATGCAGCAAGGGTTTTCCTTTCTTTCCTCTTAAGTAATAAACAAAAATGTGACAATCATTGCATTTCTTTTAGAAGATTTAGTGATGTTTCTTCTCACAAGATTTGTGGTATGAGTAAGAAAATAAATGTGATTAGTGCTTTCTTTGAGAAGATCTCATGGTGTTTCTTCTCACAAGATTTGGGCCATGAGCATGAGTTTTTTCCCTCAGGCAACCATTTATCTCATACTTGGAAATTTCAATTTTTTACTCCTCTGGAGCTGTTCTAGCCAGGTGTTTATTGGAAACAGGAGTTCAGTCTCATGTGAATCATATAAATAGAGATTTGTGTTGTAAGAGACAAAAACATCCAACCAAGACAAAGAAAACCAGCATAAGAAGTGCACATTTCACATGGGGTAATACTCTCATTAAAAAAACAACTAAAACAACTGTAACAGCAACACATTCAGTTTCAGGTCAGTTGTGTAATTTCTAGTGCATTTTCTGTGGGATAGTAATGTTAGCTTATTTGTTGCCAATAGATGGCAGTGATCACTCAGTTTCCTTCAGAAATAAAAATTGTGTAACAAATCAAATGTCGGGAGATGGGTAGGTATTCAGGCAGATCCTTCTGTAAATCCTGGAGTTATTACTATTGGGCATTTAAACAGAACATATCCATATTTTCATATGTTCCAATATCAGGTCATCCTTAGATTAAGGAAACCTCTTTTGATACTTCTTTTGAAGTCAATTTCATGGCCTGGTGTCAGCCTACTGGACTGAAGCCTTCCCAGTACATTGCTCATCTCTCCTCAGGAGCATGCAGGCAGGTGTACTTCCTTAGCTCACATCACACCGTTTGTAGGCATGTCTTCCCTGCAGTTTTCCCTTTCTGGTTTCTGACCTGTCTCTCTGGCTTAATGGGCAGCTGCCAAGGGTGACTCAGCAGGCAGTAGCCACTCTCTTTGGAAAGGTACAGTCAAAAGCAGACTCGATGGACAGGAACCTTAGGGGGATGAGAATGGTGAATTGCTTGAATTGTCTGTGTCACTGGTGATGCAAAGGACTGCCTCATCTGGCATATGAGAGAGATTCAAAATTTCTCCTTTCATTCACTTCCTGTAAGCAAAACAGAAATCAGCTGGGATTGCTGTGCCACCAGCATGAAAGCAAGAGAAGAGAAAATCAAATCCTCACCAAGTCACTGGTGGGTTTATTTCTGATCCAGATGGTACCTACTGGGCTTGAGTCCTCTGTAGCTCTCAGCAGTATGGATGTATTTTTCTTGAGTTACTCAGAGCATGCAAGCATTCACTCCTTCACAAAGATCAGTCAGCTTCTTGAAGGGTCTGAGTATGCAAATGGTGAAATATGCAACACATTCAAAATTTTCTCTTTCAGCATTTGCACAGCTTGCCAAAACACAAGGTGACTTCAGTTCAAATCATCTCTGACAGATGTATCTTCTCCCAACATATTTCACTCCATATCAAAACATCTCATAGCTTTGGTAAAGGAGTTAACTATTTTCTTTGTTTTAACTGCTTTCATGGCCACTCTCAGTTGTTTCCTTTCCACTGTCTTAGAGGATTATGAACCCTTCCCAAACATTTCTTGAGTCTTCAGGAGCCTTTGAATTGACTAATCACCACTGATCCATTAAGGGACTTAGGCACTTTACTTCTCCTTTAAATACCTAAGTCAAATCTCTACATCCTGAAAATGCCACACTTATCTGACACCTAATCATGGTTCCATCTGTGGTCAGAAGGCACTTCTGTGTTTATAGAGTCTTTATATATTTGATGATCAGCCAGACATTGTCACTGTACTGGAGTTCCAGCAAAATTAAGAGCTTATCTTCCAAGTTGAATGAAGTAACTCTCAGAACAGCATTTGCACACACACCAGCAAAAGAGAAGTGACAATGGCAGCATATTTTTACTTATTACTACTGTGGTTAAAAATTTACTTGGAATGAAGAAAATCAAAGTTAGCTTCTTTTCCTACTTGAAAATAAAAAGCTTTGAAATTTGACAGCTGCTCCAATCTGTACAGCTGCAAATTCATAGGAATTCACAGGAGGTGAGTACACTTCTCCTCCTTTCTAAAAATTTCCCAAGCCATTGACTCATTTTATCCTTTCAATACCCCTTTTCTCTTTTCTACCACCATTCATGTTTTCCTAACTACAGGACAAGCGTCATGGATATGAACATCATAAAAAGAAATACCTATTTTCCACCCTTGAGATAAATTTTGGACTTCCTAGAGGAACTAATGATGGCTGAAGATGGCAACGTCAGAGACTTACAGAAGGACAAAAGGGACGTGTACCTAAAGTACTGCAATTACCAGCTTGAATTTCTGCTTCATTTCTTGTACAACTGACTGAATTTGGACCCGGCACACCTTCCCTAGTCACCGAGGTCTCCTCTACTCAAAGAACTAGGTTCTCCAGGTCACATCTGTAGTACTGATTAGCATGAACCAGTAAATATGTGAGGAGAAATATTTTGTAATTTTGGTGTCTTAAGAAGGGAACAACTCTGGGGTTTAAGACTGATCATGGTAGGCATGAACAGGCATTTCTTACCTACCATAGTTCTAATGCATTATTGCAAACACATGTATGGTGATTTTCTCTCTGTGACTTAGTAATTAATCAGCTGATATAGTGGGTTTTTCATTTAGATCTGAAATGTCACCAAAAACCAAGCTATTTTGATACACTCACATGCTCATCTGGAAGCCAAAGATTTATAGAAAGCAAAGTATGCCTGGTCCATTTTTTTTAAAGGTTTCCCACTTCCCCTAATTCAGAGAATGTACCCATATGTAGGAAAACATTTAAAGGAAGACTGAACAAAGAAGACTGAAAAATGCATCAGTCAAAGGTCACCAACTACATAAAAAATGTTTCTTAAAACTTACACAAATATGCATACAATTTAAACTGTTCTGAATAAGTTTGTAAGATACAGAATCATCTCTTTTTTTTTTTTATTTCTTTGGACAGTATATGCAGAAAAAAAACCCTATCTTTACACTGACTGTCTGGATCAACCCTTGTAGAAAACATCTCACTACCTCTATCTGAACTGCTATTTTTATCACTGAAAAGTTTATATTATTCTCTAAAAAATATATATTTATTTTACCTATGTGGCAGAAAATATGATTTTGAACTTGGTTGCTTCCATCCTTACCTTGAAACACAGAAGACCAGTACCTAAAGATTAGGTTTCATAAAAAAACTGGTATAATTTGTTCTGAAAAGAGAAGAGTGTATCACAAAGAAGTGTATGTTTAATCTGTTGTCATCAAATCCCTTCCTCTTGCCTCTGCTGCTGCCTCCACTCTGTACTCTGCATTTACTCCTTAGTCTAAACTATTGTCTTCCCTGGTAAAGGAGAGAACAAATCCATTAAGATGATTTGAAAACATTGGTGTAGAAATATCAGGAGGAATTCTGAACACTTATGTGTGAGGAGACAGAAAGCATTGGGTCTAAACATAGGATGCAAGGAAAAAGGAGGAAACTGCAGCCAGACAGTCACAATGGACAAAGACAGAAATATTACCAGAAGCAGCAGAAAAAAAAGGGAGGGAAAACATTGCAGTGGAAGAGGAGTGATCATCCTTAAATGGGCAGGAAGTCTGCTGGAGAGGGGTCTGGACTTTGAATTGAATGAACAGTCTTAAAAGATAAACTAGAGAGATTGGTACAATAATGGTAACTAGAAATGATGGGAGCTAATGAAATCATCTATGCAAGGCTTTTTGAAAAAAAACCATGAACTTTAATTTTTAGCCTCTAGCCTCGCTCTCCTTACAGTTGCCCCAAGATTATTGAAGTGCCAGAGATGGTGATGACAGCAGTTTTAGCAGTTTAGTCATCATATTATACATTGGGACCACAAGTGAATACTTCAGTTGAGGAGGTCATGGAACAACAGAAAAGCAATGCAAAAGGGATGTTTTTCAAGGCCTTCTTCTAAAAGATTTAGTTTTAGCAATGTCAGGAAATGTTGGCTGATTCTAAATCCTGTTACAACAATAAATATAGCATAATTTCCTTCCATTAAATTTATGAAATATTTTTTTATTATTACAAAATTGATTAAATATAAATTAATTAGATTTTGTTAAATTTATGTTCATATAAATGGCACATGATAAAATACAGCAAAATTTCTAAGTTATTCATAGGTTCTTCTCCAAACTCAATGAAACTAAGAGCAATCCAATTTTATTCTTTCACTCACTACAACCCAAATAATGACAGTTTAGATGTGGAAGTACAAGACACAGAACAGAGTAACTTCAAACAGGACCTCCCTTACTTTGTTTTGAAGTAGAAACAGATGGAATCTAATACTACTTCCCATGTAAACTAATCCAGTCTGGGTATGCTCAGTAATAAAAATTACCATGGTACAAACAGCTCATGAAAGACGAAAGGAAAATAACAAATAATCCATTGTATTTTTAGGATGTCTCCAATACTACAGGGTCAGCTGAATTGGGCAGAGATTGAGCCCAAAACACAGAACTTGCATCCAATGTCCTTTATAGCATCTCTTTCCTTTATTGCACCAGTTTCATAGTTGGTACCAATAATATTCAACATCATACCCCTTTCAATAATATTCAAAAGGGGAAGAGAATGGAAAAGAAGATAAAGAAAATGAGTCAAATTTTCTCTGCCCTCCTGCCTTGGCTTTCAAAACTAATTAGCCAGGAAGCTTTTAAAAACAAGTGTGCATATGCTGCCTAATTTCTCTTCATATATGAAGCTGTGTTTAATTTCTCATTAGACCTGTTTTCTGCTTTGAGTGTAAAGAATCAGCTAGAATCATAGATCATCATTTGGACATGTGTTTCACTAGACTTCATTCCAGTGTAAAATTTTCACTTATCTGTGACCCAGACTTTCACAGCTGATTCAGTGCATGACATCCATAAATAATGTAATTTATGACACAGAACTTAGAGCCATCAAGACAAGATGCCAGGAAGTTTTCTAAGTTCAGAATGCCTTTTTTCATGTAAACATTGATTAGAGACAATGATTTTTCTTTGTCCTTTTTAGAAAGGAGTTCAGACTTCTCACTCCTAAACTCCAGCTACAGATTGCCTTGATATCTTGAGTCTCCAGACTGTGCCAGAAGAGTTGCCAGAACAGCAGTACTTCTGTTTATTTATGAATTCTATTGTTTTCTCATTCACCTCTGAATAATTCCAGAGTCATTACTGCATGCTTTAAATCTGCCTGAGGTTTTTTTTTTGTTTCAGAAACCAAGGAATCTGCCTCATTTTTTCATCTGTTACAGTAGCTCTGAAACATACATGCTCTTCATCTAATTGTCTTCAGAAGAACACTTATGGTTTTACTGATTTCAAGATCAGAGTGCCAAATTTGTTGCTGTAATCTAAGATAAATCTGAATGGAAAAGAAGTCAGTAAGAGTCTGAAAATACACTTTTAAAATTTTGAATTCTTGGAAAAGTAGGAAAACATTATTAGATATTTAATTCTATATTGATATCTATAACAAGCCTATTTCATAATGTACGTAATATATTAGAATAAATCCATTCATAATAAAGATTAATAAACTAAGACCGATAATTGAGCAGAGGCTTCAAACAATCTATCTATTACAATCAACAATCAACCTGTGGTTACAAGCTCTAAATAAATTTTGAAAATATTAGATCTAGAGTTGACCAAGTTATTGAGAGTACAAGCTGTTGCAATTAGAAAAAAGGCAGTCAAAACAGTAATATTACAGCCACAGACTTTAGGGATAAACAAGCCGATGATTAAAAAAAGAAAAGTTTACATGGCTAACATACCAACATTCACTTGAGAATCCAAATGGCCTAAATAGGACTCTGGGAGAAAAAGCAATTCCCTAGTAGGCAATACATCTTTTGCCTTCTAGACAAAACATCCCTGATCCACTTCCTTTTGGGATCTGATCAAGTCTGATCAAGAGGGTGGTCAAGTCAGATGATCTTTATTTCTGAAAAGAGATGCTAGGAAAATAAGTCTCACAACCATCCCATTCCGTCCAACTCACTTCTCTTGCCACTTTTCTTTCCAAAGAGACCTGTGACATCTTCCCTTCAATTGCCCATCATAGTTGGTAGAAATGTAAATTCAGGGTCAGGAAAGGCTTTACAAACATTTAACCACTGACTGTGAGGCTCAGAGATAGCACAAGCAGCAGGTACCTAAAGAAACAAAGGTTCATTCACCTCATAAAGGAAGGGATCTGCAGTAGCACCCAAGGGAAAAAAGTGAATTGTGCCAATTGAACTTCAGACTGGCTTTGCAGAGTGAAATTTCCTCTAAACTTCTTAGTTTTCAATTTCACCAAACTTTTAATGTCGGTCTAGTTTAAATTTGACACGTTTTACTGGAGTCCACCACAGTTAATGTAAAACCCAGAAGTGGATATGGACCAAGGCACTAATGGATTATACAAGGGAAGATGCCAGGTTGTGAAACATCTTTGCACAAATGTAGTCTCTCAAAATTATAGCAACATCACTACACTTAGTAAAATGTACTTAAAATCATCCCCTCTCTTTAATTTTGTTGTAGTTCCATAGCTGTTTTAAACATGTCTTAAAAGAACCCTCCTAGTTTGGCATTATTTTTGGTAACAGAGAATCATAGAACTGTAAGGGTTGGAAAGTACCTCTAAGATAATTGGGTTGAACCTTTAACTCAGCACCACCATGCTCATCACTAAACCATGTTCCCAAGTACCACATCCACAAGTTTTTTAAATATCTCCAGGGAGAAGGCATTTTTCACTGTTCTGAATTTATTGAGGCTGGAATTAATGAACATATGTAATGAATTAAACTTGAAAAAGTCTCAACAAATTTCTTTGAGGGTCTCCTGGGAATACAGTGCTGGTCAATAGGGACAATAGTGTGCTTCATTCAGATAAAAACTACAGAGCAAACTCCTGTGTTTTACCCAAGGGTGACAGGGAATGAGCACCTGACTGCTTTTGTGTGGTCTTGAACTGTCACTCAGGCACTATGTGAGCCATTTCCTATCCCTGAAAAATGGGGTAAAATTGCTTGAGTAGCACCCTGAGACCCTCAGCAGAGAGACTTTGTGTAAGCAGTTGTGCCATTCTTGGCTGAGCGGGAACTGCTGAGAGCCAGAAGCAGTAGCTGAGTCCTCAGAGCCTGATGCCCACAGGGATGACACAGCGTGAGCAGGAATTGTGTCAGTGTCCCCTCAGGAGGTAGCCTGCAGCCAGCAAATGCTTCCTCTTCCATTAGCACAGATGAAAGGAGAGGGATCTTATGCCATGCAGGTACAATAGAGAAATGGCACTGCCTTCCTCATCCTTCCATTACAGGTCATAATGCTGCTCTCCCACTTGCCTTACATATGGGTTGATAGTCTGGTTTTGGCACCACGGGAAGTATACTCTCCACTCTCCTCTTTTAGAAGAGTATTACTCTTTCTACATGCAGTTCTCGAGTTCCTTCTTCTCATAGGGAAGTAGGGCTGGAAGTGATTATCACATATCATCTAGTTTCTCAGCATTCTCCAAAGCACAGCACTGGTATTTCTGACAGATGCCTGCACAGTCTATTCTGAAGAACCTACAGCATTGGAAGACTCTCCCATCTCTAAAAACAAATTACTTCAATGCTGTAAGAAAATTTTACTCCACATAATTTGTCCCTTTTTATAATTTAAACCTATAATTCCTAATCCAAATTAAAACAGGGCAAGTGCTTGTTCTTCCATATCTGCCTTTAGCATAACTGAAGACTATTATCAAATCTTCTTCAAATCTTCTCTTCCCTTAAGTAACATCCATCTTTATGAAGGACAAGTGACTGTGATTGTTATTTTCTTTCCAGGGGCCCACAACGTAATAGGAATCCAGGAGAAACTCTCTGCCTTTTTATTGTTTGGGGATTTTTTCTGCAAGAAAATTCTCATGACCATTGCTGCAGGCTTGGCTCTTGTTATGGCTGGTAAAACAACAAAGTCTGCACCATCTCCCAAAATATATAAATATTTTAGATTTTAAAGGCAAAAGTTACTGTCTAGAAATATTAAATCATATCACTAAGAATTATCTAACCCTTGAACCAGGTTTTAAACTGTGATTCACTGAAGACATCAATCAATGATAGAAATAAGCATTTTTCCAGGAAGGCAGAAACCCCTTAATAGAAGGCTAAGGCAAATAAAAAAAGATCTGTCTCTTAAATCATAGTCCACCTTACAGAAAAGCCAAGAATCTATAACACTGCTGTATTACTGAAATTGCCTATTAGAGTCCTTTGAGAATTTCCCTTAAGACTTTTGAGGCATTAGGACTGAGAAAAGAACAAGAATAAAAGTGCTCTTGATTTTCATCTTGCGTTATTTAACTTGAAAGCAAATATAAAGCAAGGTAGAAAATTCAGCTGGAGGCATTGTTTTTGGAAACTGTATTTACTTGAAATATTCTGACACTAGCAGTTAGAAAAGGGAACTTAACGTAAAAGTATCAGCATTTTCACAGATCTGGGGCTCCTGCTGATGTTGTTTTGCCTTAGCTTAGCAAATCTGACTCTAGCTTCACAGAGTGAAAGGTTTACTGAAAGGGTTTCTCCAAAAGTTTGTTTCCTCAAAATCTCCTTTATTCTCCTTCCCTCTTCTGTCCAAGATGTATTGGATGTTAATCACAAGCATGACTTCCATTACATATCCATCTACAAACAATGTACTTGAGTAGAAAACAGATATGGAGAAAAAGATCATTACCTACTGGCCAAGCCACTATTCTGCTTCATGGTACATGACTGGTAAAAATGAACTAAAAGCACAGTGTTTTCTCTAGAAAGCTCCAAATGATATCACCACCTGATAGATTTTCCCATAGAAATGGTATCTCCCTGTTCATGCAAGCCAAAGTAAACTGAAAGATTACCTTCACAGTGTAGATTATATACTACCCATGAAAGATTGATTTTCTCTCTTTTACTTGCTAAATACTCAGAAGTCCACTGAGAAAGATGATATGATCACAATAATAAATTTTATAGCTCTATTGCTCTGATTTTCTGTCTGGGATTTGTAAATCACTTTTAAAATAGAAGTTTGGCACAGAAGAAAAGGCAGTTCCCATTGGTACCGCTCTGTGATCTGACATTATGAAATAGACTCATAGAATGAATGTGTAATCTCTCTAGAAAAGGCATTTTGTAGCATGGTATAAATTTCTGCTGAAGAAACTGTAAGAAACCAAAAAACTCCTTAATTCCTCAGTGAACTTCTTAAAGCCACTCAAGAAAAAGCACTGGCAGATGCAAATTTCCTCCCCACCATCTTAAACTGCTTATGAAACAGCCCAAACTCTTTAAAAGAACATGTTGATCGACTGGGTTTTTTCATCTTTTTCCTTTTTAATTTTCCTCTTATTAATTAGCTAAGAATTGGAAATGTGTTTTTTCTTACAAGCTTGTTTATGTCTCAGAGTACTGACAGGGAAAATCTGGAAAGAGACTACTAGAATAATAAAAAAGAGAGGTTGAATAATTTTTTTTTTCTTCTAGTCTAACCTTTCCAAAACCTGATGCCAATAGCTGAAGCCAAATTCTTCATGAATGGCTTTGTAAAAGTGGACAACAAAAGCTATGTTTGCGTCCCTGAAATCAAGCAAAGCATAAAAAAATTCTACAACAAGAAAAATAAATTTAAGTCATTATTTACATATGCAAGTTCCCAAATTTGAGGTTTTAAATATTGCGTCTTATAGTCAGAAAGAATTTTTGCTAAAATGAATGATGCATCTTCAATCCTTAGAAGTTTTGAAACTTCTAATCTTCAGTATTTGGCAAATAATACCCAACACATAAAAAAGAAGGCTAGTACTTGTATTTTTTTTAAATTAGTAAGGCACCAACATAAAAAAGAAGGATAATACTTGTATTTGTTTTAAATTAGTAAGGCACCAACTGTAAGAAGGAGAGGGATGTATGTCAGGCATTTACAGATGCCTATAATGTGTATTCCCCTTCTTTATAAAGCTCAAGTCCTTAGTTTATATAATACAAATATATACAACGTATAATTCTCAAATATCATTTTCCTCCCTCAAAAAGTGAAACAATTTAATTCCCATAAATAAAAGTTTACCAGTGCAAGAATGAGGGTGTAAATAAACTCCAATCTAGAAAGCAGGGTATATCTTCATAATATATACTAGTTTTGAAAGCCAACTATGATATACCAATAATTTCTGCCCAAGCATATGCCTATGAGAACTTTTTCAAAAGAACACTTCTTTTCGAGCAACAAGGTTCCCTTTGTGTGTGGCAGGTTCTGTTTTCTGTGACTAACAGTTTAATTCAATCACAAAGATTCATTCAGCAGCACTAAATATTATAACTCCAGTGGCAGTATGAGCTGTTAAGAAACACTCCAACGTGACAGCAGTAAGTTTTAAGCCCATCATCAAAAATTTAATTGCATAACATAGGGATAGGATCTGGTGCAGGTGTAGCTCTCTCACTTGATGACTCACATTATTGACTCATTTTAATGATTTTAATGACTCATTGCGATGATTTCAGCAACATAAATTCAGGGTTTTTTTGTCAGCAGCATACAGATATCAGCGACGCACTCCAGAAAGAACAACATAAGCAGCTGAAATTAAATAGAAAAAAAATAGAAATCTTTTTTTTTTTTTTAGTATTAGCATTGATGTCAAACACATAAACCCAATGATGTTTACAATGCCTCTAATTTGCTTGTGGCATTCTTCCCAGAAGAAAGTGGCTGTTCACTTGTTGAAGGGTGTTTCTGTAGTCCTTGATTGATGAGGGCAATGCTCTGAAAGGTCTAGGCCACCACTGGTTTGCCACTGACTCTAAGCATGTAATTAATTTCAAGGCATTTGTTACAGCTGACATGTTCATGTCTGTACATGTTTGCTCACTCGTTGTCCTCTTCCTCTGTTAGAGGGTGATAGGGCAAAGTTGAAGAAGAAACCACCACTCATCTCCTCCCTCCTGCCCATGAAAGCTGCCAGAGTTGCACGTGTTCTCAGGAGCTGCCTGAGACTGCAGCAGCCAGTTCCCCTAAGGGGTCAGTGAAACTCCAAACTAGTCTGTGTCACCATTTCTTGACAGAGCTCAGAACAGCTGAGATGGGAAACATCTCTGTCACACTCCAGTTTTCTGTGGGTTACTGAGAGCCTGGGCAGGAGGACACCAGCTTCATTCACTGGTACTCACAGACATCCCCAGAAATGGGAGTGTCAGAGGAGAGGTGATTTCCATACCTAAAACAAAGCACAGTACTTCCTAAATCACACACGGGCTGCCAGACAACTTGGGTATCTACACAGAGATTCAGCCATAACTACCAATAAGTTTAAAAATTGCCAATAAAGTCATGAACCAAATTAAAACCATGAATTTCCTGGCTCTGGAGCAAACAAGAACTGGGCACAAAGTGATCCCAACTAAGCCATAGGACAATCCTCTCTTAAATTTTCAGTACCAAAATCCTCACTTAGGCTGACCTTTAAATTCACCTTTGAAGAAGTAGTCTAGTATTTAAAGTATTTTTCAGATGTGTGCCATGCCAGAGATTAACTGTCATCTACTCACTAAAATTACAAAGAGTGATACTTTTCTTGTAACAAGCCTAATCTATTTTTTATCATTATAGTCTTAATATGCATAATCTTGATCATACCGAAGTAGCATTTTGTTTCCAGTGTTGATACATAAAAGTGAGATATTCAAAATACATCAACTCCTTTCACAGCTTTTAACAGTCCTAGAGTGCCTATGTTGTTAAGGTAAAATGCTTACATTTTTCAAATTTTATTTTGTAAAGACCAACCAAATTTTGTTTTGAGGGATATATCTACATTTTTTCTTTCTGTTTCTTATTAACCTTTTTCCCATCTCAGAGGATAAAATATTTAACAGAAGACAAAACTTTCTGATTACTTAGCCTACTATTCAAGTACTGACTCTTTGGTCTGATATCTTTTCCTTCACATGGAACTTTTTACATAGCAATTTTACTCAGATCTGTGGAAAATACGTCTGAAGAGCATCCTCTGGGAAATGTTCTCATTCTTTCTGTGGCAGACACCTGCAAATGAACAGATAGAAAAACTGCTCAGAGTGCATCACACTGCAAAATACCTCTCTGTTGGAGGGAAAGTTATAGCAAAATAGCTCAAAATGTGTGATGCTCTCGCTGTTGAAACCACATTATTTTGATTTAAAAGTAATCCTTAGTCTGATTAGAAGCCACTGAAAATTAATGTAACAAAACACACATGGCTCTGAAAGTTAGTAGAAAGGCATTTTTTCTGGGCCTGAATCTCATAAAACACCATGGAATCTTCACAGATTCATAATTTATAGAAATTCTAGTTATTTCTCATACTGAGGTCAAACTATCTTTTGCTTCTCTTCTTTACCACCTTCTGTTTCAATATCAGACCAACGACAGTAAATGCTTCCTTTCATCAAGAAATAAACCAAGTGGTCTAGTCCTGTTGTAGAAAACATCCCAGCTGCTCCTCCTGGCTCCCCTGAGAGTGACAGGACAAAGACATTCTCCAAAAGAAAGTTCACAGTCTGTCACAGCTAGAAGCCCTATCAGTTTCTTTTGGACTGTTCAACTGGGTCTACTTTTCTTCTCTTCAGTACAGGGCTCCAGATCAACAGTCATTTTTTTAAGGGTAAGTAGAGAGGATAACACCCTATTCTCTTCCAGTTTTTGCAACAATAAAAAAAAAAAAAAAAAAATCAGCATTTGTTCTTTCTGATCCGGTACCATGATTGTTCTTACAGACAGAGAACTAGCAATAGCTTCATTTGGGTTTTGTTTCTCTAATAGGCATTCTTTTCTAGAAGATAACTTTTCTAAAGATTGATCATACCCAGAAACTGACTTTGTTTACTTTTGCTACAGTATGAGTATGAGGTAAAAAACCAATAAGAGATAGCTAAACTTTAAAAATAGAGCTTTCATTTACACTGGAAGAGCAGTCTGTGTCAGTGAACATCCAAACCATTATCCTTCATAAACTTTAACAATCACATCATTTGAAATAAAAGAATTTTTGTTTCGTTTTTTTTTGTTTTGCAACGCTATTATTTGAGTTAGTGTGAAAAAGACCAGTCTAGCAGCAACTGAATTCAGAAGTACTTGCTTTCTTACAAAAATAAAAAGCAGGAGCAACTCAGACCGGTGAGTTGACAGCTACCTTTTCTGGTCTAAGACAACATATGGAGGACAAGGAATCAGCACAATTGAATTGAGAGGAGAGAAAACAAGTTTAGGAACACAAAACTTTCTCTACCTCATCGTTCAAATGGAACCATAAAGTCTTTGAAGTCAGACACATTAATGTGAATTAGTGCCAGCAAACTACTCCAGCCTTCAGAGCACAAAATACCCTAAAAATTCACAGTCCTGCTGCCTGCACTGGAGCTACTCATGCTCTCTACAATCACCAAATGCTTTGGTTTAATGGGGGCCTTCAGGAACAAGGCACTACTATAAATTTTAGAACTTCTTTGAAAAGAAGTTTGAACTTTAAAAAAAATGCCTTTAAAGTGGTGTCATCAGGTAGAATTTTGAAAGAGACTTATAGAAATGGCATATTCAGTTTTAAACCATCATACGAGGACACATGTACTGACAGAGTTAATTAAGTCCATATTTGCAATGACCAAAAAATCATAAAAAGAGGGATGTTTGGTGATCAGTTAATTTTTATTAAGTGATAAGGCAGAATTGTGACACAATCTTTGGCACAGAGGATGAACTGTCTAAGAGGAAATGGAACACTTGAATCCATTCGATTCAAGCCTCCACTTGAGGCTGAGCACTGACTATATTACACATGGCATGAGCCACACTCTAAAGCTCATCTGGAGGAAGACTGCAGAACTCTTCCATGTTATACCTGATCCCTAAATAGAAAGCAGCTTCCAGAATTCATAAATTCCTTTTTGCTATTTTTCCAGCAGGACTAATGTAAGTTTTTACATTGGAAATGGGGAGCAAGGCAGGCTGTGAACTCTTTCTGGAAGAGATTGGGTTGCCCTCAAAAAAACTGAAGTTCGGACATTTGGCTGCATCCCATCTTATCCACAATAGCAAAGAAAAGAAAAGGGTCATTAGCTTGCAAACAGTTTCCTATAGAGCTTGGAGCTGTCAGGGCAAGTAAGAATTACAATTTTACCACCTTGTAATTAAGGCAGAATGTAGCCTCCAAATACCTCTGCTTTATATATGAAATACCTCAAATGGTAAACTTTGCAGTCTCTTATTTTCAAACTCATTCTATCCAACGTACTCATCCAGAAGGTGACAAAAAGTTAAAATAAAAAGGGTGTGAATAAAACATAATTTCTTGATGAAGAGGCCAAACCAGAAGTTTCACCAAAAAATTTTTTGCTTGTCAGAGAATATTTGAATATTGAACCGAATAGGGTTGTTTTAGAACAAGAGTACACTTAGATACAGTAAATAGATTTCTGTAGTACCAAGCCAAATAACACTAAGGACAGCAATGAAGAACCTTCCTGTTAATTTTTATGTGGAAAGTGACATTTTTTCCTATTTGAAAAATACAGTGTTTTATATATTTCTCTTCTTGTAATATTTTAAATGTCTTCAAAGAAACACAAATTTAAGAATATCCTTGTGATAAATCATTAAATGTCTCCCATATGAAAAGACACACTTAAATCCTACATGTCAGTTTAGTCAGTTCAGCCATTAATTTAAAGTGTGTAATTGCTTCAGTTAACAGTCAGAGAACTCAGAAGCTTATACTGACTAAGACCATGGCAGGAAATTACCTAGTTCATTATGATTTATAAGACACATAAAAGAATTGAAATAGTGAAGAATTGCCCAGGAAAGGATGTCTTTTCAATGAATTGCAAGTACACAAAGCTCAATAGGAATGACTCCTACTAAACCTCGTTTAATCGTTTCTAATTTACTATTTTTTCTCTAAATTATAAGTTTCTACTTAAACGTTTTAATAATTTGTACGTAAAGCCAACCAATATTTTGAAGAATTTTGCTCCTCCCAATTAAATTGTAGAAATTTCTGTTTAAAATGTCAATGAATATTTAAATTTTCTTGGAAGAGTTAAAGGTGGTTAGAAGGGGGATGATTTCTAAAATATCAAAATCAAAATATCCATTGAAACTAGAAATTTTTTTTTTTTTTCTGATTCAGAATATGCAGCTGAGTTTTAACCTGATCTACCTTTTTCTATTAGAGTTGAAAACCACTTCAAAGTTTTGAACTGGTAGAGGTTTAATTTTTACTTTTGTATAAATATGAAGTCTTAAAGTCACCACTTAAATGAGCAACAAGCCCACCAACTTCTGAAACACCACCTGCAGTGTCCAGAATAGGTTTCTACTCCTTGTTTCACCAGTCCATTCACAAACCTTAAGGCTTAAGCACTGGATCTGAACTGTGTTTATTAGAATTAGATTTAGAACTGTATATAGGATTAGAATTGTGTTTCAGAGCATTAACAGCCCCACAGAATATGCAGTATCACAGCAAGTAAACAGGCAACCAGCTAAGGAAGGATATTAAACACTTAATCAAACAGGCTGTATTTCAGATCTCACACAACTGCAGTTACTTCCATTTGTGGGGTTTTTTCTTTTTTTTTTTTTTTTTTTAAAGTTGGGCTCACTCACTGGGAATGCTTTGCTCTGTATTAAAGTCTAAAGATGACTTAGAAAAGACAGAGATTGTTTTTTTCATGTCACCACAAAATATAGGTCTATAATACTGGCAACACAGTATAAAAATGTGAGCATTCTTACAGATCCTGCTAAGTCCTTGAGGTTTTAACAGCCTCTGGCACATATTGATTTCTCAATTTATTTTATTTGCATAAACTGGTTCATAATTTAGATAGAAATACACACATAGAGCAAAGTTAGAAAAGCCTATTCAAATGCTTTTTCCTTGTGGGCCCCTTGCGGACCAGAATTAAGTTCAGTAGAATCTGCAGAGAAACCAGAAGGTCACTGACACAGACCCATCTCTAAACATGGCTGCTGATGTTTTACTCATTGCTTGTATGACTCTCTTTCCTTAAAGATTTATGGAAAATGGTCCCAAGCAATGGCCGCATCAAGGGTTTCTCCAGTGATGTCTGAGAACCTTTGAGTTAAACTGGTTTCTCTGGATAGACATCAACTCAGCCCATCTCATTGCTGCCGGGAGCAGATTGTTCTAGCTGCCCCAGGACCAACACTGCAGTAAAAGCAAGATCTTTGATAAGCATATGCGTGCAGTAATTTTTGCACTGAGAATCATCTGAAAAATGCTGTGAGAGTGATAGATCAGAGAAAAAACACTCAATACTCTATTTTAATTTACTGGTTTAAAAATTTCTCCTTTCTTTCCTTCCCTTTTTTAAAAGGATACTGAAGAGAGGAAAAAAGTTTCCTCTTTGGTAATGAATTGCTTCCAGATAAAGCATGGCACCTCACTGGGTATCTAGAAAAATTTCATACTTTAGGTAGGCAGTTTTCACCTCTATTATTTGCAGGTACTTTCACACTTTGAAAACACTGTTGAATGCTCTCAGGTGAGGACTTGCTTCTGAGCCCATAGCATCACTAAAACACAAGTGAGAAGATAATTAATGTATAGTTGCAACCAGAGGTTTGGAGGGTACTTTGGGGAAGGGGTTGGTTGGTTTGTGTGGTTTCCTTTAATTTACTTTATACAGAATCACAAGCACGTATCTGGTGAAACACTTGTTAAAAAAAAAAAAAAAAGAGAAGCCAATAATAATTCTTAAATGGTTGTGTGTGAAATAATTAAACTCCTGCAAAACTCTGCCTCATCAAGCTAAGAAACTAGGAATGACTGTAAGGCCCAGGCAAAGGTCCTTAGCTCAGGTGCTTTGCCCCAAATTGTTCTCCTGATGGCCAGTAACAAAAGATAAGAGAAGGAATTTAAATTTGAACACTGTTTGTCCCAAATTTCAAGAACCTCAAGGAGCAGTTGTATTGACACCCTTATGTACAGGCATATCTTATTGCACTAAGCAACACAATTTTACTGCACTTTATGTGAAGAAACATGCCTGCTTTTGCTTCACATTTGCTGCCTACCAATTGTATTTGGTTGCCCCACTTTTTGTTTCAAGAAACCCAGTGAATAATGGTTGCCTGTATGCAGCTCTATGGCAGACTTAGGGACAGGTTTCTGCTACCCTCCGGTGCATCACAGCATCACAAGGCTGGCCAGCAAGATCACCCACCTGGCTGATAACTGTGGATGGCAAAGCCAGCAGCATTGCAATTGCCCTCATGAGACAGTCCTGACAAGTATTTCAGGCACAGCACATGGATTGCTGGGAATAGCATTCTCCTACCCCTGAAAGAGTAAAGAAATTATTCAAACAACAGTACGTGGTCTACAAACCAATTTCAGATATCCCAGGAACCCACGTGTGATTCTTTGAAAGAGGCTGAAACACTGCCACAAACAAAAATGGCCTCTTAGCTGCAACTATTATACAAAAAAAAAAGGCAACAGAGGTTTGAGTGTGGTTGGAAGTGGTTTCAGTTAGCTGCTGTTTGTATGTCGATGCAGATAATACAAACCCTTTTATGCAATTTAGCATACAATGGACCAAAATGCAAGACCTGCCTGAAAACCCACTGCTCTTCAGAATGAATAAGCCATTTACCATTTCCTAAATTGAATGCTTCCAAATCAATGAAAGGCTATTGCCTCCTCTCAAGACTGTACCTAAAAAATTTGTCAATAAAGCTCATGCACTAGTTTTAGAATATTTTTTCTATAGCTGGTGATCTGTAGCTGTCTAAAATTATCTTGATAATATAAAACATTGCTCTTTTTGTCATCTTTAATACTCTTGAAAAAACAGGGACTACATTTTTTGCTACAATATTGGAAACAGTTATAGGAGGATGAAAGTAAATTATATGAAAATTTACTTCAGCATCGCACTTTATAATAGTTTTTTCACAGACATTTCAGCCCAGATTGGGTGCCTGCAAAATTTTCTTCTTGCTCTGTCCCTCCCAGTACCAGAGACATTCTTGCTCTGAGTTTTTGGCACTGCTTCTGTTAATGATAAAATTGCCTCTCACTCTCCCACATCTTTGTCTTTCTTCAAGATTTTTTTCACTGCTCTTTCTTAGCCAAAAAACCCTTACTCTGCATTTGAAGGTTCTCTGAACCTAATACCTGCAGTGGGCCTTGCTTAAAAAATTTCTCCCACCTTAGACAACCATGAAAATCATTGTCAGACATCAGCAGACATGGGAAGTCTAAACCCTGAAAATGATCAAGCAAGAAATAAAACCCCTTGATCATACGAAATACTCTGAAAACAAGAGGAAAAATTTGTGGCCCTTATAACAGCATGCAAACTATCACAGAAATAGCCAGTGCTCTAGAGTATGTAATCCAGAAATCTTTCTTCTCCTTCACTGTTAATACAGGACAAAGCAGATTTCCAAAATTCTTTTCACCCCAAGCGCAATTAGAGCCTGGATGCAAAAAAAAAACCAACCCAAAACTTCTAGGGTCAGGACATTGACAAAGTTTGAGGACAGAGTGGTCATTTCTGCAGATGACAGGAACATCCACAGTATCACTCATTACAACTGATTCGGTGCAAGAGACATTAAACCACAGCCTTCAGGATTTAAGCAAATTTCAAATGATTACAACTCAAAATAAGCCTTCAAATGTCTGTGCATTAGCCAAAACCGCATAATCCCATTTCCATCTGATGTATATGACACTAATCATTGCTGGAGACATGTATGGGATTAGGTGAGGTTTGGACCTAATCCAAGATGCATTTCCTATATGCCAGCTCAATACTACTTTTAGCTTTTCTGCTAACCCCCTCCAGGGTGCCCAGAAGCAGAGCAACTACTGCCAGCATTTGTTTTAACTTGCAACCTTGAGACTAAAATGCTCTCAAAGACATTCAAAGAATCAGTGCATCATATAAAGGTCAGGGATCCTTACCCCAAGGAAGAACTGTATCCAAATATCTCCCAGTTTTCATATTTTTAAGCACTGCAAAGGGAGAAGCAAATATTCAAGGAAAACAAAGACAAAACTTTAAGGAGTTTAAATGTCCTGTCTGAACTATACTTACTGATTAAACATTTTTTTCTGAACACTGAGTTTTTCATGCTGGACTTGACCAGAAATGACAAAGACCTCTAGCCAACATTTGCACCACCAAGAAGGCTGTTTTGAAAGACATTAGGATTTGAAAAGCCTGGGGAGATCCAAGACTGTCTTTTCCAAGCATTCCAGTACTATGGGTCAGCATCCCTTCATACACTTAAAAGCATAATAATATTTTTCTTAATAATTAAATTTCACTCTACTAATCTGAAATTAAAACATTTAGTCAAGCTAATTTCCCAGGTTTACAAATACTCATAAAGCATTAAATTCCATGGTTCAGGGTTTTTTTTGTTTAAAGTAATCACAAGATTACAAGGGCTGGCAGTTCTCAGTTCTAATGACACTACAAACATTCAGCATACCAGCACTTTTTTCTTTTTTTTCCTCTTCTCTGATCAAGCTGTGAAAAAAAATGAAAAAACAGAGCAAAGTCCTGATATCAAATAAAAAACCTACTATTTGATCTCCTGGAGCCAGACTTTCATTTCATGGATTGTTATAACATGGCCAAGAATTATACCCAGCTATTGTTCAACTAATCCAACATCCCCTTCACAGCAAACCCTTGAGATTCAGCATAAATCAGCACCCAGAAGCATGAAAGGATTCCTGGGAAACCTCTAAGTCATCAACTCTGTTAGAAATAAGGAATGTGATTGAAGATAACAAAATATAAGCAAGGCCTCACAATACTGTGCTTTTCTTCCTAGAACTTTACTTTATCATTCCAATTTAACCAAATCACACAGTATTTTTTTCTCTTTTGCACACCTTGTTCATCTGTCCCAGTTTCTTTGCTGCTTCTGAAACTGCTGAAGCCTTATCTTCACCTTTTTTGGTACTTCCCAACTGCTAATATACTTCACACATCTGTTTTCCCAGAGTAACAGATGTTGTTGCTCAGCGAAGACAACAGTCTGTATGTTTAGGCTATGAAGTGCAGAAAAGCATTTAGAGCTAGTTTCTGCTTTTTCTCAGTAGGTGCTTCAAAAATATAGATTCTGCAAATAAAGTGTAAAAATAAAGTGTAAAAATAATTTACTTATTTAATTTTCTTAGAACTTTGCTGTTTGCCATTAGAGCTTGCATGTATTTGGAAAAAACTGTTTGCCCATTTGGGTTTGCTCAGCTGTTATAATAAGAACGTCCTCAGTTTCTGTACTCCTTCTGTGGAAAAGATGTCACAGCACTCAACTGAAAATAAAAATATTTCTAGATAGTTGTGGATGTTTTCCCTTTATAGAATCTTGCTGATTTTCTCATTATCACATTTTGAAGGCTGCCAGCCTTTTCCCATAATACATTTTGTAAAACTATTCTCCCCACCTATGTCATCTCTAACTCATTCTGCTAAGTATCCACTTTTAAGGATATTGTTCCAACTTTACCCTCACCCTTCTCCTTCATTTACTATTAGGGCTACTCTCACTTATGTGCTAGTTTCTGCAGATCTACTGCAGCACTACTTGTTACCCGTATTTGGGAAAATTCCTTCCAATTTTATTTGCCTATCCCTCACAGTTTCAAGAGGAAGGGACAAAAAAGCCTGAGAAAAATACACAAAGATGATCAAAATAATACACAGGTATCATTTTGGTAGAAGCTAACAGAGCTCCCAATATTTGATAATGATATTCAGGCCAGCTTAGTGCATGAACAGTTTACACAAGGCTTCAAATTCAGATTGTAATTAACTAATTCATATTTACTTATGAGAACTATCATTGTTCTAGAAGGGAATTATTTTGAACTATTAAAACAAGTCAATCATTTTTATGACACAGCCAAAATCAAAATGTATATGTTGCACCTACACGTTACTTACTAACCTATATTTGAATCTATTATATTTATCAAAAACCTAAATGTCGGACAGTAAATGCATAAAAGTTCATTTTGCCTTTCTCTGAAAAATACATCCTCATACTTGTAGCAGTGTAGCAGCTGCACCTTTCACATGAAAATAATAACAAAATGGAAACAAAATACTGACCCCCATCTACAAATTCTCATTGCTGTCAGTGGAGCCCAGCATAGATTTCCAATATAACAAAATGCTGTAATTAGCCAAACATTTTTATAAGTACAGGTCAGGCCTGTACTATGAAGCACTTCACAGCTGCACTTGTCTCTAATGAGGTAAAACTACCAAAGCTGGAAGTTTCTTACAGGCAGTTTACATTTTGTGACGACATTCCCTTGAATCTTAAATGTAGCAGCCTTTCTTGTTTTGGGGCCTAGAGTTGTCCTCTGGGAATGGAAACATTAGCTACTGATGAAAATATTCATGAGCTCTTTGTCATGCTGTTTTTATGGAAGGAAATTCCATCTATATCATGATCATGAACTGACAAGTAAACTAATCTTTGCTCCTATGTATTAGTCATATTTTCCCTCATGTTCTTTGTAGAGCAAGTGGCACATGCGTATTTAATTTAATTCTGTATAAATATTCAGCAGGGCCTTTATCATATCACCTTGATAGCTCATTTGGCTTAATAGCAATTAGCCTTAGAGCCAGAAAAGCAATCAATTTTTTACACTTAATACAATAGCATGTGACGTTTATCAGCACCCAGCCTTGCAGAAGTGCATTGATGATTTAAGAGTAACCAATCCTAACTCTGCACCATTTAAGGAACTGGCCAATGGCAACCAGGATCTCTGCTTTTTTGTTCACTTTCAGTTACAGTATTCACTGATTTATTTGCAGATTTTACTCATTATTGCGTACAAGCATTATTCAGTTAAGCATTCAAGCGATGATGATGCACTTGAATTCTGCATTTAGGAAGTGAGGTGATTAAATAATTTTAATGTGGTTAAATGGTTAATTGTGAACAGTATAGAGCCTGAATATATTCTGTGTATGACAATGACTATCATTTAATATTCAGAGCAACTTTGTGACACAAGACAAATAAACAAAATCTCTCTAACATGCCCTCAGAACAGTGCCTGCAGCTTTCTCAAGAGATTTGTGTTTCCAGCTCACTGAAGACCTCTGAGACTGCCAAGAGAACTTCTCACTTTCATCTTCACCAACAGGACATATTTCTGCAAATGACAAATGTAACATGAACATTACATTTGCCATTGCAGGGCAGGCACTTTCACTACATGTAGCTGCATAATTTTCCGGAAGTGATGGAGAGAACTTTCCCACCTATTCTGCCTCTTCTGGGGGATACACCATCCAGTGCTCTAGCCCTCAAAATGCCATAGCTAACAGGGATGGAAGGGGAGAGATCCATGATCCTGCCACTGCACTGACTGTACATTGGATGGGGCACAGGGAAGCAGCCTTGAAGCTCTGTGTACTATCTTGAAATCTCTGGATCTGCTCCTGCTTACCATTGCCAATATTACATCACTGCACTAGGACAGCCAGACCAGTTTTCAAGCTGCCATTGAACTAGAGACCAACTGAGTTCATCTTTCCCACCTGTGCTATTTATATGCAGGATGTTCAGGAAGTGTATGTTGCATACTGCTCTATTTCTGACCAAAACATATGCTTCCAAGGCAGCCTACAATCACATACAGCTTAGAAATACAGTGTGATAGAGGGAAAAGAATTCTTACATAAGCTCCAGCATCACTTCTTGTAATACCAATTGAATTTGCCCTAAAAGCTAGTGATAGCAAGCTCAGAGGTACCAAAAGCGGGTTCAACAATCCAAGGAATGTGTCTGAGCAGCCTATTTCCATGATTACCCATTCTGCTCCACGATGTCTTTCTTACGTGGCAAGATGCTCTAACTGTTTAACTTCATCTCACTGGAATGTGTTTTGCAAATGTTTTAATAAGTTATGACCCTACTTGTCTATGCAATGCAGTTCCTCAAATACCTCAGCTGTTCCTTTCAGCTGTTTAAGCTGCAAATTCCATAACACCCGTGATGTTTAGGAAAAAGGGAAGTTTATATCTTGCTAAATAGGGCTGTTGCTACACCAGTGACAAATTCTCTGGATGGATTAATATGTAAGAAAACTTTTTTTTTTTTTTTTTTTTTTTTTTTGTTAAAGGCATATTTATTATCTTTCATGGGTTCAAGGAACCTCTCACACTGTACTGGATGTTTTCCACCTCCCACAGCATGAGTGTCACAGGAGATGTAGCCTTTTAGGAGATTTCAGCACATTTGGCATCTACAGCAGCTGCAAAGATGCTCAAAGAGGAGGAGCACACTACTTCCCACTCAACAATTGGCATGGTGCTCCACTAAGGCTCAAATCCCAAGGTGTGGGAAGCTTTGCCATTTATTGGCTGTCAAGTGTGTTTAAATGACTCATGGATATTACCTATACTATCAAAATACTTAGGTAATCATTTAATTAACAAAACCAGATCAGAGAAAGATCAAAAGGCTAAATATAACTTCAAATACAATTAAGGGGAGGAAAACCCAAACAATAAACCCAGCTTATCATGTTCATCATGTTTCAAGAAGGCCAGCATGAAGAGACTGATAAATCATTATGCCACTGGCTCTAATGGGACTTGGGAGGAATAATCTCCTGGGAGGTTTGTCAGTCATGTGAGCACTGACACAGAGTCACTTTTGTCAGTATTCAACTTGGTCAACACATCAGTTCTGGTTACTGCTTTTGAATATAACAGAGATTAATTTTTTTTTAAAAAATTCTAATTTCTAACATTTCTAAATGAATACTTCAGTATGATGTCTACACATTCAACACAACTAGAGCACCTTCAACTATTGTTCTCCCTGGCAACAGAGCACTGAACCAAGGCAGATCTGCCCTAGAGATAGTTTGAAATCCCCCCACAGAACTGGCAATCAGCTCTGGGATTTCTAGTCATGGATCTGGAGACTGTACAAACACCAAAGGAGCATGAGCAAAGACACACACAGCAGACACAGGAACTGGAGCACATGTCCCTCCTGAGAGATGGGGAGTCTCTGCCCTAGGAGGTGCCTCTGGTTAGAGTAATAGTCTGCCTGGTAGATTTTTGTGAATGTACCTTAGATTTGCACAGACAGAAAAAAAAAAAACAAAAAAACACAAACAAACACAAAGCACCAACATCTTACATACTTCTAGAGATCAATCTATGCAAGCCAGTCAAAAAAGAGGAATAAGACAAAGGCCTCCAGGAAGGGAAGATGCTTTCCTGCTCAACATAGACCAGCAGACACAGGACCACTCAACCATTTTCTGAGAGTCATGCCTTTTTTTTTTTTTTTTTTTTTTTTTTTTAGAAGGTAGGATTAACCACTGGTACAAATACTTTTGAAACTTATGAATTAGTGGAAGCCTTGACATCAAGACTGGGTGTCCTTGTGGAAGACAGACTTATGTTTTAAGCTATTTTTATTTAGGCAAGTTAGGTTCAGTTCCATCGTAAGAGAGAAAGAATATAATGGCCTGTAGAGTGCCAAACTAAGGCCAAATTAAGTGACCTAATCAGCTTTCTGACTTAAACACTATAAAATTAAAAATACATAGATAAGTATGAAAATACTCATTAGAACAGCAGCAAGGGAAGTTTTCCCTTGCTTTTCTGGCAGATGGAAGAATTCCTTGTGCTAGCTGAAGACAGTTATTCTAAAGCCTTTCCTTAACACTGTAGAAATAGATCTGTCCAAAGAAAAACTATTATTTATGGTTTTCATTATTTACTTTTTAACACAAGGACTTCTATTGAATTACTAAAAATAAATTCATATTTCTCCATAATTGAGACACTTTGTCACTACAAAGATTACTCTAAGGACATAAATTCTAGCTAATGTTCACTGCTCAATGGCTGTTTTTTTGTTTCTGAAGGCACTTCATCTAATTATGTTGCAGTGGAAGACTTCTCTAAAGGGTCAGCTCCCAAAATAGTTATCTAGATGTTTAAGATCATTATAATGAATGTACACTTGTTTAGTCTCACAACATAATGCCAAGAGATTTTTACATGACTGTTTTATTTTTCCCAAGATAAATTATCATCAGCTTTTTCCCCTTCTTTTTTTTTTTCTTTTCATCTTTCAATACCTTTCTTCAAGTAGCAGTTGTACAGAATGATTTTTAAGAACATATTTGGTACAAATTTAAAATTCTTTTTCAGAGATGAGATTAGATTTTTATTTTTTATTTTTTTAAGAAACAAAACATTAAATCAGGTAAAACAGACAGGTTTCATAAAATTCCAGAATGCAGCCTTTCTCACCAAGAATATTTTTATTTTGGCATGTTTATTTCTTTGTAGATGGTTGTTGATTCCTTCATTATTTTACATATGTTGGAGGAAGGCTGCTGCACCATTTTTCTGACCAAACTGCATGATCTTGCAATGTCTCCCATGGTGTGTTTAATATCCAAGACTGCTAGAGTTCTTGCAGAACACTCTATATCAGTTAACAGACAACCGTGTCCATGGCATTTCAGATGTTAAAGCAGTCAAAGGTTCAACTCAGCAAGACACTAATACAAACCATTCTTACTAAAGATAAGGCTACTCGTGAATAATGAAAAAATAAAAATCAAAGTCAATTTAATCAGTTGTCTCTTGGCTCATATTTCCTGTCACAGACTACTTTTTTCCTAATTTAGAAAACAATATTTCAAAGCAACAGCAGTGTTTTTATTAGTTTCATAACTTCATGGGGATTTCCCACTATTGTGGTTGTGATATTCAGATCTATAAAGCATCAAAAAAAAAATTTGCTTTTCTCACAGATGCCCATCCAGTTTTGACTACTTTTCCAAGGATTAGTCTCTACCCCTTTCTCCCACTATTAAAGAAAGTCATGTAAACTTACAAATTCCTATTATAGGCAAGAGTAGACACAAAAAAAAATCAATCCATACCTCCTAAAAATTGACAAAAAACCACATTCCAAACTCTGAATTGTTAGGATCAGTCTCCTAAATTCTGTTTATAGGTGATGTTTTGCTGTTGCCTGAATTTGTGAGTCTTTCTTTAAATAGCACTGCTCTGCCATCAGGAGACATTACATTAATTTCATTTGGCATCACTGGGCCTCAAAGCAAGAGAGATGCTTTCCTTCAGCACGACAGATGATCTGGCATTTTTAATTCACTTTCTTGCATGTCTTGAAGCAATTTAATCTTCTATTTGTCCTCTTCTGGCAATAATCTTGTAAGAAAATGAAGGTATCTTATTTGTAAACACTGTTATCAGAAAGCAGCACCTTTCTCTCTGCTACATCATGCTACTGCCACAGTGTCCATCCTAAAAACCTAAAAATTGATCCCTCTTTTGAAAATTTTTAACCACTGCATGTTTTTACACTTCAGTGTTAGATGAACTGCAGATTGGTAGGTTTCTAACACAGTAATTCTGGGCGTTCCTTTAAACAAATCAGAAAACAGCAAGAACTTGAGGGTGTAGATCCCAGATCTTTGAAGGCTATGGAAATTTTCTTTCTCCCATTGCTTTGGGATGAGTAATCCCAAAGGAATCACGTATCTAAGCCTGAGATTCTCCCCAAAGCCCTGCACTTCAAGCTCAAACTGTGACTCATTGCAAACGTTAGACTATCCTTCATCAGAGCTGTTTCTCTGTAGTAAGTAACATTGCACCAAAGCCTAAACAAGGGTAATGGTGCAAGAAGTCAAGGGTCATAGTGTAAGGCAAAGGCCTATTTTCCCCCACAACCTAATCAGCATAACATTGGTCTTTCCTAAGTCACAAGACTGGGGTTTTCTTGCTTGTCTTGATCTTTATGTTTAACAAGCACAGCAGAACCTTGAGGGATATCTAGCCAAAGCTGTATTTGAAAAGACCTCCTCAAACCTCTGAACAGGTCAGAGACTTCCATGTATTATTTTAATGTAACATGTGAGGGAATGTCACTCTGCTCTGGAAATACAGTCCCAAGCAGATGTCTTTATTAGCTACTCCATTGTCCTAGGGTGACATTGTGAGTGTTGTATCCCCAATCATCTGTTCTGTTTAGGCTGAATATGTTCTTCAAGACTAGCTCGGGGAAGTTTTATTTTGGTTTTGTTATCAGCTTGCTGATAATAGTCAGAGGGACACAGACACAGAGTGCTGCTTTTGCTTGCTGGCTTTGCTTGCTTGCTCTTGCCTCTGCTTTTAGCTCTTTAGTTAGTTTAGCTAGACAGTCCGAGTTTCCTCCGGACTGTTTTTCTTTCCCTCTCTCCTTTCGTGGAATCATTCAAGCCTGCTCTGGACTGGGACCTGGGAAACACCGAGAGTCTGCACTCTGTGTCCTGCAGCAGCCTGCCCAGCACCAGAGAGATCAACAACAGAGAGACCACTCCCCAGAGAGAGACTTTCTGAATTTGTTATCTCGTCAGAACAGTGATCCACTATTGTTCATTTTGTGTGTTGGGGGTGCTCTGTCTGTTAAATAAACAGGTTCTTTCCACTTCTCTCTGAGGAATCCTTCCCAAACCGGTTGGGGGGGAGGGACCGTGGGGGTTTGCTCTCTGAAGGGGCCCCTTTGGGAGTTTCTCTCCAAACTTGCCCTAAACCAGGACATCAATATATTTGTGTCTTAGGAACAGTGAGGATTATGGAAACCTTCTTCTATGCTAGAAAACTGGAGACACTGGGAAAATGAGGACCCATTGGAATACTCACTGAAGGACCTGGGAGCTTTCAGAAAACATCCCTCCTCTTCAGCACAGGCAAAAAGCAGCCCAGCCTGCACTGAGCCCTGCTACAGCTGCGTATGTGGCTGATATGCCCTGGATGTCATCTTTCCACCTGCGTGGAAGCACACTGCAGCAGATGTCACCAGTCCCCAGAGCTCCTCTAGGGTCCCCCTCACTTCTCCCAGCAGCCTGTACCCAGCAACCTTTCCCCAACTCTGCTTTTGGCCATGGCAAAATGAATGAGAATTTCCTTCCTCCTTCAAAGTTGAAATACCTCATTTGTGAACTTTCATGATCATTCTAGCATCTGTATCACATTGCTAATGTTTACCTCACACCTGAATAGCATCATTTCCACGCTGGTATTTCTTATAAATCCTGCAGCTTTCCAAGTAGCTAATGCCACAAACAATCAATTTTCACTTTCACCCTGAAGGCAACAAATTTTCTTCTTGCCTTTTCATGGTTTTAATATCTTCCTGAAATGCAAGCAGACATTTTCTCCTTAAATTTGCCATCAGAGTCACTCATAATGTGAAGTCTTCAGGTCAAAAGCAAACCATCAGCAAATGACCTTAGCTGCCTGGCAGGCTACTGCTTGTTTTCTTCTTTCACAGTTCAGCACTTTGGGTAGCAAGTGATACAATTTCTTCAAGGCAAAAAAAATCAATATATATTTTCTCACAGAATCAAATAATAGAGCTGAGACATCAGGAGACAAGGGGGGAAAAAATAAGGCCAAGAAGATGGAAAAAAATCTCAAGCTGGAGAATAGGAAAAATATGCTGAGCAGCTGCAGACTTGTAAGGTCTGGTTTATATGAAACAGAGACCTGGAGAAGCAACTTAATTGACACCTAACAAAATGTGATACAGAGAAGTGACTGGAATTATGAGTAACATAATGAGTAACTTTCTTAAGAAGTGAAACTACAGTATAGTAAAACAGCGTTACTTGTCCTTAAGAAAGTATCCTCAAAGTACAGCAAAATATTGTTACTTATTCTTAGGAAAGTATTTTCTAGTCTGATAGTCATCAAGTTACCTTTATCTGTAGCTCACCCCTTGGGATTTGCTCCAAAACTCATATTTCTCAAAAAGCTTGTGCTTTCCAAAGCACAAAGACTGTGTAGACCCATGCTTCTCTTAGAATTCTTTTTATACAACTTTTCAATGGAATATATTTTCACCCACAAGTCAAAATTAGAACTTGGTGGAAAGAGAGGAAGCAGAGGCTCAACTAATTCCTTGCAGGAAATGACTCTTTATGTCCATCTTCAACACATGCAACTTCTAAAAGTAGGCCTAGAGGAAGTTGGTATAATGAAATGATTAATCTCAAGTCAGACAGAAACAGACAAGGGGAATTATAAGCTTTACATTAAGCCCATTCAAAATATCACAGAGTAAACCAGCTCTCCACACAGCAATGCTGTTTTCATGCTATATAACTTATACAGAAAGATATGTTAGAGGCATGGCTCAGGCATATTGCCTTAGTCAAAGGATGAAGCAGAGAAGGAAGAAAGCAGGGAATTCCATTGAAGGGGTTTCCACATTTGTTCTCTACTTTTACTGCTCACCAAAAACAACCAGAAATTGCCTCAAATGCACAAAATAACTGTTTAACTACCCTGAATACATAACTGGATGCATTTCAATAAAAGAGAATTTTTTTTTTTTAAATCTGGTTTTAAAATAAGAAAGTACCTAATTCTACATATTTAAAAATAAATTTAAACATTCCTTATGTCAAAGAATTGCCTGAGAATAAGAGCATGCTTTTTTTTTTTCTTTTCATTGAAGTAACCCACAGATTTTATGTTATAAAAAGACTCCTGGATTCTTGGGACACATTTAAAACAGTAACATCACAATTCATTTTACGCATTCAAAAATTTAATAATAGACCTTCCCTGAGCTGAAATTTCTTTTTTTTTCCCTCACATCTAGAAAGTTTTTCAAATGAAAATAACTACTAAATCAACTTCTTCCACTTTCATGCAGAAGCATAAACACATGCTTGTTTAAAAAGGAGTAACTAAGCATGCAGAAATGGAAGTGGTACTATTGCTCTGTTGTTTTTTTTTAATAAATCTGTTCATAGACTTAAAGAAATATTCTCTTGGAAACAACTCCTCAGAGGTTATGCAACAGTGACAGACATCCTCCTGTTGAAACTATTCATCTATTTTAGGAAGCTAAAAATGTGGAGACTGTACCTTCTGGAGGTGTGTTAAGGATATGGAAATGCCACAACCACAAGTCATTGGAACTGAATATTTTTGATTGGGAAATGTCAGAGCTCGTAGAGCAGCTGACTGCATTTTTGAGGGGGCTCGTAAATCTCTACCTCTTGCAACATCACACTTTGTATAAAAGGGGGTGAGCTTTAAACAGTATTCTGGGTTTACTTTCTTTCAGAATAACATGTGCAGAACTGCTTTATCTGACCCTGCAGAAGACATGCTTCAGGGTTAAATTTCAGATCTTACTTTCAGTTCCCCTGGCCAAGGCTCTAAAACCTGTGCTAAAATGTTTTCTCCATCTGGGTACCAATTTCTGGGATTAATGTTAAGAGGAATCACAGGAAGCTTCTGGCACAGCTATTTCAACCCCCTCCTCTTCCTGATGTCATCTTCCTCAACCCTACATCCAGGGTCAGAACACCCACAGCAGCCTGGATCAACGCAAGGAAAGACTTGACTTGCAGCAAATCAGCATCCTAAAGAACCTGCCTGTGACTCTGTGCTGTGAGTATGATCTCAGGCCACTGTCAGCATTAGAGCTCTGATCCCACTAAGGTCCACTGCTCCTGAGCACACATCCAACATCCACTCCCTCCTTCGTGCTACATTCACTGAACACAAGGTATGGCCATAAAGGAAAACAACATCCAGCCCATTGCAAAGCAATTCGGTTTCTCTAGAAATCCCCTAAGGGAAAAAAATAAAATCTCACCAACCCTGAGAAATAATTAAACAAGTTAAATATAACAACTTTGGAGCAACTGAAAACATGAAGGGTAGGTGAGGAATATTTATGGAAGGTGATTTAAATTCTGCAAGCAGAAAGCAAAAAGTCTCCAGTGAAGATGGTTATATAAACTCTTAAGGATATTCAGAATGATATTCTTCTCTCACTGGTCAATATGCAAAGTTCAGCAAACAAGAAATGTAGCCATTAGCCCAACACAGCAGATTCATTATTTTTCTCACTTCATCCTTCAAAGCAAGTTTCCAAGAACATCTACTGGGCAATAACTGAACAACCCCTTCTTTGGATTCCCTTCCTATTTATATTAATTTATGTTTAGAAGTACAAGACTTGTTAAATACTTATTAAAGATTTATTTTCCTTACAATAAAAATAATACTTCCTAGTATAATTTTGGTTCTCTATATTAATATTGAGGATGCTTGAAGAAAAATTTCTATAGTTAGGGGAAAATCAAATTATGCACTGAACACCTGAATAGGTGAATAGGTTCATATAGTCATACGAAGTAAGGAGGGAATAGATAAAAAAATGCCATCTCTAAAATGCTGATTTTTGTCTCAAAATTTGATTGCCAGTGAAATTACAGAAATATCTAAAGTAGGCTGAGAGTCCGTGACATCCCAAGATGTTCCTGCACTATAAACTGTTGTAGCCTGTTTTTAAAACAAGATATATAACAGAAGTATTCTTTTCAGTTGCTTGAGAAACACAAAACCAATAAATAAGTCACTGTCTGATGGGTAAAGGATCACAACATAAAAAAACAAGTTGGTAAAAAAGTCTAAAATACATTTTTTTTTTTTTAATAGTTACACAAAATAAAGCCATTTTAACATCTCACCTTCTCATAGTTCCTTAATATATCCATTGAAATACTTGGTTATAAGAATGTTTTGTAGGCAGGAGAGTGGTGCTACCAATGCCTACTAAACAGCTATTCCTCTGCACTGAAAGCATTGCCATTGTGATGGTTAACTCTTGCAATTAAGGAGAAAAAAAACCGCACAAAAACCAACTAAACAAAAAAACAACCAACCAAAGCCACTAAGACCACTAATACCCTTTGGAGAAAGCTATTTAATCAATGGCTTCTAATCAGAAGTTAGAAGTGAGGTGTCTCCCCCCAAGGGCAGATGGTCCCCTTCATGCCAGACCACACTGTGGCATCTCTACTCATAGTAGCTTCCAGGTACATCCATGGAATTTTTCAGGCTCCTAAGAGTTAAGATTTTCCAAAAAAGAACTTTGTACTACACACTAACCAACCAGCTCCAGCACCAGGGCATCAAAGCTTCTGCACAACTCTTTTGTCACCAGTGAATAGGTTAAATTACCTACGTGCAATGGAAAATGTGATTCATCTACACAATGAGAAAAACACATTTGCTTCATTTAACCATACCACGACACAGGGAATGGACTTGGGTTGTCAACGGTAAGTTCTTTTTTCTGAACTCCCTGAAGAGTTGGGAAGAGGACAAGTGACACTAAAGAGGCAGAAGAAGAAAGATTAAAATAGGCAGTCCAAAGGCATCATATAAGAATCATGGTTCGTCCTCTTTCTGTGCAGTATTGGGTCATAACTTAAACAAAATTCCTAGGTGACTATAGGAACAAAAAGTCTGAACGTTCAAGACAACACTTGTAGCTTGGCAAACTAATTCAGCAGATGGAGAAGTGCCAAGATTGATTTTTTTTTCTTCCTTTTTTTGAATACATTATGGAAGTCTAAAGCTGAAAAATGCAGATCTCTAGACAGAAATCAATACCTATAAAAGTCCACTGAAATTACCATTTTCAGATAAACAATTGATTTTTTTGCATGTGTATTAGGTCTCAGGCAAAGAAAAACACTAAGTATGTTATTTAACACATAGACCACATTACAACTATTACAATTGTGTCTCGTATTAATGTGGAAAACTGGTGTACAGAGTAAGAACTGACCCAACACACAGTTTCCAGAGGTGTCTGAGAATCACAAGTGTCAAACAGGGCAGAGAAGCAAGGCTGCAAAATTTACTTGAAGTGTCACATGGCTTTGAACACACTGCTTTATCTTCTTGCTTACATAATGGATAGAGCAAAATGGTAAAAGCATAGGATATGAAGATATAAAACTGCTATAGTCTGAAAGAGCAGCCCAAGTATCTCAACTTGTTCACCCTGGTTGTCAGGTATGAAAAAATAAGTAAATTATCTGGAGGAACACAGGTCTTACATAAGAGACACATAGCAAGCATTCTGCTCAGAAATTGCCACCAGAAAAAGGACGAGAATGTAATCATATGTTGAAAGCCAGGTTTCAATGCAGAACTGAAAACAGAAGTGGAAGCACAAGCGCAGGGAAAGAGCTGATTAGCTAATTGAAAAGCGCATCCTCAGGCATATAAAATCCAAGTTTGACAAGCAGTCATAAGCTGACATTTCTCAGTTTTTCAATGCTTAAAAACTGCCCAAATGGAAGCATATCCCACCACAGAATATACAAACGTACTGTAATCATACATAGAATTGTGGAATATTCTGGATTGGCAGGGCCTTTCTAAAGGATGTCTACTCCAACCCCCACACAATGTGGACATCTTAAACTAGATCAGATTGCTCAGAGCTCCATCCAGTCTGAAACTTAATGTTTCCAGGGATTAGGCACGCACCACCTGTCTGGGCAACCTGTCCCAGTGTTCCACCATCCTCATCCTAAAAAACTGTTTTTAATCTGGTTTAAATCTACCCTCTTTTAGCTTAAAACTATTACCAGTTACCCTGTCCTACACCTACATTCAAAAAATCTGGTGTTCCAGAGTAGCAACAAGACCGTATGTATATTTACATTCTACTGTTAATTTGGGGATTTTTTTCAAACTCTACCACGTAGTGTTAGAAGATCAACAGAAGCATATTTAACTGCATGTATCATATCTGGGGCAAATTGTTTGAGCTTCCAAAAATTCACTTATAAGTAAGAGCTACAAACATAAGGAATAGAAATATTATTAGTACTACATGGTCTAAAATTAAAAGAAAATATTTTACTGCTTAGCTGTTTTGTTGATTAAATATTTTTAAAAATACAATCTCTGAAAAATTACTTCAGTCCAATTCAAAAAATCTTAGTATATACCAAAAAAGGCTATTTCTAGCTTACAGCCTTTTAAAAGCAGACAGTTTGGTTTAGTCAGCCGATTCCAACTAAAAATACCTTTTTTTTCTGTATAGTATATAAAATAAAGGTCTCTTCTGAAGCTTAGGAAGTTATCCATTATCTACAAAATTGTCACTTGTTATTTACAGTATTCAGTACCATATTCAAAATAACATTTTTCTACCATTTCAATCACTGTTAAATCATTGCTAAAAATATACCCCATCATTCACAAGAGACTTGGTAGACAATTAATGCTGACCAGCACCCCTCAAGAAGCATAGCTTAGCAATCTCCTTGTTAGCACTTTGATTACATTAGACATTAAGTGCTGACATTTCAGCTGCTTAAATTAACAGGCTCAGAGATGGACTGGTACATAAAACATATGGGTCCCTTAAGGACCCAGAATCTTCAGGCTGATTTTTTTGTCCCTCCTTGATAACTGATATATAAACATCATTATGTTCTCGATAGTGACTATACAATGTGTCAACTCGTAAGTACAAAATTCCAACACAGCAGAATGTTTTGGTTATATATATCTCATAGCTCTGTACCTGATCTTCATTAAAAAATAAAAATGAGGTATTACTTATTTTACCAATTTTTTTCTGCACCTTTAATACTCCCAGCACAGGTAAACAAGCACAAAGCAGCTGCATGTTGCAGTATTTGCTATAGCTGTGTGCAAAAGCATGCATCCATGCATTCAGAACAGGTAGATCTCATGCAGAGATCTGGAGCAGAAACATGATTTATTAATCTGAGCGTGGTGAAAAAAAAGTTCTTTGTTAACACCCTTTTGCAAACAGAACACATTTTCGACAAGGAGGTAAGAAACAAGCTCTTCCCACTGGACAAAAAAACCTGCTACTTACTAAGTAATTTCGCCTAAAAAGTCAAACACACAGAGAACTTAAGTCCAAAAAGCAAAAGTCAGGAAAAGGAAAGCAAAGATGCCACCCATGAATAATTTCAGAAAATTGAGCCAGAAACATGCGAGAATTTAAAAATTACTCCAATTACAACAGCAGTTTCAATCCACGCTTCAAAACAAAGGACTGAATTGAATGCTGCAAACATTCAATTAACAAATTATTTGCAAACTGAAGACCTTTATTAAAAATGTCACAGAATTCCAGCTCCAGCAGAGTTGGGCAAGACAACCTCAGGATGTTCCTTACAACCTCAACTATTCTCTAAATTTGATGCTGCTTGAGAGCACCAACATTGAACTCAATTCTTAGCTAGTATTCGGAGTATTTGGAGTCTGGGGACTAGACTTTCCCATGCTCCTCAGTACTTTATGTGGATGTTGCTAACATGAGTGAGCGTTTTTAATAGTCAGTGCTAAAGGAAGTTACTGTTTACCCTTTATCATTTATCATTGCTGCTTCAGGACTGCAGAATGCCTTGTAAAGTGAGCTAAAGACATCAGTGACCTTAAAATGCAGCACTGAGATAGATCACCAAAGTTTAAAAGGCTTGAGAGGGCAAAGGAGTTCTTGTATGGAGAATGCTCCATTTTTGGAATCATTAATTTGGCATGAAGCAGTAATTCCTTGCATGACAATTTATTAACAAAAAGAATTATAGGCATGAAACAGCACTCCAAATTACTAATCAATTTTTGCCATAGGTGCTCATAGCCAGCCTGGCTTCTAGCTAAATTCTCTGAAACAAGAGTGCAATGTTGGTCACAAAGAAAACTCGCGGTGCAAAAAGGCACATAATAATTTTGCAGATGGCAGACTTCCCAGTTCTACTATGCAACTTAACTTAGGTAACTTAGGGAAAAGTGTATACTTCAGTGTAAAAATGGTCCTACTCAGACCATCTTAATATTCAAATGCAATACAGCTGAATTCTAAATAGCATAAGCTCCTGACAGGAGACCAACTGCAGAGCAGTGCAAAAACTGATGTGTTTTTCAGAGTATTCAAATGCATATACCTTTCCTGGAAAAGAACCTTTTAAATTGTCACATCCCTTCTGTGTTAAGTCTGCAGGATAGCATTTGCTTTCAATCAACTTTCTCTACCATTCATTTTCCTTTTTGCAGTTCAGAAAAGTAAGTTTCTTCTCTCTCAAGCCAGACTTTGGAATAAACATGTATTAGCAGTAGCACAAGAGGCTTTTATTTTTAGTATGTGCTAAGTTTCCAACATGCTGCTCCACAAAAGAATTAAGGAAATTTGAGATCAACACATTTATTCTCCAACTTCTCCCCCATCATCCCTGACCATGCCCCTCATCCAAATTATATAGTTATACACGAAGTTTTATTATGGAGCAAGATGAAGCACATAGGTGGTACATAGCAAACATACTTTCAAGCACTAGTAAGGCTGTGACATACAAAAAATATGTAAACTACATTTTTCTCAATGACTGTTCAGAATCATTACTGAATACGTTAGGAGTTTGTTTGACAGAATTTCCATTTTGAATATACATAAAGATTACAAAATGAAACACATGACAAATATTCCTAAAACTCAAAGCCACTGCTGTTTATTTATATTTTAAAAATATGATGTCATGTAACAATAACAGCTACATCCTGGCATTCTTTTAAGTGGCAGATATCAGCAGGGAAGGAGTTTTTCTTCCCTCATAGTTTGCATTACAGCACTTTATTTTAATCAATTTATTTAGGTGCTTCCCAAGTTCATTTTCATATATTGCTCATGTGTTTCTGAGTTATATAAACCTCGGTCATGTCTTTTTATCTTGAACTAGAAATCAAGCCAACTTTCATAGTATCATAAATCATCACTGCTACTGTCCATGTATAAGCTTAAAAGTGTGTATTTTTAACCTAGGCAACAGTAAAACGAGAGTTTAGATTACAAAGTTTAGATGTTTTTGCAGACAAAGATGAAGGAATTTATCTTTTTTTTTTTTTTGTTGTTGTTGTTGTTGTTTGTTTGTTTTTTTGTGAGGAAGTTAATTCTCAGCACAAGTTCTGTACTCACCTCACTTCAGCACTCAGGGCACCATCTCAGATCATCTCGCCTGCAACAAATGAACTGCATTGTATGTCATCAACACAAAGCAGAAAGACACACAATCCTTAGTGCTTAATCACTCACAGTGCAAGAAGAATGCTTATTTTTGTATGCCCTAAAAGGAGTGCCACTTGTAGGTACTCTGTCATGTAGAGCCATTGTCAAATTAGCAGTTCTATCCAACCTGGAAGAACTTGATTGACAATACATCCTTTCCCCCATGGAGAAAATTCTAGGCAACATTTTACTTATCTTTGAAGTAGACTGTTCAATAACAAAAGAGTGGGGTCTTATGTTATAGCACTGGAATGCCCCTTGCTACACAGATTCATTGCTGCTGCTCAAGAAATAACTGCCCTCCCAGAGAAGGATTCAGTGTCTCTTCACAAAGCCGGATGGCTTCCAAGAGATAACTAATCCCTGGAAGACTTATAATATTCACAGCAGTATTATCTGAGGCTGGGAAAGTTTTGTCAATGGGTAAAAGACATCAAAGCTTCTAAACATTTGGCATATTAAAAGAAATGAGTTACGCTATGTGTGCAAGTTCTTAAAACACTTGGGACTCAGTTGACTTAAGGAACAAGACTGCACCAAATTTCAGACAGAACTGAATTCCCATTTAGCTGAAGGTGCAAAATTCAATGATTAAAAAAACTCGCATCAGGGTAGTTTCTCTGGCTTGCTTTTTTTATGCATTGAACCTGTCTTACAGATCTATGGTATTTACTCATTTTGACATTGGCCACTATGGTAATACTATGGTAATACTATTCTTGAAGAACAAGGCACATTTGAAAACTAATTTTAAAAAGTCAGTACATCAAAACTAAGTTTAACAACCAGGTAAGAAGGCAACTTGACGAAATGACATTCTGTTTTCCACAGATCAATTGTCTTAGATTTATTTAATCAAAGATATGATACCGTTACAAGCCCATGCATTTCATAAAAATCTGAACTTAAAGCTTTTATGGAACAAAATTTTAAATAAAGCATATACAGTTGTTTCTGGGTATTCAACTGGACTGGTTAGTCTAGAGAAATATTATTTGCAACATATGAGCAGAAGCATTAAGATTTTCATGTGTTTTTCCTTTATCTCTTCCTCTTCCACTCCACACCTGAAGATAAATCACAGCTGAATAACTCTATGGATTGAATCCTAGACATAAGCTCATAGCTGAACTCATAATTTCACTTCCCATTGGCTACATATTTATAGTACATCCCTTTTGTACTGTTATTAAAAATAAAATAAATAAGACTACATTTTAAAAATGTAGGCAGTATAACTACTAAAAAATGTCCTTTATCAATTTAATATGCTGATAAAATTAAAATTAATGTCTACTTAAATTCGTTTTTATAATTACAAGGTAATTCTTGTAATTCCCAAATGTTTTTGAAAATTACCATCTCGCATAGAAAATGTGGGTATTTCTACGTAATGAAACTGCTGGAGAAATCACAGAGAAGATGCAACAGATTAACATGAAATAAATACTAGAGATAGTATGTAAAAGGCACACAAATACTTCAAACACATACAGTTTCAAATCTTTATTGTTTTAAAATTCTACATGTCTTTTACAATTACAATAATTTGTTACTTAAATGACTCTTGTATGGTTAATGTACAATGAGTTTTTTCCTGAAACTCAACCATGAAATACAATTTCATCAATATGATTTTTCTAAATAGATTAATACAAGACTTCTGTTTTGTTGAGAAGAACAAGTGCTTCACCTTGAATAAACGGCACAGGTGTCTTCCCTTCAGAATCTGTGTGATCAATCCATCGAAAGTGCTTTTGAAGATTGCAGATCTAACTGTGACTGATTTTCAACATCAGTCCATCAAATTACAAGGGTTTTTTAACATTAAAGAGCATTTTTATGTAATGAAACAAGCTGCAGTAGTTATTTTTATTCATCTACTGAGGCAAATTCATGTTGAAGAAAAATTATATGATTATCTGCATGCAATGAACACTCTTCTTTAAATAGTTGATGAATTTTACACATATAAAGAATCTGTTAAAGAGTGCAAGTACTTCGATAATGATTTCACAAAAGGACATATGCTGGTAATAATGGTAACTAACATTTAACATCTAAATACAAGCTAATGTATATTTAACAGGCAATTAACATGGCAAATAAACCATGTTTCATGTGGTTGCCCTTCAAGAAAATGAACTCATTTGGTCCACACTCTTAAAATTATCTGGATAAAAAAATCGAAGCAGTTAGGGCCAGAGTTTCTGATGAATTTCTAAAATGTCACCTGTTAAAAAGTAAAAGCAGTACATCAATGACGTATCTTGTCACATGACCTCAGTATAAAAAGATGGCCTGGTATTTGGAGCGATGAACGAGCACTGAAGGACAAGTCAAAAAAGCATGGAGACAGAATGAACTAAAACTTTGTTGTGTTATACTTTCTTGTTCCACGGTACTGCTTTCACTCTGTAGAATTTTGTACCCAAAGGAACTTTGAATCTGTTTTGTGCCTACAAAAGAAAGAATAAAAAATTAAAATGTGGAATTATTCTACTGATTTTCATATTTTTAAGCTCAAACTGATTTCCACTACTCAGTACTCAGGAGACCCTTAGGAGTCTGACAAGGCTCTGGACAGTGTAGATGCAAGTAACCCAACCCACTGCTTACTCAACTGCTCTGGTTCCCCTACTCTTGCTATTCACTGACTCAAAAAGAAAAGCAGGAACAGCAGAACTTAGGACAATTTTCATTTAACTTCTTATGCACAGAGAATTTGTCACAACTGTGAAAAATACTAAAATTTACTTTCTTCTCTATTAATCACAGATGATTTCTCGTTACTCTTTTCTTACCTTTTTTGCCTGGCAATATTCCTTTTCCATCACTTTCCCTAGCACCCAAGGTCTCCTAGATGCACCTGATGCTAAAGAGAAAATATATTTAATATTTTGGATAAGCAACTACAGGTACCAGGATATTACATTGTATTTTCATTAAAAGCAGAATTTAAAAAAAAACCCTCAGTTTAAATAAACAAGCATTAAGTAAAGTCAGGTTAAAATAGGTTGTAACATTTTGGTTGCCCTTAGAACAATAATTTTCAGTACCTAAGCCAATACCAATTTTAACCTATCAAAAATACAACTAGCATTCTGAATTTCATTTTCCCAACTTCCCTGATGCAGGAATTGAATCAAGACATGGTTTCTTGAAGCAGTTAGACAAAGACAAATGCATCCCTCAGGCAATTGTTAAGTACTGATGTTTGGTTTATGTGCAGTTTTCTCAGATTTGAGATTAACTCTTTTCTGCAATTCGTAAGGACCAGAGCAATCTAGGTCCATTTGAAAACGGACAGATCAGTAACAGAAACTGACATGGCTTTTACCTTATATATGTAAAAAAACAGTAAGAAAAGTCTACCATATTTCACACAGTTATCTATGCACTACTAAGTGCCATAGTTCAGAATACATATTAAATCTGGAAGTAACACAGGCATTTTCCCCGTAAGTTTCACAGATGACACACGGCACAGATCCTTCAGCAAACTCAGAATCCAGTTAGGGCTTAATAGTCTTCTGGAGACTACACAATTATTCAAGATCTATCAACTTTCTTCATAACTGCAATCAACAGTGAGTCTGCTCAGGGAAATTATCTGATAGCTTGTGATATGCAATAACATAGAAACTTTCACTGACAACTTGGAATTAATACAAATTTTCTTTTGATATATATTTTTTAGACATTTTTACAAAGTTGGGAGCACAGGTGGTTTGCAAAAAAAACCATAATAGTTTCAAGACATTTCCATGAATCCATATCATGCAGTTCATGGTTTAGTGCAAAACATTGTTATTTTTCCTCATTTAAAAAGACTTCAATTTAGCTAAGTTTAGATAGCTGCCAAAATAAGCCAACAAAAAACCTTGAACATTAAGGGAGAACAAAGTAAATATGCCATCAACATGAACATAAAGAAATACAGAAAGTCTTCTCTGAAAAACTTCAAAAAATACCATTTTAATTTGGTGGAGAAACTATGAGCAAAAATATTGCTTGCAAATTCCCATATACTGTAGTCTACAATTTTTTATTTATTACTTATGCTGAGTAGTTAAAGCAGCCTAATGGGAATGTTAACATACTCTGTGTGTGTACCAAACTGGCATGTTTTCCCTCTTTTTTTTTTACAGCTTACTTTGAAGATGCAATTTTTCCCAGTTTTCCAAGATATTAACAACTATATAACTTTTTAATTAAAAATGTTCTACTTATAAGAATATTTTGCATCTGAACAAGTAGCAAAAGCTACAAAGATAGCTGACAACTATTACGTGCTTCTTGCATTTATCACATACATACTTAAAAAAACCCACTTCCTGTTAGAAAGTTAACAGTGTTAGTTGTAAGAAGAGATAATAATTAGAAAAAAAATCTGACACTTACCACACTCACCTGGTTTGAGATCCAATGCAGCAAGGGACTCTGAGTGCAAGAAATACAAGGTTGGGCTAACAGTAAACAACACATAGTTGTCATGCCTTTCGTCCAAAATAATGAGAACCAAATCGCCAACCTGAAAACTAGGGGGAAAAAAAAAAAATCACAGAACTTGACTAAATAAAGCACAGAAGTTTAAAACTACATTAATTATGCTATATTTTTACCCATGTATTGCATGAGACAAACTAAGTTGAACAGCAGCAGACATTTCCATTTGCTACGCCAACTCATACACATTTCCTATTTTCTGAAGTCAAGAAAAAAGCAGGCTATCTCTAAGAAGTATTTTAAAGTTCTAAACCCATCAGCTCATATTATTTTGCTCAAAAGAACTGTCATTTTTTGCTTTAAAATAAAACCAGAAGTACCCAACTAAATGCTAGTGTTTCAATTTTGTATTATTTTTATTCACCAGTACTTAAGGTAACCATCGCTGTAGTGATGTTTACAAACTTTCTTTTGTTGTTTTAAATCGAAGCAAATTTGAACATAAAAAAATACAGCAAAATCATTTATGAAGCTTTCAATCTTAAAATTTTAAGTACATAAGACAAAGAAGGGATGAAGTTTTCATCTTTGATCAAATGATGAAGAAACACTGTGGTGACTGCACATAAAAGATCTGACAACTCTGACATCAGGAAGTAACAGAATTCAAAGAACAACTTCTGTCTCCAAACTTCTTGTTCCATGGTGTAAAGTGTTGCAAGCAAATAATTTACCCATTAATAAAATTAAGTCTAAAATAGCTACAAATTAAGAATTAGACCAGGAGGAAACTAAGAATGAATATTTTTACTCCTCTGGGGATGAGGGAGGAAGTGCAAAGAAAATGAAAAACTTCTCCATAGATGAAGACTACACAAAGTCAATTGAGTAAATCTAGAGAAATTTAGGTCATCAACTTTAAAGTTCATTTTTGGATTAAATAAACAGTACTCCAAAGTTTTCTGCCTGGACTTACTATGAAGACAGGCTATATTGACTTAAAAACATCTCTGTTGTACAGGTGAATTTTTCTTTCATACCATTTTCCTCCTCAAAAGCTAGAAAGACACATCTGACAATTTTCAGATGCTAGAGGGAAAAACCTTTGTTCACCTGCTGCTCTTCTTACAGCAAAAATGGAAACTGGTGCAATTCAGAAAATATTAATAGAAAAATCTGCAAGTTTTCTTTCTCAAAAGATTTTTTATATTACTCGAGTAATTTATAAGCCTAATATTAATTAAGAAGTTGTCTGTAGCTTTCACATGAATACTACTTTTTCCAGCAACAACTCTACATGCAGCTGCTAATAGATTGATAATACCTAACAAAATCTTTGACTTAATTTTATTTCCTTCTGTTAGAGTAAGACACAAACTTTGAAGACTTTCAGGAAGGTAAGACTTTTCTTGAAATATAATACAGCACTATGCATATTCAGGATGAATAGATTTCCTTTTTCTTAACATAACTTCAACATTACAGACAAAAATGTGATCTTAAAAAAGCCTCAGAGAATTCTAGAAATCCCATGAAGTATAGAATTCAAGAAAGTCGTTGACAGAATTCAAAAATGCCATTTTATTATTTATAAAAAAGTTTTATAAAAAATTTGATTTATGCTCAACTGGGATTGTTCAATAGCTAATGGCTAAATTATACTGATCTATGCATCTTTTCATCACAGAGCTAGAACAGAAGAATTGCAACATTAACTATACACTTATTTTATTGAAAGCATATTCATCTGTTTATATAAAAATTAACATTTACTTACTCTCTAATTGCTATTTTTTCAGAATGTCTTGAGGATACTGATGACATGCTTTGGGACATCTATAAAAAAAAGAAAAGCTATAAAGTACTGGCAAGCTATGATGAAATGTAGATTGCAGGTAAAAATACGGCAAGGTAATTTTTCATTGATTTCAAACAGTGCCTAATCTTGCAGATTTTATAGGCACTCAGAAAACCCACCACACTTTCATCATCCTATTCTGTAGTGAATTTGGCTGTTTGTGATTTGGTTATGGTTTTTATTATTGTACTTCTCTTAACAGCTACCTTTGATTATAAAGGTTCCTGCATAACTAACTTATCCCTTACTATTTAAAACTGGGAAGGGCTTTTCGTATCAGTGCCAGTGAAGATTTATTCTGGGCATACACAATACCTATTATAAAACTCTACATTCTAACAGAGAAGTCGCTGGCACTAGAAAAGGCTGATGGTAGAACATCAGAGATTAAACCTGTTTATTACTATTAAACTCTGGATGTTGAGCTCAACACAGTCTCTCAGTTTTTCTACAAACTGTCACAAAATCTAAAGTTAATTGTAATCAACAGGGCAGCACCCCCTGGAACAAAACTGGAGTCAGATTTACTAAGACCAAACAAAGGTTCACTTCTGGAAGGTTTTGGACATAAGAACAATGTATAGATATGTATATTTGCCTTTAATTCTGTTTAAATTAATAAAATACTGGCACATGGACCAACTTCAATAGGACAAACTACACCTAAAAATAAATATAAGTGCACACAAAGTTTCTATAGTAACTGTGATAACAAGAAATTACAATGGGCAATTAATGCTACTTCTATCTCTAAAGGAATCTATCCCACATGCAGGCAAGTAGCAGGGGAAGCTGTTTGAATGTAAAAGTATCAGTTCCATTATCCTCTGCTAACATCCTTGCAAAAGACAATTCATAACTGCTCCACAGAAACTCTGACTAAAGGTCCTGAAGATTTTCCATCCATTCCAACTTCCTGGACCATTTATATATGCTATTCAAATCTAAATTGCTCACACTTGAAGTTTAGCATGTGATTTCTCAGCTGTAACTCAAATATTGTTCCCTACAGTGAATTTCCTTCCTATTGTCATTCCTGATCCCTGCCTTCCCCAGAGGCAGTACCAGCCCGTCTTCATATGAGCTTGAGGCTTATTCACAGCTCATTTTCTTCATTTCTTCAAAGAATGGGTCCAAATTGAATGCAGTACATCACAGAAAGCTCTCAAATTCTGATGACCCTTTCAGCAGTTTTCTTTACAGGATCCAATTTAGATTTTTTTTTTAGAGGCTACCTTGCTTTCTTGAAAAAGTTGCAGCTAGCATGGAATTTTTCAAATTTGGTTTGACTCTTCACAAAAGTGAGAGTTCTCTTCAGATATACAGACCAGATAATTTTCTTGCTACTTTTTCAAACTGGAGTGTTATATGAAAACACAAAATAGCTTGATTTCTGTTCTTTTCTCTAATTTCTAACTTCAAGAAAGACAGAACAAATTAGAATGTTAAGAATAATTATATTCAAACCTAGTAAGGAATGTTTTATGAGTAGCATTGTAATAGCCTTTATAAAGAAAAAATGGTTCCCTTTCTCAGTAATTCATTTACTGTAACAACATTCCAAGTCTTAAAAGGAGTTCCTTTTTAATACTTGTAGATGTAACCCACAAGCTCTACTGCAAAAGCCAGTGACCTATGAAGACTTTCTTTTTCACAAAGAATGCCTTCTCAACTCCTTATCTGAAGTATCTCAATAGAAATAAACATTGGTATCTAAGCGTTGATACGTATTTCCTATGCCCATTTAGAAATGAAATTTGAATTGCTTTAGAGATCAATGAACCACCAATTTCTCCTACATGTCTTTGTATTAGTCATAAGAATAATCTATTCGTCTCGTACACAGTATTTCTTCCATTTTATTTTGCTCTAATACGAGAAGAGTTCAAGAGTTTGATTCAGGAAATCCACAGAGGTTTAGAAAACTGTCCAGATGTATTTTGAGTTTTATGGTAAAAACTACACTTAAATAACTGACATTCTGAATGAAAAACAATCCTTTAAAAATTATACTTGTAGATATCTTTCAATCCTTTCTTACACTGAAGTGTAACTTCCCACTACACAGGTATCTTTTCCTAGCAAACTTCTAGGCATCACCTGTCCCTTAAAGAAGTGTGACATGGCCAGTCCAACCAAAGGATGTGTCTGTTTCCTATACACACAGGAATTTTTCTAAGACTTAAAATTGAGACCTGCTAGCAAGGATAAAGTAGGAATAAATAAAAGGAGAAGAATTTATGGTACAGTAATCAAGGGCTCTCTGTCACTAAATTATTTTGCCTTTCACAGGCATTTACTGTATTTGAGCATTTCATATGGTAGCTGCCTGCATTTCCAGCTACTATGCAGAATTACAGTTTCATACCTTACAAAGCTGGCAGGCAATTGGTTTTCCCAAACCAATCTGTAAGTTATTGTTAATACTCCCAATTATGCTTAAAGTGCAGGCATATTTATGTTTTTGCAAACTGGCCTTCAATCTACTGCTGCTGAAAACTGAGTCATGGTGCCCTGGAAATTAACACCCCCTTACCCCAACTCTGGATGCTCTGTGTTCTTTTGAAAGAAGTAACTTTCCAATCCTGTGAATCTTTTCCCATGAGAAGACTAAGCTCAGGTACCGCTAGAACTTTATCAGGTTACCTATTTAGCACTTGCCTTAACACTTAAAGTATTTTTGAAATTAATAAAAAACACATTCTTGGATTTTAACAAACCTAGCATTTTTAAGCTTTTCTTCTTTTTTTTATGAGGCTTAAAAAATAGATTGCACAAATAACTTACCAATCTTTGATTTAATCTCTTATTTTCCTCTTCTTTCAACTGCAAAGTCTAAAAGAAAATCTTAATCTGATTAACTGGATATTATACTTTATACAGTACAAACATTTTTTAAAAAGCTCTGATATGACTAGAGCCCAACTACTTGTACAACACTACATCTTTCAGTTCTAAAATCAAAATGACTTTTGAACAAAGATATGCAAAACCCCCTTGAAGTCTAGTAATTATCCTAGCACTACAAACCCCACTGCTAAGGTTTTACCTCCATGCTCATACTTCTCTTTCAGTTAGAAAAACATGTCAATGATAGAACAGCAGAAGAAATGTAATCTATTACTATGTTATAGCTTCTACCCATGACAAATCCTTCATAATCAAATGACAGAAAAAAGCATGTATGTGCTCATAGTCAGAAACATCCAGGCAGCTGTACCATACAGTGTTACAATCCATTGATAGAAAGCATTCCTATTCTTCATTTGGTCACAGATATATATATATATATCAGTGTAACTACCAGGGGTTAATCTCATGTTTTCCCAAGAATACAGCCTAGAGAGAAATGGAAGAAATAACCCATTTTCATGAGAAACTGGTAAATCAATCTTAAATCCTGTCCAGCTGTTTTATATGTCTTAATTAGAAAATGAAATTGTAACTTTTTTTTTTCCTATAGAAATTCTCTGGATCAATGATCTGTCACTCCTAAGAAGAGGTATTACACCTCTTTATTCATAATAAAGCCTACATAAAAATAAAAAGGGTAGGCCAAGAGTAACGTTTTAAGTGTTATCTTGAATTACTTCAGTGAATTACAATGACCCAAGAGTTCAATGAAAAAACATTCCCTAAAATCATATTTATACTCCTAAAATCATATTTATACTCCTTGAAGACACTATATTGCCTCAGAGCATATAACTGACTGCAGCACAACTTCACATGTACACATTTTTAAGTACTTAGTTATAACGCTTAACCTCACAAACAATCTACTCACTCTTTCCAACAACATGATCCTCTGCTTTTCTTCAGACATATGAACATTTTCACTAAAAGAGAAAGAAAATGGACAGGTTAAAAACTAACACTTTTTTCATAATCAAAAATTGTCTTTTCCACACCCACCTGCCATCTTCACTCAGTGAAGAGCATTATGTATTTTCTAGCACAGAGGGCACAGTATAGAAAGACACATTAGGAATCAGCATCAGCATTTCTGGCTGATGTTTGAAATTTTTTTCTTTTCTTTAAACCAAGGAGGTTCTTTGTTGCAACAACCTGGTGAATTTTCAGCCATTGATTAGTTTATCAAGCTACATGGGGGCATTTCTTGGTAGTTTGCATTGTTTTTAAGACACCAGAATGAAAGATACAGCCCCACATGCTTTGACAGTTAACCCCTGATACTGCAATTCAGTTCTATTATGTCCCATTTTCCTAGTCTGTAGCTCAAAAGGCTACTGGGAAGTAGTCTGAAGTGCCTGGTATTCTCTGGGTAGAGACACTAATGTGAACTTGCTACTTGCTGCCATTAATCTGAGGGATAAACAGAGCCCTGGAGCATGATAAAATAATGTTAACATCCCAATAATGTTAACTTCTTAAGAATATAAACAGTAATTCCTAAAAGTATAATGCACTTTAAAAGCAGTCTAAATGGGAAGAAATAATGTACTTTCTAATCCAAACTGATCTGGTTGAGAAAATGGACAAGTTTGGGGATGACATATGCTATAAATCCAATCAAAATACTCAGCAAAGCTAACAGAAGATTATAACTAAACCATGCTAATCATTATTTTATTCCAGTTAGAAGGCTGTTTAGCTCTCATGTAATAGGAAGCAGTCAAAAGAAACCTGTAAAAGTTTCTGTCTAATCATACACCAAGACATAATTTTTTTGTTCAGAAGCTCACCTTAATTTTTTTTGTACATCTGTTTTGAGAGTGCAGGACTAAAATGATTACTATAAGAAACAGCTATTTTTCTAAAGATAGGATACTTCATTGTTTTTTATCAATGAAAGTTTAGTTTGGCAAGGACAAACTGTTTTCATCTTCACTTCCACAAAGCTGTTTAGTGCTCTGAGTATGTGATTCTGGGTTAGGCAGCACTAGTTGTGATGGACACTGACTAAAGTCAGCGTAAGTAAATCTAACAATTCTGCTCTTGCTCCTCTGGTAAAAACCTTGCTCCTCTTGTGTGGTTCCCAGTCAGGCTTCTTACTTCCGTGAAAGGCATGGAGGGGAAGCCTGGGGTTCTTTAAAACACTAGAGACATGAAAGTGAGACACTACTGTTCAAAAGATGTATCAGTAACCAGCAGCCTCCCAGCTCATTCACCACTACAGTTTTCCTTGACTTAACATTTCGTATACTTAGATATATTCTTTTAACCCATGATGGTGGGGCCAAGTTTCACCTTGAAGCTGCATACTTCAAAGTCATCAAACCCTCACATTCCTAATGATTGTGACATCACAGCTGTATGCACATGTATGTTTAAAAGAATATTTTGAGGAAGAGCATGAAAAGCAGAAGGAGAGTTAAACATGCTCATCTGTACTTCACACCACCCAAGAGCACACATTTCCAGAACGAGAGCAAGCTTTATCTATTTCTACTGCACTGCCCCATACTTACTGCACAGCCATCATACTGGTTTCCATCGTGGAGTCCATTCTCCCTTCAGCCCCAAAGTCAGCAACCAATCTGTCTGTGTCAGTGGGCACATCAGCTGCACAGGCTCCACAAGCTTCTGACACTGATGCCAAGTAGGTTGATGGAGAAAAATTACTACTTCTCAGTTTATTAACTTCTTCTTCAAGCTTCTTCTTCTCTTCAAGTAAGCGAGCTCGGTCTTCAGAAAGTGTTTCAATCAAATCTATGACACAAACAGAATTTCTTTTAATTACAGCAGCACTAAGGATCACAAGCGATCTGCAAAGAATGGAAAAGCCCTATTAGAAAAGATGAATACTTCTTCAGAACTTTGCTTACCCTTATCTTTTTCTTGCTGTTGTGTAAGCACTTTTAATTTGTCACTAAGATCATTAATTATGTTTTCTTTTTTCATTTTCTCTCTTGCCAGAACAGTGTTAAAGTTGGTCTGAAAGCAGAAAGGAAGTATTGCTGAAATAAGGAATGTACTGTAAAATGTAATGCAAAGTAGTACAAAGACAGCATGCATTTCGGTTTTCTACATTATAATTAAACAAGAAATTATTTTTTTTTTTACCTATTGCTTTGGTGAAGAGACAAAATGCCCATACATTTTATTTTTATTTTTGTCTGTAAAATTTTTTTGTAATTAATTTTATTTTTAACCCTCCCATTCCCTCAAGCCTGATACATAATAATAAAGACATAACTAATTTTTAAAAACCTTAAGTTGTTTTTTTGTTAATGTAAAATAGTTGAACATTCTATATTTAAAACAATTACTTCAAAGGTTCAAATTATTAAGATAAAGCTGAACTGTATCCAGATACGTTGCATACAATGGAAAAGAAAAATACCAATATTGATTCACTATAAACTGAAGTAAAAATACATTTCAAGTCATACATTAATTCTTCAGTGAACAATTAATTACTGCAAAAGACAGACAGGAATCCTGGTCAATAGCTTGAATAGGTGAACATAAAAAGAGGCCAGCATAGCCTTCAGTATCAGTCTGACAAATCTTTCCACTTGTTCAATCTTTCTACTCACCATTGTGCCCTTTTACTCTTAGGGTGCTGCTGAAGAGATAGACAAAACCTACCAACAACTACTATGAAAAGGATATTTCAAATTAATTTTCATTTTTCTGTGAATTTGAAAATTATCTTGATATACGCCTATCCACTCTCAGTCTTAAAATGCCATTTGGTGGGCTACATATCTTACACAGGGCACAGCAGCCTTTCTTATATGTCTGTGTAACAAAACTCTCACACCTCAAGCATAAGTAACACCGCTAAGAAAATGTCACGGAGGAAGGAAAACAAAACTCAAAAAAGAAAAAGGCAAGGCAAAAGAGCCAAAATATTCAGTAAGCAGCAGAGCCAGTGAAATAAATTGTCAGCACTGACTGATACACTGTTTTTTCTGGGTTTGGGGTATTTGCTTTGCTTTGGTTGGGGTCTTTGTTGGGGCAGGTGGATCGTTCGTTGTGTTTTAAAAAAGTTCTAGCTTTCCCTGGAATTTGCTGTCAATGCCTCAGAACCTTCCCTTACATGCACTACTGCAAAAATGAAGATTATTAGATAATGCCGAAAATGGAATACTAAGGAATATTGGAAAAATAAATCTAATGATTACCAATATAGGAAAAATTTCCTATTAGATTTACTATGTTAGGCTAACTTGAATATTAATGCTTGCAGCCCAACTGCAATAACACTCCTTTCTTTATAGCCATCTGCAATTTTGTATTCCCTGCACCAAGTGATTCATAGCATTCATTCACCAAGCTGGCTAATCACCCTCCTTGTCTTTTTGTCCTCATTTGATCCTACCACAGCTAAAGTAGGGAGAAGTGCTTAAAACAGAAAATCCCTTCTCAGTGTTTAAATGCAACAAAGCTGCAGATAATAGCTGTTACTAACAGAGATTTAATTTAAGAACTCGAGACTCATCTACAGAAACTAAGAGGCTCAAGATGTTTTGAAAGGAAAAAATGTGTAGATAGAGATGAAAAATATTCACCTAGTGCAACATGATATTTTATCAAGATAAGGAGTACATAGCCACTTTAAGTTTATTATGTACAATGCAACACACTTTGCTTGAATCTCAAAATAGAATATATTTATGCTCTGAAGCCCAGAACACCACCTGTACATGGTAATAAGCTTTAAATCCAGTAAACAGCATTCCAAATCAATTAGTATTTCAAATAATTAATTTAGTGTTGTCTACAAATTTTATACTACCTGGTATCTTTGTAAAGTTAAAGAGATGAATGAACAAATTCCAAGCACTTAAGCAAAAGAAGTCACAAAAACTGAATCTGGATTGCCAGTTGTTTGGCAACTGGTTTGGCCTTTTGGTCTTTTTTTTTTTTTTTCCAGTAGCGTATTTTTGTTTGTTTCTTCAGTTTTGGTTTCTTTTTTGATGCTTAAATGTTTGATTCCATTAATATATCATATTCTGGTTTCAGATAATCACACAAGTTTAGAATGTCAAAGTGTTACAGAGCAAACCAGAAAACCATACTCTAACTTCAAAGCAGCAAAAGAACACAATTGTCATGGGAGCAAAAATGACAAAAAAAAACCAGTCAGCTTTACCTGCTGCTCTGCAGTGAGCGATGTTCTGATGTTCTGCATTTCTTCATTCTTTCTTTTCTCTTGTTCTTCAAGTTGCTCTAAGAACTTCATTTTTTCTTCCTGAAGCTTCTCCTGAAGTTCAGCAACTAAGTTTGATTCAGCAGATGATTCAGCAGGAGGACTTAAAAGAAAATGTTCAGGCTTTAGATGTGCAGCATATACCAAGCCCCACAATGCATGAAATAAGCACACACAAAAGAAGTCAGATGTTCATTTTGAGACATTATTTCTGAAATATTTTTTAAATACCATATTACAATTAAGTCATTACTAACTTCAATTCTACTTTTTAATCATGAGCATCTCAACAGTTCTTACTCTTGGGCATTCTGTGCTTTTAGTGTAGCATGTTGGCTCTAACTTTGAAGTTTTGCTGTGGGGGAGGATTTTGTTTATACTTTTATTAATCTATCAGAAGGTGTGGGAACTGGTAAAAAGAACCAACAGCTATCAACTTCACAAAGATACTCAGTATGTCAAAATGCAAAGCCTTCAGAAATATCACATAAGGAAATTCAGCAGAAAATCTGATGCTAAGGAATCCAGATGTGAAATTCAAAACTCTGGACCTGCAGAATCTGGAGGACAGCACTAATGATCATAAAGGAAGGAAACCATCAACAGTCACAAAGGCAAGAAGGATAATGACCTTAAATGGCTTTTGAAACAGAGTTACATAGGCCAAGTATTTTCCATCACTGAAGCAAAAACTAACTACACTCTTCTGTGTTTTGAGTTGTCAAGAAACTCCCTGAAGAACTTTAGAATAGAGAAACCCCTTTGCTGGGCAACAATTTTGAAAAATTGTATTATTTTAAATTTCTATTATTCATCTGCACCAGAATCATATTTAAACCACATTGACATTAAAATGAATCATATTTAAGCCTAAAGCTCTTAGCTGAACTAAACCAAAGCAGGAATCATCTGCCTCTCAGATGGATTGCCTGGACTACTGTTTGCATGTGACAGACAAGTAAAGAATACTTTGTTGCTCTGCAAACGATGCTAGCATTTTACCAGTTTTTATAGCTCATCACTGTACCAGGCAGTAGGTTTAAATATTTAATTTGAAAAGGTCTTATCAAATACAGCAACAGTAACACTTGCAGTTTTTTTGTTTCAAAGATACCAATAGCACACATCTTCAGATTGAGGTTTCTTTGCAAGCAAACACTTGCACTGCTCTAAGATGACAATGGATGCATTTAACAATACTACTGCTGTTCTACCACCTGGGCATACACCGAATATACAAACTGTTATGCAGCAGCTAAGCACTCAAAAAACCCATAAGGAGCTTTAAATAAAAGAGCTCTGAAAGCCATGAAGGAAGTTCTCAGATTTGCCAAACAGCCTCTGACATTCTAGAAGTCAGAAGTAAAATAAGCAGAGGAAAGAAAGCCACGAAACACTCAGAGAATATCTTTTTTGTGTCATTGAGAAAACATTTTCGTGCTTGATTAAATTTCAATTTATTTCTAAATGAAGCCTAGCCAAGAGAGACAGGACCTGTGCTCTGTGGAGAAGCTTCACTACTTATGGTGGTCTGACAGAAGTGGCTGGACAATACCAGGACTGGAAGATACCAAAACAGTAATTCCATCTTCAAAGTAGTTGGGATTCCTATTCTATTTTTAACATTCTTTAGAGTATTACAGTTATTTTAACTAACCAGAAAACTGTTTCAAAATGCTTAACAACAAATCATTTAAAATATTGTGGTTTTCTCTACTGTTTTACACTACTACATTATACAGGAAGACTAAATGGAACTACAAATGCCTTGCAGTTTTATTATCTTTCCCAATCAAAATGACTTGATTTTCAGACACACCAAACCACATTTATTTTTTACTGTGGTAATGCATAGATAACAAACATTTCTTTCTTGCCTCTAAATATTTTTGGTACGTTTTCATGAAAAACGTTCTCAAAAACTAAATTCCTGAAACCAGTGCAATACTCAGGTCAAATTTAACAATCCCTCTCTCTGTCTGTACCTTCTGAATGGCTAATGTAACATTACTCTTGCAGAAAACAACAAACATACAGTCATATGCCAAGCAGAAGTTGGTTTCAACCATTATGAGTTAACTGCTAAACAGTAAGTGAGGATAGCAAATCAACTTGAGTTAATGACACAGCTTTGGATTTTAGGAATTCAAAAATCAAACAACTAAATAGTGACTTTGAAATATTAGGACAGATTTACTTAACATATATGCCACATATATCTTGATTCCTAGAGAAAAAAGAACTAACCGCAGAATAAAGGCATAAAAAGAAGACTTAGGAGGCAAAATATATTTCAATGTTACACTAAAAATTAAATTACTTGACAGAACTTGTAACAAACTAACAGAACTTCTTTAGATTGAAGCAGATAATACTTCTTTGAAACACATTATCTGTTTTATCCAGTTTGGATAAGAATACACACAGCTGTGCTCATAAGTTCTAATTTAAGTGTAGGTGGATTTTTAAAAAGTCTGATGACACAGCTACATCTTTTTCCTGTTGAGTCAAGTTCTTCAAATTTCTATAATGCTTTAATACACAGAAATGGAAAATGCAGAATTTATAATTTTTCTTCTAATTTCACCATATTTCATTAAGAGAATATTTTCTTCAATTAAGAAGAACTGTTCTAAAGTTTCATTATGTCCCTATCTTAATTCAAAGAAGCAACATTATCTTGATGCATTTCTTTGTACACTGACAAGCAAACACAGGCACTAACAACACCATGTAATGATGGATTTGCTCGCATGTGAAAATCCTGAGGTAGCAGACAATTCCAGTGAAGCAGATATGCCCATTTCCCTTGGACTAAGCTCTTGGACTCTGCATGACTGCCCCTCTCCTACTTTTTTTTTTTTAACAGTACATTGATACTCAAGATTTAAAAGCTTCTTAAGTATGTACTCATTTTTTTCAGTATTCTCGCTTTTATGTCCATTCTGTCCATTTTATTCATCTTTTCCCATTTCACATATTTGGTATAGACTAATACCTGGGAAAAAAATTCCTCTATTAAGATATTTTACAAACAAGATCTATCTGCTGCATTGATTCACACTACAAAAATATAAACAGTAAATGCTAGCATTTAAAAAAAATATTGCTAAGCCTTAGTCACATTGAAAAATTATACTATTTCCACTCTATAACAACATAATCTAGGCTGCTGGCAGGCATTACAAACTCATAAGTAAGTAAGATACAAGAAGTCAGAAAGAAAAATTCTGTGCACTCTTAGCAAGAGAAAAATACATTTTTAAAATGTAAAATCTCTGCAGAAATTAACAAAGAAAAACAGTGATGTTAGGATGTTTTTTAAGATTATGTTGCACCTTTGTGTTTCATTATGAAGTTCAAACTGAAGACCCTGAAATACCAAAGTGGGGCAGCAAAAGTCAATGGAAATCCATGAGGCCATGAGACAGCTCTCAATCAGTCCATCCTGCATAACTTCCCACCATTATCACTGGTGCACAGTTAGCCAATAAAGGATATTGTCAGGCTAACCTAGAGCCCCAGCCACTGCATGTTCTCAGAGCAAGGATGGGAAAAGAGAGAGGGGCTGAGACCATCAAAATTGGAATTTCAAGTAACTTGCTACTGTGGAAACATTCCTTCAACATGACAGAAACATAAAACCTTCGTTGCTGTCCTGAAATAATCCTGTATAACATATTTACAATCTTTGAGATTAACTACAGACAAGGGAACATCACTACCTATAAAATGGAAGCAACTTGAAACGTGAATATATGTGAACTAATACAGATAAACACTACTACAAATAAAACTATTTTAGTTACTGCACAGCATGTCATGAATATAGCATATTGATTAAAATACTGGAAAACCACAGTGACTTAATTCTTACAGTACCTCCGATTCACTTGCATCTCAAGTTGTAGTATTTTTTCCAAAAGCCCCTTTTCAGCAGCTTCCCTCTGTAATTCAAGCTCTTTACAAGCAGTTTGTACTGCATCCTCTTTTTCACAATTGAGCTTCTGAATGAGCAACTGCCTGTCATGTTCTTGGTTAGATACTAACAGTTCTTTCTCTTCCTTTAGCTTATGGATAATAGCTTCATATTTTTCCTGCTGCTCACAGAGAGACAGTTTTTCTGTTTTTTCCTTCTCTAGGGCACTCATTTCCAGCTCTAACTTACTTTGCAGTTCTGTTAATTGCTCTGAAAGTCTTTTTTCTGCCTCAGCAGTTTTTTGATGAAGAAGAGTTACTTTACTCAATTCAGTTCTAAGCAAATTTGATTCTTCTTCATATCTATTTACTAGCTCAGAAATACACTGATCTTTCTCAATTGTCATCAGAGTCCTTAGTTCTGATAAGCCCACTTGATATTCATCACTGCTGATTTGTATTTTATTGTTTAATTTATCTATCTCCTTTCTTAAACTTTCAGTTTCCTTGTCAATCTGAGATCTTAAGGTCTCTTGTTGCTGGTTTTTGCTTTCTTCCAAAAGAAGCTTCATTTCATCTGTTTCTGCCTCTTTCAGGGCAAGTTCTACTTCTAGTTTGCACCTCAAATCAGACAGATCTGAAACCTTGAGTTGTAACTCTTCTACTTGCTGTTGTTTCTCTTGCACAACTACTTCATGAGATTCCTGCATTTGCTCCAGTCTATGCTGGTTCTCTTTTTTTAATTTATCCAAACAGTCCTTGTGCTCAGCTAGGACCTTCTCAAATTCCTGTAAATGCCTGGCTTGTAGGTTGCTTTCCAGTTCTTTTAAATGGCTTTGCTCTAAACTCTCAAGTTCTGCCCTCAGAAGTTGCAGTTTCTCCTTGTTTTCAACATGAAGTTTTTTCAAGTCTTCAAGTACTATTTCACGTGACTGCCTCAGTTCCTTGATTTCAGAATTTTGTGTCTCCATTTGGCATTCCAATTCAAGTAATTTCTGGTCTTTTTCATTCTGAAGGCAAACTACAGCTTCTTTCTCATTCTTTACTATTGCAAATTCATCATTTTTATTCTGAAGAACTTCCTCAAGGCCTAAAAGGTCACCTTTTAACTTTTTGATTTTCTTTTTACTTTCTTCACCGTCCTCCAGTAATTTATTAATTTTAGTTTCATACTCACTTTTCAAAGACTGTAATTCCTTTTGATGTTTATCATTTAGTGTTTTTTCAAGTGAAAGTTTTACTTTTTCAATGGTATTTACTATTTCTAAGGAAGTACATTTTAAAGAATTAGAAAAGTCACACTGTTCTCTTTGTACAAGTGTTCTGAAATGGCAAAGATCTTCTTTTATACCTCTTAAATGTACCTTCGAGTCTTGAGCAATAACCCTACACTTCTCCACACAAACACCGAGAGAAGCATTTTCTACTGAAACATCCTCTGCACAAGAACTTGTATCTTGCATACGTCTGCTGTCTATTGCATTGATAACTGAAGAATAAAGAGATTCTACCATCATTTCCGGGCTTTGTGGGTCACTTATAACATTAGGAGACACTGGATTTTCTTCTATTACAAATTCATTTACAGCTGACATAAAGTCAGATTCTGGACTCTCTGCTAATGAATCCAAGTCTAATGATCCTTGCTTAAGAGCTTGCTCCAGGTTCGGATGGGCAATAGTTTCAAAATCGAACGTGTGAGCATCAATGCTGTCTGGAGACAATTCTTCTAATGGAGCTGGGGGACACACAGGAGGACACAGGGGACCCTGAAGACTGAGTGATGGAGGAGTTCTTGAAGAGGTAGCAATTGCGGTTCCTGTAGCACTTTCCATCCTTGGTGTGGTAGCAGATTGTGGCGATGCTTGACTATTGGAGGCCTACAAGTTATAAAACAAAAAATAAACACAAAGTGATAAGCAAAACTGTTAATACTAAAAATTAATTCAAAACCACCAGGAAAAACAAGAACTTAAAAAAAAAAAAAAAAAAAAAAATCACCCTTATAATTAATAAAAAAAAAAAATAAAAAACAAAAAAATAAAAAAAAAAAAAAAAAATCACCCTTATAATTTGTAACAATCCAAAATATGTAGTACTAAAACTTAAGCAAAAATTGCAGAAAGTCAAGGGTATCTTCCATTAAGTTTTACAAAAGCATCACCTGTAAACACAAATACTAAATGTTCACTCAGTCGAAAGTTCTATGTAGAGCATACACAACTGCATCTTACCAGTCAGAAATAGGCCTTGGTTCCTTACAGCCTACTTATTTCAGTTTTCCTAATAATTTCATTGCTAAAATATTTTTATTCTATTATTGCCAATACTGTTATTAAAACTCCTTTAGTAACTTATGCTATTAACTATCATATACAACAGGGAATCTGGGAGTCCTAATGCCAATGACACATCTGTAGATTCTTAAGACAAAAATATAAAGCTTCAGCAAGTGCAGAACACATTCCAGTGTAAGCCAAAATGCAATGAACAACCTCAGTATCCAACAAGGACGTATTTCTGAAAAAGTCTGCAATAGGATGGATAGCAAAGCAATTTTTCCTAGGAAAATTACAGTGAAACACACACACACAGTTAAAACATATAAGGCATGTAGCTGTGACACACAGAATTAAGGGGTATGCACAGGATCATCAGGATCACAAACTGGAAGAGATGCGAAGTTTTCTGAACATATCAGTGCTCTGAAAGATCCCAGATGTACTCTCTGTAAAACTGTAGCTCAACCATTATCTTGCTCTTCATCCTTCATCACTAAGAACTTGTTTGATCTTATTGATCTAAGCAATGTGACCACCTTGAAAAGAGATAGTTCCTGAAGAAAAACTCATAGGAATTTTTCCAGTAGAAAATTCCCACATGATGTTCAGTCTCAAAGTGCTGGAAATCTTGTGGTGCTCTTCTTGAAAAAGCCAACACTACCTCCAGCTGATAATTTTGTGATCCTGCTCATGCCTCTTTCCCAAATCATCCACACTGCCTCAGTGCACCTAAAATGCATGTCTGGTGTTCACTGTGTTAGCTATTATTGAAGAAACTTCTGCCATCCATTGAATTCAGCTACTTGACTGGCAACAGTTAGTGGAGCCTGGCAATAAATGGTCAGCAACACAACTCCCAAAATCCCAGAAGTGACAGACTTTGATCTTCTGCCATATAAGTAGCCATTTTTTGCTTCTCGATCTTGTACAGATGATTGTTATTCAAAAAAGGACCCTATCCTTCTCTGTACCAAGAAAATATTCTCTTAATACAGCGCATTTAACCATTCTCAGCTGTGATTTAAGAAGAATCCATTTCCAGTTTCAATGCTCATCTATTTAGCAGAGTTGTGTTTGCACCTCAGCTCCCTTACTTTTGAATCTTTATGATTTCTAAATTCAATGTAAAAAATACCTTGTGGTCATTGCATACAAAATATTGTATTTATGAAAAGTGAAGAGGACATGAGAAAAAAAAATGAAAAGGAAATGCCCCTTTTTAAATGATTCTATTACCCAGGTTTAAGCATTTCCCTTGAATTTAATTCCAGCTTGTTGTTTATCTAAGAAAACTTAAAAAAATAGACGTTAAAGCGTACTGTGTATGCTGATACATGCCTCGGTTCAAAGTATGCTTTAAGTGACAAACACCTACCATTAATAAACCAGAGTTTTAACAATAACAAAAACTAGCATCACAGATAGCAAGCACACACTAAAAATAGCACTTCAAAGACTTTGAATATGGGAAAATCGTAAGAAATCCACATGTAAAGGAATGATAGTATCTACTTTTGGCAACCCTGCAGAATCATCTTAGAAGGTAAAGAGTAAGGCTATAGCCTAAAGAAGAAGAAAAAAATTGTCACTTTAGAAGAATAATGAACTCTGTTTCCTTATGACCTGGGGCTGTAACACACTACACGCCTCAGCAGTAGCTGCTGTGAGCTGGATGTCTAATGAGAGCACGAGATGACTGCTTAGAGAAGAGTTAAACCTCACAATTTGAGTGGCTGAAAATATACAGAGACTTTGTTTACAGACAAGCCTGTGCCTGCCATCTAGTCTGTTTGCAATCTACAGGCAGCAATGTACACACATCATACACTAATTTTTGTAGTGACAAAGGAAGAGGAGTCAAGAGCAAACAATGAAAAAATAGACATAGAAAAGCAGAATTAATTTCCAAGTTCTCGGGTATTGCAGGATTACGTGCCATGCTTTAACTATGTTACTACAAAAAACAGTACTCAAGAGAATGCTGCAGTTCTCAGAAAGATTACAAGCAGTGTTTCAATTCCAAACTCTATGAAGAAACGGTACATTTATGATCTGACTTGAAAAGCTAGTTTCTCTTATAAGAAAAACTTTTAATACCAAGGGATTACATATGTTAATTACCTACTAACCATCAAGAAGACACCTTAATCATCTTACCCATGAGCACCTTAGCTTTTCCTGGACATCTTTAACCCAATTGCTGATCTGCTTAAACTTTGTATTATGAAAATAAGAGGGCTCAGCAACATCTTTGATGTGAGAATATTAAATTACAAAGAATAAGCAGAAGATCTTAAATATGAAAATAGATTTCAAAGTATTAACAAATTAAACAAATAGCCACAAAAAAAGTCCTTTAACTACTCTGATGTAATGCTAAAGTAAAAAATTACCATTAATGTTCTATGAACTTGAAAGCTGAAATAGTAAGAGTTATGGAGACATTTGGAAAAAAAATACTCTTAACACCCTCAGTAAGGTATTTGATCTCCTCTGACTTGCTCTTTGCTCACTTGTCTGCAGTCACTCTTCCCTCCTGCCTAAAGCAAACTATTAAAGTTGCTGTGGCTGATGCAGTAGGATGAACTCCCACTTGACCCAGACAGAATTCAACTGCTGCACTACCAACAATCCAGGCAAACTATCCCAGTCAAATCTGAAGAACCAGGCATCTACTGCCACTAGTATGGAAAGGGAAACTCTAGGGTCAAATGTGTCTCCTTGGCAGAATACAACAGTAATAATATGGGCTACAATCAACACCTGCACAGTTATTGCCAACTCTGCACCAAACTGGGACAGCTCACCACCAGAACAGGTGGATGCATGAAGATGCAGGCATGTTCAGGACAATTATTAAATGTTTATTCATCCTTCTAATTTTTTATTGTGAATTCTCAGCAATACTGAAGATATAAAAAGGAGCATTTTAAAAATTACTTCAGTAATTCTACACAGGCAAAAGTAGTATAATTAAAAAAACCCAAACAGAACACTTCTATATTATCTGCAGAGCAAAGCAACACAGAAAGACACTGCCTTTGAAAAGAAAAAAAATCTCTGACAAATCTGTTTGCTTCAATTCCAAAAAGAGTTCAAATGAATCACTGAAATGACACAAAGAGATAGGCATTTGCAAGATGACATCATGAATGGCCCAGCTCTGACTGTGCAATGCAATTTACTCTAAGGAAAAAGACAATTATCCAAATCTGTCCAAGAACCTGATACTTCTGTGAGAGTAAAGAATCCAAATTAGTCAAACAAAAGCAAAAGAAAAGAGTGTATTTACTTGATTTGACAAACATCTTTTCCTGTACAGAGAGATACTGATAAAAATTTTTCAAGTAAGTATGTTTGAACAAAGAAGGGGAAACTACAAAGACTTAAAAAATTCAGGCATATTTCCTGTTTATCCTTCTACTGTTATTATGCATATTTTGAATTAAAACCTAAATTTCACATTCTTCTGACACTGCAAGCCTTAATGAAAAAAAGTAATTTATCAGAATAACTGTCATTATCCTAGTTTCTTATGAGATAAATTTCAGGATGCTCCATATTGAGAATGAACTTCTATATTCTAGAGCAAGGTCCGTTCAGAAAATGCCAAGATTTCACAGAATTGCACTTCCAGCAACTTCAATGATTGTTACAGTGTTCCGCCCCTAATATTCTTAATGGCTGTTCATTTGAAAAAAATCTTCATAAAGACAGAAGATAATAGAGAATAGCTAGGAAATTACTTAAGTAATACATCTTCTCTATATTACAGAGCAAAGAGCAGCTCAGATTTCATATTTTACACAAATAAAAGATTTCCAATAAATCTCCTGTCCAAATCTCAGAGAAATAAAAAGATAGAGAACTTCATGTCACTTGGTCTAAGCAGTAAATTGCTATTCAAAATTAAACATGCCTATAGCCTTATCTGTTATATAAGAAACTTCCAGTCAGCCAAGTGGATACAACAATTTACACTGCAGACAATAACAGCCTGGAAAAATCTACTGATTTTCTACAGCAAAAGAAACCCAGTTTAAAGCAGTCAACTTCACAAAAAATCTTAAGCATTGCTAAATTCATCCAGTGTTTTCCTGAGAGAGGCCACAGTCAGAAGCTAAAAGGAACCTATTGGATGTATTATGAAAGTTAGAGGCTGCATACACAAGAAGCAAAAGTGATTAGCAGAAACACAGTGTCTAGGGGAAGGAATCTTTTTGACAGGCAGAGTGAAACTAGGAAGAAATCTTTTTACCATCTGTTCCTTCTATACTCTAGACTTCTATACTCTAGATTTCTATACTAAAGACTGCACAACAGCCAGCCAAAGCCCTAAAATCTTTGTAACTGCTTGTGCCGAAAGGACGCAAGAAACGATGCAGAAATCTAGAGAAGTAACTAATTCACTGAATACAAACTAAAGCGATGAAGGCAGAATGCACACATTTCACAGACAGATTTGAAAATGACAGAAAACAAAAATATAAACAGTGCAATTCTACTTCTACAACTTCTGTGGAATAGAAACATCTGTTAAATATTCTCAGAATATTTATTAGTTCATGATTAGAAAGGAAACTTATGCAGTTAATCTTTATATCAGGAAAAACAAAGATGGATTCTAAAGTGTTTGATAAAACAGTATTATGAAAATATTCTACTGTCTTACATATAATATCTCTTTTTTATTGATAAAGAAAAGCAAAATTACCTTTTGTTCATTCAGCAGGTCTGTAATGGTTTGTGACATTTCATCCAAACTCTGTGCTGCCTTGACCAGGTTATGTAGAGCACGTACATGCTGGTGAAGAGGTTCAAAGTCACAAAGTATGGGAACCCTTAAAGACAGTACAGGATTACTTTTTTCCAAGACTGTTAGTTTAATACTCCAGTCTATTAAATTATGATGTGCATATTTCAGCAACACTAAGCTTCCTTCTTTATAAGGTCTGTACTTTCTTAATTTCATCTATTTTATATGGAAAAAAAGCCTGCTAAGACTCCCTGTATTTTTGTTATTATTGTTTAAAATTAACAATTTGGGAAATTTTAAGGAGTCCATAACAATAAACACAGTGATGAGCAAGTAATTCTAGTTTTTCCTCCCAAGGAAAATATTTGCCAGTAGCACCTAGAGTTCAGATGACAGTAACAGAAGTGATTAGACCTCTAATTGAAGCACTTGTGTTTGCAAATGACTACATTTTATCTCCAGTTGGACTCTCTCCAATCCAGCTCTTCTGTTGAAGAAGCAATTAATTCTCTACTATTTTATTTTCATGATAGGTAACCTAAATTAAACAACTGATTAATGTGTTGTGATCGCATTTCAAGTGTTGCAAGATAAGCTGAAAACACGAAGCAGGAGTTCACTTAGACTAACAATACAGTAAAAGCAGATTACACTCCAATATATTCTGCATTCTTTATTCAATAGACAGGGCCAGGGGCATCAGGTGTATTTTTGCAGAATTAAGATTTCAATAATTGCTCAAACACAGTTTTAGAAGACCGAAGCACGGCAAGTAAATTAAAACATTTTAATCAGGCAGTTGAGAGGTTCAGTGCTGATACAAAAGGACATTGTGCTGGGTCTCAGTTTTGCTTATTGCTTGCTCTTTACAAGTTAAATGAAGACACCAAAGAAAGTACTGCTCTCAAGTTTCTTCTGAAGATCAGCATCTACCCAAGGTGTATGACAGCTTTTGCCCACTCGAGTTGTAAGTTCACCACTATTCTCTGTATTTTTTACCAAATGCAACCCTGAGCCCAGAAACCAGGAGGAATGACATAATCCCACCTCTATTGCCATCAAGTGGAAAGCTATGTCACTACAATTCAAACCAACTAAAACATCCTAAGTCACTGATAGGTTTTCTGACAATATCAGGACAAAATTCTTCCTGAATTCAGTATAAACTTCCAGAAAGGTAGCAAAATTCTCACACATTAAAAAATCAAATTAGGAATAAGAGTTGTACTCTTATAGTTGCACTTTTTCCCCACAAAATTTATGAGGAGCAACCCAAGGAACAGACAAGAGAAATTAAAAGGGTACATGAACTATAAAATGACCTACAGCAAATCCACTGTCAAGCTGACTAAGCTCACTACACTTGTTAATTCCACCAACACCACCATAAAGCTAGTCAGGAATTCTGAATCAAAAAGAATGGCAGTCCAGAATACAGTGAATTCAGCTCCTGCCTGCTGCACCAATAACAGGTATTAGGCTGACACTGTTGGTGAACCTGACAGATGGCAGTGAAGCATTCTCTTGCAATTACCTTTGCTTTTGCAATCAGAACTTTGTGGGACTATGGCCTCGGGGCTAAAAAACAAAACCAAAACCAAAAAAGAAGAATCACAGTAAATCTCAAACCTCTAACTGCAGATCTCTTTAAGGAGGAGGATGATAATACATGCAACATCTGAATGTGGTCATACTGAGAGATCTCCTCCTAGGCAGAACCTTACATAGAACTTGCTATGGCCCATTATCTTGGTTGGCATTTCTCCACCTTGACTGCTCTGAGTTTGGAAGCTCACACTAATAGTCCTCTTTTTCACAAAGATATCTCCAAGTTCTAAGGATAAGGAACTAATCCTATAAATTGCTTGTGAGACAAACCAGTAGCTCTCCTCTCTACAAAGGCATGTCTGCCTCAGTATTGGGAAGCAAGAAACATAGAAATAGAGCTTCCACAAAAAAAGATGGATTTCCATAGACAGCAGAGGCACTTAAGAGAACACACCTTTTAGCAAAATCTGTTTCATAAAATCAGAAAAAATAGTAATTGAATATAGACGACCTCTATGATCTCATGCTGAGCTGAAGACATTTATTTTATTTCCTCCAGAATACCAAACAATAAATAGCAAAAGAAAAAATAATCAAATCTCATTCTGATCTGACAGAACATAGTTATAAGTTTATTTCAGTTTAAAACTGATGGCAATTGTTTTTATTGCCATTTAATTGTTTATTACCTCTGAGGCAGATCAAAGGAACACCCAAAATCCTTTACATCTCAATACAGAATAGGTATGTTCAAATCAGCAGAACTTGAGTACATATATACCTCTGTTAAGTCAGTGAAGATCATTGCTTAAGAATGGTAACAGATTAGAAAATACCCCTGTTTGTTATTTATAGAAAATGACCTAAGGGGGTCGAAAACTGATGGGAATGAGAACCCTGGGAAAGCTATCTCTGTAACACACAAAGTGTGAAAAAGTTGTCTTACCTGAGTAATGGCTGTACTTCTGAAGGACAGAAAGACTGCAAAAACTGCAAGTCACTCAACGAGATATCTGGAAGCTCACTGTCAAATCTGCGAGGTTTTCGTGTCTGTAAAGAAGATTTTAATTTACACATTGATGTAAAGTATCAGATTACTAAAGAAGGATTAAAAAGAGATTAATAAATAACACAGAAAAGTTAGCAGTGAACAGATCTCCTCAAAAGATTTTTCATTTTTAAGAAACCGTGTCTGGTCCTGTGGCCCTAAAAAAACCCCTTACACTTGTAATGATTAACTATCCATAGCGCTTGAGCAGCAGTAGAATAGAGTATTCCAGTTGGAAGGGATCGACAGTAATGAGAATCTAGTCCATCTTCCTCCCTATTACCAAGCAATATTACAGATATGTTAAGGGTTAAAAGATGGAATTGAAGCCTTATTTATTGTGCTGCTACATATACAAATATTAATTCAGTTCTGTATTTGAAATATTGAAATGAGTAGCATTCTTATTTTACAAGTATCCTTTAAATAAAAAAAAAAAAAAAAAAAAGGAGAAAAGGAGAAGCTGAAAAGGTTAAAAAGGCAAGTGAGATGGCAACATTAGAATTAGGGAGTTAGCTTACTTCATTTAACCAAGCTGAATAAAATCAAAGCTAACAGGCAGTGCTTAATTACAATGCCCACAATGTTATCAGCCAATTAAGAGGCAAAAATGCTTTTCCACTCATCCAGTGATTACATGGACAACTTTTACTTGCTTTTACCATCAAATTAATTTTATTGCTGTATTATTCACAAGACAATTAAATGATCAAATTATTCCTCCTGGCTTCTTTTTTCTGACCATTAAGTGTAATTTTTTTTCTTCAATACCACAGACTAAGAAAGGACTGCTAAAAAGGAGAGTTGACATTTCCTCTTCCACTACACTGCAAGTTACAAACTGATGTTAATATAGGTCACTTGAAATGGCAGAGAACACTAGCTCCCTGCTTTTTCATCTGCGCCACAGCAATGTGAAAGGCATATAGCTTCAATGAATTAAGCCCAGGTTTTTAATTTATGAAACTATATAGAAGTTAAATAGACACAAAGATATGAGTACATACACAAAAAGATGGAGGCCAGGAGTCAAGTCCTCTAAATAAACGATTCCTTAGAAAAGACTTCCCTGAAAAAAAAACCCAAACAAACAACTTATTTAAAGGAAGAAATGCAATGTCTCAAGACAAATCAACTAAAGTTACTGCAGTTTAATAGCTGAACTACATTTGGAAGCATTACTATTTATATTGATGACTACACAAAATTGCAAATGACAACAGAACATCAGGCAAAACCCACCACTTAGGTAGAATTCCCTTCACAGAAGCCTCTTTCTGCTTTATGTTCACACAGACAAAAGCCTCAACACATTTTCAAAATTTTCACCGTAATCTTCCTTATCTCCTTTCCAAAAAAGTTTTATAAACTTTCACTCAAGTTTCTTATTCTAGACGTCCATTCAGAACATAAGTTGCAGACTTTGCAGAAAAAGTAATCAAAATTTTTTTAGTAGAATCTTTAATTTTTTTTTGAAACTTGTGGTGAAGGTCTTTAGACATGGGTTTTAGCGCTTGGATTTTTCTGTAGTACAGAGGAAGTCATAGCAGTACCCAAATATTCAGTAACAATTTTAGAAGTGTTACTTGAACAATAAAGCTCACAAGGCAAGTTTAAGGACAAACTGCATTTAAATGTCATAATGAGAAACCATGTATTTTACAACCATTAATCATTATTTTAGATAATCTGTATGAAATAGTTAATTTATCTGATTAATAGAAAAATATTTTCTTTTTAATAGGACCAGCATGCACTTCCTATTTAAGTGAAAGAAAATTTTCAGGTATTGAAACTAGAATATGATGAAAATTACTTTAACTACAAAGACAAGAGATACTTTAACACAATTAGACTTCACAGAGGAGAAAGTACTTACTAAAGAGTTTACCGAAAGATTCCCTTTTTGCCTTTTCAGCTTCATATAGATGTTTCCCATCTTTTATTAAAGCACCTGCCCACTGTGAAAGGGGAAAATACATAGTTAGTTGTTAATTTATATGCTGATACAAAGGTTTGGTCTCAAAGTTTTATTTGCTTACCTCCCTGTAGTGTTTTATGAACATTTTTCTCCTCACAACCTCAACAACAGCTAAACAGTACATCTGAGGAACAGTGCTGAGAGCCTCTACAACTTTGACCCTTTCTAGGAGCTCTGTTACAAGACGAAGCAGTGCTTGTAATTTCTCTCCATCTTGGTCAGCATGAAGCATTACAAAACAACACCACCTATAAAAGTAGATTACACTTTAGCAATTTTTTCCCATTTAAATTAGATTAGCAACACATCTGGATGAAATGAACAATGACATCATTTTACACGGGACAACAACAGGCTACTGAATGTATCAAGCAATTCAGAATTCAGTAGTTACCTTGCAGTTTCCTATTAATTTCTCACAACAGAATATCCACATCAGTGACCAAAAATGAGCATCTACCACCATTTGAGTTAAGACATTGTTTTTGACAAGTTCTTAGCATAAACAACCTTAGGAGTAGTACTAATGCAACTTTCTCCAGTAGAATTAAAACAAGCTGATACATTCTGAGCAAAAAAAATTACTACCTTTTTTTCTATATTTTAAAAATCCTTATTGAAAAGCTTTAGCAAGCGGTATTAAAGGCCGGAATGCTGTCAAAGAAATAAGAACACACCGTTTGGGAAGGTCACACAACGTACTCATGCACTACAAGCAACAGCCCCTGTAACACAGCGGATCTTGTAACCACATCTTCAATTCCCTTAATAACAGAACCAATAGATAAATTGCAAGCACAGACATCAATATAATTAAATCACAGGATGACTACTGAAGGTGATCAAATAGTGTGCTTGAGGAGAAACATTACAGCAACTTTGCCACCAGAGAAGACCTAAGGTGGAGGTATGTCCCACAAGTAATAAAAAACATGTAAAATTGCTTTTATTGACAGAATTGAAGCAGAAATGAAACAACAAATAGAAACAAGCCAACATTAAGCAATCAGGAATCTATACTAGCAGAGACACCACAAGACACACTCTACATGTTTTCATAGTAATGATTTCTTAAGACACACATTCCTTAAACAGTCTTGCTGCAAGTGGAATTAATATAAAGTTGTAAAGTTTTAACTTACTTCAGTCTGACTTGCAGATTATTTGCAAGCTCCTGTTTGGCAGTGGTACATTTCTGTTTAATATCTAACAGTTTTCTGTGATTAGTTAACATAATCATCAGCTGATTTGCATGACTCAAACACAAATCAGGCAGCACAGAAGGATCTTTCAAGTTCTCAGCTCTCTTCTGATTAGCCAAAAATCCCTAGAAGAAGAGTAACATTTGTTACATAAGCTTTGTGACAATCCAAAAGTGTGAAAGTGATGTATCTTCTCTAAGAAGGCAAGAATTTTAACAAACTTAATGTAATCATCGCAAAGCATAACAAAATGATACATGAAGAAAAGCAATTGTCAAAAGTTGCTTTCTTTCCATTCTGTAGTCCAGTCCAAATCAATCTTGTTTCATATTTCACTGCCAAATAGTTACCAAAACAACCCTAATAGAAATAGTTTACATTAACTAACTAACAGTGAAAGATCACAAAGCTTAATGTACCACAAACATAATTACTAGAATGGAGGGGATTAACCATCATTCTAACTTCTGCTACAATCTTCTTAACTTCTGGAATTTGCAAGATTTAACATCAATTTAGAGCATGTTCAGTACTACTGTGGGCTGAAGAATTTATATTTCTTGCCTAAACAAATTCACACATGAAACTAATTCTTCTCAATAGCTACACATCTTATTTGCATGCAGAGTGCACCCTTACATCATAAGTAAAGGAACAGACAATTTATAAAAGGAAATGGAAGGATGAAAGTTTGGAAGTTGAAGTCTCTGCCAAATCTTGAAAAGATACAAATTCTACATTTACAGTAGCATTTAAACAAGGTGACAAAGTCTCTCTCTAGCTCACTGTAAGGCTTCTCACTCCAAAGTGGGATTTGTAAACCTGAGGTAGGCTCTTCATCCAAGTGAAGAAGGAAAAAATAGCTAAAAGCACCACCCACAGTACAGGGCAACCAAGCATAAAGATGGGAAGACTAGCTTAGCCATCATGCTAAACTGACTTGAGTTTAGCACTGGCCTACAATATAAATACCACAAGACAGATCCAGCACAAACTTGTTTCTAAACTTACTCGTTGAATTTATCTGGAGACAGGCTCCACTTTTAAACAATGCTGCCAGAAGTACTGGTTGTATCCACCTTGACATACCAGACCAAAGAGGCAACAAGTATCATGGTCCTACACAACTCTGAGCCCAGCACTGTCCTCCTCAAAAGGGGCCTCTAACCCCCCTCAAAACAGGGAGGCGAGATTGTTCATTCATTTTTATTAATAATTATCAAGTTAACTGAAGCTCTTTACAGAAACTGTATTTAATAAAGTAACTCATATGATACTGGAGTGTTTGCTAAAAACAGGAGCTACATATTTTATATTTAAAATAGTCTTTAACTGAATTTCTTATCACTTAAAATGACACTAACCCAGTGAACATTATTTTTTCTTCTTACTGCAACACTGATGATCAACCATTAACCGATTCCCTGATCCTGTATCACTGAGTGATAAATTACAAAGAACCCAATATTTCCCTTCAAAATTAATATTCATCTACTTAACTCTTATTCTGTATCTCTAACTAAAGTTCTGATTTTCTAGCTGTAGCTTTAAACCATGTGAAAACATGACAGGATGTAAAAACTGCCAAAAATCAAATGTTAAATTATTATGAAATAGCACCTTATTGACAAACCCCAATGTGATATGTTTAAAACTGTCTTGCATAAAGATGTGCAATTGGTTCACTGTAACTTTAACAGCATACACATACCAAAAACCTACCATCTTCCAATGTTGCACACACAACTGTTTATTACCTGAGCAAGTTCTTTTTGTTCATTCACCAGTCTGCTGCAGCTTGCTATCATCTGGTCCAATGCATAGAGTCTATCCTCAAGACCTTTAATAGCCTTCATGTTCTGATTATCTAGTTTGGCGATAGTTTGGCGACATTCTGCCAGAAAGGGTTGGATGATCCTTGGATCAAGCTAAAAAAAGACATTTATTAGTAGCTGACACATTGAAAGGTGATTTAAATTAGCTAAATAAGGGGTTTTAACATCAATATTTACCTTTTTTTTTTTTTTTTTTTAATCTAATGTATGACTACATCCATCATCTGTTTCAGAATTCTGAGTAAATGTGTCTGTGGATTCTATATCACAGCATGAATTTCCAAAGTACTCCAACCAGACCATCAGAGCAATCTGGATCCTTATAGAGGGAAGGGACACTGACTGGTGCAAGGGGAAGAGGCACTTTAGAGCTAACGGACAGTCTGACCTGTGACAGAGTCCATAGAGCTACAATCAAAACCAATCATGAATGTGGCTCAATGGAAAGTGCAGAAGGGAAAGTAGTGAGAAAAAGCTGCAAAGATCATCAATCCTTTCCCACTAAATGAGTGTTTTAACTGAGTACTTAAAAAAGCAGATCATTTCTAAGCAACTGGAAAAGACCCCACGGAAAAACAGTATTTGTCATACTTTAAGCTAGAGGTTTTCTTCCCTAACAGAAACACATTTTAAGTTATTTCATAATATTCCACACCATTATCCAGAAAAAAAAAAAGTATTTGACACATTAAGAGTCTACCAATGTCACAGATACAATGGGTGACTCTTCAAGCTTCACTGTAAGAGTAGCAAATTAAAATAAGAGTTCTAGAAACAACATAGGTAATTGCTAATTCTTATGAAGATAATGAAATGCTTTGGTAAGAACATAGTAAAAATCATTAGGTGATAGCAAAAGATGAACAAATTTGCCCAAATTTATCCAAAATGGTTATGGTATGCCATCTCTTACAAGGAATCCAGTGAAAAAAATGTATGCAAGGTCACACTGGCTGTCACAGTACTGGCTTCTCTCCTCAACATGCAGGATTTATGCCACTACAGAGCACACAAATCAACCCCCACCACCAAAAAAAAGCATTTACTTGACTCAATAGTAACGTAAGTAAAAGTGTATTTTCCCCTCAATCTACTATTTAACTAAGTTTTCACATACAGCACTTCATTCTGCAAACAACCTTGTCGTGGGGATACAGAGAAGAATCTAGAGAGTAAAAACACTAAAAATTAAGGAGCAACTATAAAGAATAGGTCTTCCATTTACCTCAAACACAAAAAAACAAAAAACCCAAAACCAAAACACAAAACACCCAAATCAAAACCCCAAACAAAAAACCAAAAAACAACCAGCCAACCAAAAACTTCTGCAAAAGAACCAAAACCTAGTAATTAGCCCAGAACTCCTTAGAATAAACAATTAGTGCTGTTATTAAAGTGACAAAATACACCCAAATTCTCTGAAAAACAATGTTAATTTTTCATATGTGATATCTTATGAATCTTAAGTGTTTTTTCAAGTTACTTGTCCATCTTCAAGAAACAGAAGTATTTAACCAGATTGATTTTACAGGATCATCTTTACTGCCATCCTATTCTGGACTACTCCCTATGACATCTTGAATTAGTCCACTGCAGCATCCAGATGAGTTTCTTATCAAACAAAATACTAAAGAACAATAGGGTGGGGTTTTTTTCTCTTTTTACCTTCTTACACTAATGGTGTTTCACCTCTTTTTACAAAGAACGGCTATTCCTCTCATTCTATCCTTACCTATTTCCTCCATCCACTCGTTTCCTCCCATCTTTAACCTAACTGCATCTGTAGGATCCAGCTCTACTTTCACTGGTAGATAATACTACTTTTTTCACCTTTTAAAAGTGTCTTCCATTTCTAGCCTCTTATTAAGTGGCTACAACAGCACTTAACAAAATCATCTGGTTAGCTCCTACTTACCCAGTGCTTTTACTGCAGCCAAGGTTTCTGTAATTAGAAGTGCCATTTTGTAGACACGTCTAGAGGCTAGAACCATCAGAAACTCAGTAGCACTCTGTGCAACACACCAGTTATGTCAAGACTACCAGTACCAAATGTATAAAGCTGTTACTTTGGTGCTTTACACCTTCAGGAAAATCTTACCTGAATTCAGTTTTTGAAATAATAATTGCAATCACAAACCATTTGTACAGTTCACATTTCCAAGAAGGGAAGGGCATGGGGAGAATGCAGGCAAAATGATTTTTAAAAGTAAGTGCCATTTTATTCCATTGTTCTAATTTTTTTTAAATATTAAAGTTCACCTCAAATGAATATTAAAAGAAAAATTATGTTGCAAGATATTTATTTAAGATTTTATTTTCCTTTTCAACTGCAGGCCTCTTCTGTTTTCAAATAAATCTAAATCAACGGTAAGCAAAGATTCAATCCTTTGTCTGTGCTGCAGTTGAAACAGAGTAAATTATTCTTTTCCTAAGGAGAATCAGGAATGCATTACTTCAAAGTTTTGGGGAATTCTTGTAAAACAAAATGGATCAGGACTGATCAATCACAACTGCTCTGGTGGTGGCCAGAATACCCTGACTCAAGCACTTTCCCTGCCTCCCAATTCTGCTTATGTCAAGAATACAAAAACAAACTGCATTTTTTGCAGGTTCAATCACAATTTTTTCCCATAAAAATTGCCCAGTTACAAAACAGCTACAATAGTCAAAATAAAGGATTTCTGCCTAATCTTAGCTAGGACAAGGACAGAAAAGACAAGTACAAGAGTGCCTCTAAAACATGTGATATATGTCAGATAAGGCTACAAGATGATCAAAAAAGGTAATGTACTTAACCAAAGTATGCTTTACATTTTTGTGTCTTTTGGATGTCTATAACTTATTTGGAAGCAATTGTTTAATGTCCATCTCTTCAAATACTGATTTTTAAAACATACTATATTTGTGTTCTGTTAATATTACATAGAAATTGAATTTAAAGTCTCACAACCCATCTAGTGGGTTCTGTTACTCTTGTTTTAAAATGGTGGAAAGAACCTTATAGCATTACTGAACAAACAGGACAGAGGACTGTCTCAGACTTCAGCCAATAGGAAGTTTTTTACACACAAAATTAATTCTTGTTTTTGCTAAAGAAAAAAAAACTTGCCATGTCCAATCTTCTCCCTTAAAATTAAGCCAAATTCTCCAATTAATTTTAAGACTGAATCAAAATATCAACGTACAGAACCGACCACACCATAATGTTCCCTACAACAGATGGGTTTTAAAACTCACTGATTCAGTCCTACCTTACAGAGGAAATAAAGTGTCAAAGACAATAGAAATTGCTTTCTCTGCTCAAGGTATGTTGTGTTGTAACAGTGTATTATACTTATGCAAACAAGGCTAGGCAATGTAAGAAATAGCAGCTACAGTGAAAGCAAAGAGAGAAAGAAAATTATAGGCAAAAGTATTTTAGAAGATTATAATGCTCACTGATTAAAATATTAATTTTGAAACATGAAAAAATTAATTTTAAAATGAGCACTGTTGTATTCTTCCAGCAGCAGAAATACCAACTGACCGATTGGGCCCTTCTGAGTGCCGCTGTACCAGCCCTTAAAGAATGCAGAGATATAGAATAAAAATTTATCCCAATTAACCATATAATTTTTTTCTCTATTTTAGTAAAGGCTTAACTACTTTGAACTCAAAAAACATTAATTTTGGTCCAGGAAAATCTTTATTTTTATTATAAATGTAGTTTCTATGAAAAAGGCAAAGATAATATCAGTATCACTTGGCTTAGATGCTACAATAAGCTTTTGGCTTTCCAAAAGAAATGCTTATTTGAAAAATAAGCAAAATAACAAATAAAATTACGCATCTTCATGAAGATCAAATTCTTAACATTCAAATTCATAAAACTCTTTACCCACCCTTATCCCTCCCCAGTCTCTGCTTTGGCTTTCATGAAAGTTACCCAAGAAACCAGCTACATAAGAATTGAGTCAGTTACTTTAAAAGCACATGCATCTGGAAAAAAACCCAGCAGCATTCAATTTGATTTAAAAAAAATTATTAACTTACCCTGCTCATGGAATCAAAACATTTTCTGACCAGGGATTCAACATCATTAGGTCTATCTTGAACATTTATCCAGTCTAACAAAGACACGTTGAAGGAAGGCTGTTCATCATCTTTCAATTCTACCGACATTTCATTGTCCTGGACAGTAGCATTTTGACCAGATCCTTTATCATCTTTTACATTTTCAGGATCTGTGCCTTCCAAAGCTGAATGTTCAACTGACTTGCAAAATGACGCTAACATTGATTTACTGTTCACTTTAGATACATCAGGATAAAGCACCAATTCAGCAGATTTCCCATCCTCAGTTTCTTCACTTTCTGCTCCTCCATGTTCAGGTGAAGAGTCCAGTCTTCCTAAACACTCTCTGTAACTATGTCTTGTTAGGCACTCCAGCAGTGGTATCTTGGCCATGATAGAAACAGCAGAACCCAAGCTTGTTTTAAAAAGTAAAAAGAAAAAACCCATCAGTATCGAGAAGCCAACAGGACACAAAATCTTAGATAAAAATCACCCACAGTATGACCTGCTATTCATTTTAGAATTGAAGCAGATTTCAAAATTATTTTGCAACTATCCTTTAAAACTTCTGTGCTGAAAATCAACATCATGGAAGGACAGCTAAAATCTTCAGAGTTTTTGCTGTCTTCCACTGCTGAATATGACATCTACATTTCTAAGTTTATACTGAATGAAAAAAAGGACAGTTTGATAAACTGAGAGACACCTACTTATTTCTTTGTTTAAATGAACAACTGGGACTTATGTTTCCTATCTGCATGGATATCAACGCTTATTATATTGAGTGCTCTCCATCTGACCACTTTTGCAACATTTGAATGGTTTCTATTTGGTAGAAGCTATGAAGCTCAATTTTTTTTTTTTTAAAGACAAAATATATTTATGGTTTATTTTTTTAAGGATTCTATATCCATTATATTGTATTAAGAAAAGCACTCACAGAAATACCATAATACTACATATTATATAAATACATATAATACTACAGTGGCTACAAAGATGTAAAAGATGGTCTTTGAAGTAACACCCAGAGTTTGTAGGACACAAGTACAGACATACACACACACACACAAAATATACTTTTATCTACATAAATGCCCCCCCACCCCTTTCAAAGGTACACAAATTCACTCAAAGTTTGTTATGACTTCATACATTCAACACAGATTGTAATTACAAATATCAGTTCAAGTTACTTAAAAACAATTAATTCAAAAGTGTAAATAGGTATTTAAAAACATTAATGTCTAAATTTGTTATCCAGCTTTTTATAGTGCACATTTCGAATGACTCCAGCTCTTAAGCAGCTGTTCATTAACTAGCTTATCTTCCACATAATTCAATACAGATTTCTATGTGCTGACAAATAGAAGGAAAAATGTCAGGTAAAAAAAGGTCATTAGCATGGAACAAAAAGAATGTTCTCCACGACGCATAATCAAATAAATACATGCTTGGTTAACCAGAATAAGCACCAGACATAAAACTCTTAAACTCAAAAAAACCCTAAGTTTAAAATAGAGTACATTTGGAGATTGAGAATTAATTTAATAGCAAACCTACTGTGTAAGTTTCAATTTGATATCATCTATGGACTGCAAATAGCTTGAATACACATTTTCAAACTTGAAAAGTAGCTTTTGGTAAGAGTATGTACAATCTTCCAAGTTGGCCATTATGGCAGCCCAGCCTTGATGCTGAAGATGTTCATCATGTACAAGACCCTCACAAAAGGAGCAAAGCTTCTTGGCAACCTCATACATTTCCTGAAAAAACAATCAACAAAATACAAATCAGGCTATCGTAATTTTACTGAAGATATTAACATAAAAGTATGAAGTTTAGACAGTTAAAATGTTGTACACCCTAAAACTTCATAAAAAATAACTTTTTTTTTTTAAATTTAAGAATAAAGAAAGTTAATTAGATGACAAAAAAAGTATGCACTACTGACTGAGAAGCATCTTTGTAACAGAGAGGTGAAAACTGGAGTTCCAAAACCTCCTTATAGCATTAATTAAATCCTGAAAATATAAAATATTCAGGGCACACACACAAATAATAACCCTTGTACTAATAATATGACAGAAAAAAACCTGGCAATCAAGGTCCAATAAGGAGAACGCTTTAGATGGGCCAAGCAGAAGCTCAGAACAAGACAATAAAATGCACAATCAGTCAGTAAAAAGCACAGGTGGATCAGGTGCAAGAAGAAATGCATGAGGAAACAGTAGGGCAAATAATTTAAGTCTTTCATTGTTTAATAAACCAGACACAACATGATGAGCAGCAGTACAATGTTCACAAAACTCTTAAACAAACCCTGAAACCTGGCATCTGCAAACCAACGTGAAATTTTTCTGTTAAAGTACTGGATTACACAAAGGAATTTTACTGCCATAAGAGAGTGAGAATTTACCACCCCACTTGGCAAAATTAAAACAGAGATCTACATATGGCAATTATCAGATCTCAATAAAAGTGTACTAACATCAATGCCCATTATAATCAATTCCAAAATTTCAACTAGTACAAAGAGAAAGTACTTGAAGGAATTTAAGAAAAAGACTGTTCCTTCTCAAAGGGCCCACTAAAACATCAAAAAGTAATAAAAAAGTCATACAATAAATCTTTCAGCTTGAAAAAACTACCAATAACAGACTCCTTGTTAAATACTTTCCTGCATACACCTGTGTGTTTCCTGCATACACCTGTGTGTTTAGATAGATAGGAAAACCTGTTTAGGTTTTCCTATCTATCTAAACTACAAGAAAAAGGTCTTCTCACTTTTTGCAGGGTTAAGCATGCTGTTTAACCAGGACAGAATAAAACTCTCCTTTGCTATCATACATGTGAGAAAACCATGCATGGAAAAACAAGTTATACAAAATACAGTGAGAAAGCAGTGTTTAAAAACCTAACACATCCATATATTTCAGAATGCATTTGCTGAGCACATGGTTAGCAGCACATACGCAAACTCAAAGTAATGTAGGGACCAACAACACATTCTGAAATAAACCACAGAACTGTACAGCATTTTAAACAAATATTTCACAATTCATATTGACAAAACTTGAAAGTTATGATCATCCTCCCTCCTTCAGAAGTCCAAGCCTTGTTTCAAGCAGCATGACAAAATTCTACTGTCCTTTAAATCACTGATAGCTAAGCTACCAGCAGATGAACAATGAATATTCAAAGTACTTATATATACAACTCCAATGCAATCTGAAGATGTTATTACAAAATCCAATCACTTCGTAGTAAAGATGGTATTTCTCTTGTTTTCTGAACTTCGGCAGCTTCCTGTGCATGTGAGAATGATGATTTCTGGTTTGAAAAGAAATTCTTTTACTTGCTGTAGGAACTCTTGCTTCTTAAATCAAAAATCAACCAATAACACAACAGGAATGGAATCCAGACAATGCTGAGATCTGCAAGTCATTTTCTCCAGACTATCCCCAGTTTGGCTACACAATTAAAATGTACATAAGCTGACTAATGCAATAATGACTTAACATTTGAACATTTTTTTACTGTCTTAAATCCAGCTTGTATACAAGTTATTCAGAAGCAAATTGCACAGCACATAAAAAAAGCAGAATTACTGCTTCCTTAGTTACCATATTAAGAACCAAAAGAACAGGCTGTTTTACCCTAAGATATACTAAAAAAAGTACACCAAGATTGTGAAGCAGAAAAGGTAACTGAATGTCTCTGCTTTATTCTAACATACATCCTGGAAATGTACACAAACATTTTACTTTCAACTCACAAAGATTATTCTCTCAAAGTCAACTTTCCTCCAAATAAGGAGCCATACCACTCCAAACCACTACGAGCCATAGTTCCAGAAGTGAGAGCATATACAAAAACACACATTAGTTCCAAACAGTTTAAAACAACCTAAGCCATCTACAAAACCAAAACTAATTATAAAGTCTTTTTATGCAGTTCCTCCACATGAGTATCAAACAGGCAAAGTAAAGACCAGACTCAGCTGTTTCTTTAAATGCCCTGAGTAGAGGGTTTTGCCAGTTCTATTTTCCTTTGGACAACCTCAGTTAGCACAGCTCAAATGTTTAACACATTAAAATACACACCGGGTTTCATATAACCAAACTTTTCACCCTGAAGACATCCTCTGAACTAGTGGGCAATGTTTCCTTTTTCAGCTAGATCTATTTATTGTGTTCACAAAAGAAGTCAAAAGTTACAAGTCAGAGCTGCCTTATGAGGCTCCATTATATGTCACTTTTGATACTCCTTTCAGAACCTAAGTGTTGCCAAGTTAAGATTTTCGTTTTAACAAGCTGGTTTCCCCAGCAAAACACTTTCAAACACAAAACAGATACAAGTAGGGGGAAAAAAAAAATCCCCACAATTGAAATTCTATCTTACTCATTGAAAACCAGCACCAACACACTGTATCTGAGAGTCCAACCTGTGGCAATTTAGTCAAATTTAATTACTAAGGAGCTCCTATTCCAGCAGTCTGGCTCCTAGAAAAGCAAGGGCAAACAGTAGTTCCCAGAGCTGCAAATTAGTATTTGTTAATTTTTCAGAAACCTTGTCCAGAAGGACATTTTAATAAGTATCAGAATCTCATGTAAAAACAGGTACATGCCCAAAGAATTATTATATAAAAATAACCCAATGCCATCTAACTATTCAACCAGGTATTCATTGTCAGATGAGCTGCAGCTTCTTAATGTATACACAGGAGATATGGACATTAAAATAAAAATCCCCTTATGAAAGCCATCATACATATTGTTCATAAATCATCTCAATCATAAACATTGAGACATACTATGTCTCTCAGAGACAAAAGATTATTTTCTGAGCTGAGATCAAAATTCATTAGCTAAGTTTCTTTCAAGTAACAGGTTTTGAAAGTTACCCATATACTAACCGACTACAAATCAGATTGTACAAATGAACAGACAAATTTCAGGGCACATATGAAAGGTATTACAACAGCATCCCATATTATCATCCCCTCAGTTATTTTTACATGCGCTAAAGAAATTCTGTCTAGGTGGTGGGAGGCAAACAGGAGAATTCTGTCAGTATGGATGAATCTGAATGCAATTAGAGTCCACAGAAACACAGTACTGCTTTTGATGCTGGTTTCTTAAGCCGTATCATGAAATAAGCTCATTACATTCAAACAGTAAAGAATATTACTCTGAATTAAGGAGGTTCCAAACAGATGGTTCTAATGAAGGTCAAACCACATGGAGTAACTATTTGTCCATATGCCAGAACTGTTTCAGTCTTAGACTATACTAAGCAGATACTAGTGCATTCAAGAAGAACATGGTGCTAAACCAATATTTTATTTGTTTTGTTTAACTCAATCCTGCTTTCAAAATGTGAAAGCACGTAGCAAGAAAACAAATCAGAGAAGTTATTTTGCTTCCTTTGGAGTATCTGTGTAACAAACTATTTTCTTGAAAGTCATGAAATTAAAAGCTACACAAATGTACCTTTTTTATCTCACCATCACTTCTGAAACAAATCTCCACGTGATGTGGCTTGTTCTTCCTACCGGCTGTCTACCTCCATAGACAACATTTTGGTAATAGATCTCCGGCTACTTTAGAAATATCTAGACCAATTCATTTTATACAACTGTATGGCTCTATTCAAGAAAGAATTAAGCAGCTCTCTGCTAAACTGAATTACATCAGGCACAGAAGTTAAGGCCTGCAATCCAACATATGTTTTAATGCTTCTCAGTAAGGTTGCCAGCTCCAGCACAGAAAATGAAGCCTGCCTAACAACAGGCTTGCTTTTGTCATTGACTATTCACAGATGCACTCAATCTTACTGGCAGACACCCAATGGCTCACAGAGCACAGAAGTTCACTTCAGTTGCCTTGTAGGGCTACATTTATCCTGCTGGGCTACAGCAGTGTATCTAGAACACCAACCACCTCATTGCACCACTGGAATGAGGACCTAAAAGAGCACCACTACCAGAATATGAGTACCAAGACTTAGACTAATCCCCACATGCTGTTATGTTGAATAATAAATAAAGACATCTTCACCACCCTATTTTTCAAGAAATCCACAAGGCCACCAGAATGCATTTAATCTTTGGCTTTAGATGAATTATTCCCTCCCTCAGAGAATCACAACTTAAATCTAGATGATTCTTCTGATTATAATGAATTCTGTTTTCTAGGTTTCAACCACAATCAGTAGAAGTAACAAAGTATGTTTTATCTAAAGCAGAAATTAACTAGTGAAGTGTTTAGATCAATTTCAAAACTGCCTCTGCATCCTACTGTCATAATTCTGCTCATTTGAATGAGCAAAATCTGACAAAGGTCCGTCTATCTTAAGTGGTCTTTGTTCTTACCTCTAAAAAACAAAAATTCTCAGGAAATGCAGGGTTCTTTCTATTCTCTAAAACCCTGCAGGAGAAGGATATAAGTCATCAAAGTCCCGTACTGCCATGTTTCTGAAACCTGTAAAAGGGACTCCTTACAGGTTTCAATTGCAATAACAATCAACTTCAGACCAATAAAAATGATCCTTGAAAGTAAAATTCCACAAACTCATACACTATAACAGCAGATAAACACTTCCACAACTTTCACAAAGACCTGTTACCTTGTTTACCAAAATTACTAACCAAGATCATTATCTCTAATACAGCTATAACATCACAATCAGTGAACCTACTAGATTAAGATACACTTTGAAATTTCAGTTTTTAAAACCTGTAATTGGAGCAGTTAACTGCATTGTGAGGGGACTGATATTTCATGGAACCTTCTCTCCTTTCAGTAGACAGCTGATTATTCCATTCTCCTTTAATATTGGCTATTTTTGGTGACTGCATCCTTTGGACATTTGTCCACACAGTTCATGACTTACTTCCTACTCAGAAAGTACTTCACCAGCATAGCCCAGAAAAAGTTATTTTCTAAATCACAGATTAATGACTTTCTTCAGCACTGCTTTCACTAGTTCTCTCTGATATTATAAGCAGGTTTGGAGAAGTCAAGTGACAGAACTGACCATCAAAAAACACACTGAGAAGTGACATAAACCACCACAGTCAGGGAGTCAAACCATGGTACAAGGTAAGTGTTAACTTCCCCCAGCCTGATTCCAAGTCACCCAACTCTTTTCCTTCTGATCAATCTCTTAAAAGCTTCATCTAAAGTTCTGGTTAAAAAGGTCAAAAAAATATGCTAGAGTAGCATTTAGAAAGATCTGCCCTAGAGTAAACCATTCATTATACCTTAGGATAAACTAAAACCCATTTTACCTCACTCTACTCAATTACTTTAGAAGATTGAGACTGATCACTAATCTGAATTACAGAGAAATCTGGACTTCTTAGGAGGAACCAGAAGTGTCTGACTATTAGATGAATAGTTTAGCCAAAATTAATTTGGCCACAGATTTATTTCAAACATTACACACCTTAAAGAACATTAATATTTTAAAGTAATTCTTTCCAGAGTCTCAAATCAACTTTCTAGTAGAAAAGAGCATTTCTCTAAATAGTAGATCCACAGCTTTCAGGAAGCATGACTACACTTCTTGGCTTTAACATCTGAAGTGTTTGAAACTAAACTGAGAATGGTAATGATCTAGGACTATGACTAGAGCTGCGGTTTTACACAACCAAATGGAATGACCACACAGTTTCTCATCCTCATTTCCACTTCTCAAAGAAGAACTGACAGGAATTGACAGTCTGATCATGACAGCAGCAGCATCCCATGAAATGTGAAAACATACTCACTCACAAAAAGTTCAACGTCCTTCTCAGACAAATGACGAGGGAACTTCAGTTAGATCACTTAAAAAAAAAAAAAAAAAAAAAAAAAATCCTTTCCTAAAGGGTAAGCTACCAGTAATTATTTTAAGCAGTGGTGTTAAAAGACCACAAGATTGACACAACACAGCCTATTGCACAACATACTGTGTAGAGAACAGCTTGTTTTCTCAGCTGGTGTGCACATAACTTTTTGCAAACACTGTATGCACCTCATTGTCCACATATTGCAGCTCAAGGCAAGAGCTGTTCAACTGCAAGAAAGGTGGGAGCAAGTTGTAGAAAAGGCAACCTGGAACCCTTCAGGCAGAGACATCTTAAATGTAAGTTTTCAGCCCAGGAGAAACCAGAATGCCAAGACATAAAATGAAAACAGGTTTAGAAAGTTGATTTAACTGAGCTTTTAAAATAAACATATAAACAAAGACATCACATTGCAAATGACAAAACCTGTGGCAAGAATTTCAGTTTAAATGGTAAAGGAATGAGTAAAGGGAACTGATGCAGCTTCTTTAAAGCCACCTAATCTTTATGCTGTGAATTCTACATAATGAGATCACAGGTAGTGAACAGGAACTCCGGAAAATCTGTAATAGATGTTAAAATCATGAAAACAGAAAGAAACTGAAAACGGATGTATCTTGATATGACAATGGAAAACTAATTGCAAGGTACATTCCCCACAGGAATAATTTTTGGTTAGGAGTTATGAAATCTAAGAAAAGGCTACATGTAACTCAAATAAATTAGTGTAAACTGGGGAGGAAAATGGCTGGTTTTACATATACTTGTATCCTACAAGGTCATATATACAATAGCCCATAAGAATGCCAGGACCTCCACTATGAACTAAGCTATGACTTTTAGTTATACCTGGGTAGTTTCAACAGATTGGGGGGAAAAAAAAAAAAAAAGCAGAAAGCAAAAGCATAATTTAAGTAAATAACAGTCAATTATAGACATAGAAAAATGATGGAGAAGCCATAATGGCATGGATTCATAAAAATAATTGTTAAGGGAGACACTAGAAGTACTTTTATTGAGAGGAAGAAAAATTAGAGGCCATATATTCTGTATGTTTACAACTTCATATCAAGTCTGATTTTAAAAATCATATCCTATAGTCTCTGGGCAGAGCAGATACCAGATTAAACAGAAACAAGTAGCTATCAAATATTCTCCCCTTCTCTTAATATTTACACATCACTGTTTCTTGTTGTTGACAAGAATAGGTAAGATTTTTCATGAGCACTAATTTAGAATGTAACCTTCATTTTCCTACTGCATACTACATTATCATCATTTAATAGCACCCATATTAATTGTAAATATTAATTAATCAAATCTAATTAATTAAAATGCTCTAAATAATTACAGCAGGCAACATCTTCTCCATCAAGAACTGCCATTCTACTTTTTTGGTAAAGCAGGTTACCATTTCTCTAGAATTAATAAACAGACAAAGCTTGGATTTTTCATGTCTATTTTGCAAGGAATTCTCCCATACAGTACTGTCAGTGTGGCTTTGGATGCATCAATCACAACCACAGAGGTTCAGAGCCTTTCTAGCTTTCCCCAGATCTTAATCAATTTTGAGAAGGATTAATATCCTATGTTCCTTCTTCCTCCCTGGCAAGAGGCTTATGGTGAACCTTGGAGAAGATTAATGCTCTAACCACATTCCCAGTCCTCCCTCAGCTTCTTCTGAATTATTGTTCAATATTCTTCAAGCAGGCATCATGAAAAACTACTTCAGTACAATACTGCAATATTTCTTTATACAGTTTTTGCACCTTGGTACATCTAAAAATCACAACAAACTGTTTACTAATCTTCTATCACATATGACAGATTTGTCAGTCCCCTGATGTCCCAGAGAGAAGTACTCATTTTCACAGTCTAACACAGATCCTATAGCTTTAGAACATTTAAAATCTTGGATAAAATTGACTGTGGATGTAAAGGTGAGTCAGATTTAAGAATATTACTACCTATTTAATTTTTAAATAAATTCTCAAGCTTTTCATGAAAAAACAAATACCATCATTGTAACTATTTTACAAGCAGGGAAGAATTGTCAGAAGTGGGGAACAAATAATAATCTTCTTGAAAATAAATCTGCAGGCTAAAAACACGTCCATTCTACTTGGATCCATGTTTAAAGACAATTTCTCCCCCCAGCCCCCCTTCTACCAATCCTGCAATACTACTAATAGGTGACACTAAGTATGGAAAGATTTTCTCCTTGCAAATCAACTCATGATCACTCTCTCTATTTAAACTTTTCAGTCTCCAGCTAAATATTGATAGTACTATGGATCTGCCACCAGAATGAGCCAGTAAAGATCTAAATAACATATTTAAAGGCATTAAACACTGCAATAAACTTGCATGCACTGCATATTAATAGAATCTTCAGAATCAAAGGGGGAAGATTAGGCAGCACCAACAATTCTTTTCAAGTCTAAATAGGAGTATTTTTTATAAAACATTGGAATAAAAAAAGCTTACTCCAGAGGGACTAGTTATGTTCCATCACTGTACAGTAATTTTACCAAACTGAAAGCCAAATTACGAATCTAAGAGCACAAAACAGGGCACAGAATAGAGAAACAAGATAAAACAACAGTGAGAAACATGAGACTGGGTATCATCACCTTTCACTACAGCTCCCCCTTCATAGCAAATCAATGTTAAGTATTTGGAAGCTACCAGTCTCGCTTACTTTTATAACCTCCTCTTAATACTTCACAAAAAATGGTTTTAAAGCACTTTCAGTTTCAGCTGGTAAAACCAGAACCCTCACATCCTTCACAGAGCACAACTGAAAACCTCCTACTCCTTGGCTGAATTCACATTGATATCCACTCTTCTCTATGACAGTCATATGACTCACAGATACCTAATAACTCAAGGTCTTATTTACAAAGTTACTTCTAACTGTCAACAGGTGGGGGAGAGACAAAGAAAATCTATGGGACTCAATCCTTGCCTTAAACCAGACAGTATGTCAAGGTCACATTATTTCACATTTTTCAGGAGAACTTTCCCCCTCCTGACAGGCCAGGATGCCAAGGGGGAAACCAAAATCCCTGTTTTACACGCCACAGTTAACACTTGCCTCTAAATTCTGCTGTACAGTATTATACCCCAGCCACTTCAAGTGATAAGTGTTCTTCTTGACTGCATTAAAGTTTTCACTGAAATGAAGAAATTTTATTTTCAAGAAAAAAAAAATCACTATTCATTTTGTGTGAAGTGTTCCACATAACTATTCTTCTGCTTCCAGCTACTGGAAGCTTAAACAATCTTTAAAGATATGAAAAACATTTAATCCATTTAAATGTAAAATTAGTAAAGAAAATGAGATCAGTTTTTAATACAGAAATATAATCAGTCCAGCCACTGTAGGTATTGTGTCAGTGTCTTGAGCATGCAGCTGGTTTTTACTGCATGCACACTTGGTATCTTATTGACCATGTTGCAGGGAGCAAGTTTTCCCTATCAAAACAACAAAAATAATCAAATTGGACTTCTGAACAGTTTGTAAGTAAATATATACAATATGCAAGTAAAAGGCAGTACTCAATAATAAGTAACCTGAATTTTGGGAAAAAGCTTAGTTTTATTAGTTCCTCATGAGTTGTTTAGACATAAAACATGGAACAGAAGCTTGGAAAGATGCTCTTAAAAATCAGTGCGTTAATTTTCTACTTGAGTTAACAAGGTTTACAAAGTTACTTTTCTCATCTCAGGCTGATGCAGACTGAAGACACTGAAAGTAAGGCAGTACATTAAGGCATGGTCCAAAGCAACCTGATTGCTTTTGTTCTGCAAATACTGCAAACATACACATCCAGAAGGTGTCTTATACTACAGTTTTGAAAGAAGTTCTGAACATGCTGAAGAAGCATGCACATCTCAAAACTTATGTTGAAACTCTGAGACAAAGGCTCTGAAGAGTACATCATCTCTAATACACCATTCTTACTGCCTTTTGAAGAAACTATTTCATATTTTACATCAAGCTTTCTCTCTGACAGATTTTCCTTTGGTGTGCAAATCCAGTAACAATCTACTTACCACCGCAAGCTGTGTTCGTGATGCTACTGTATGAAACACTGCAGGCATCATAAGAGATTCTTCTACTTTCAATTCCATCTCATTCTCTGCTGAAAACGTGGTTTTGGGGATAGCTGGTGGACGTTCACACAAGATCATTTCTTTGTTGAATAAAAAAATTGGGTTGGTGTCCTACACTCAAAAAGGAAACGAAACCAAACACTGAGTAAAGGCAACTTAGTGTTGATTCATCCATTATTTCCTCATGTGGGTAACTTTTCTTGAGAACAAATTAAAATCTACACTTAGAAGCTGAATACATAAACACCTGTTTCTCAAATCAAAGAAATCCAACAAACAACAAACTATGGAAAAATACTTAAAAATCCCTTAGTAATCTTTTTGTTCCCCTATAAATGAAAGTTTAGGCTAAGAATGCAGCGTGCACTTACCGTTCCAGCACTGTAACTACACACTCTTCTGTCTGGTGCCATACACTCTCCTCCATTGACAACCAGTACTTGGTGCTGAATGGCAATCTTATACTTTGTTTGAATTGCATGTTTCAGATCAGCCACACTGAAAAAAAAAACAATGGGAAAAGAAGATGATGGTATCAGATTACTTATGTCTCTAATTTTACATATTTCTATAAGAGACACAGGTGACCTGTCTGTGTCACAGCAGAACATTTTTAAAAGAAATATTTTTATTCTGCACAATGACATATTTCTAAGTTTTATAAGTGCTGTGATGTGTTGTATTCTGGATATCCAGTTAATACGGTATCAGCTAAAAGAAAACAGCCTCTGCATTGCTGATAAGTCACCAGCGATATTTTTTCCAAGATTTGTTAGCATGCTGAAATTCTGGATTAAGTCACATTTAGTCACACAAGCATTTAGGATAAAAACTGGAGAAGTTATTATGTTCCTTGAACTTATAGTTTATGACCAAACAGCTGATTTGCTAAAGCCCTAGAAGTCAAGACTATCAACACTTCATTATTCATAACATAACCACAATTCCACCAAATAAACTCTGACTAATTTACTGACATGAAGTACCATAAAGCATTTAGCAATAACAGGAAATTTAACAATCGATATATATACAACAAAATAGTATAAACATCACAGACTTTAACATAGGAACAGTATATCAATAGACCATTTCTGGTTTTAATTCACCAGCCTCACACATTTAATTCTAGCTGATTACATCTTAACATTACCACATATTTTAGACAGTTCTACACTTTGTCATTAAGACACTTGTAAACAGCAAAGTAAACAAGAATTTACTAATCTGATACAGTTACTGACCCAGCTAATGTATCACACTGTGGCAGCACATATGCAAAGGTATAAAGCAACTTCAAAGTATGAAGTGAAAAACATAAGCATCAATAGTTTTGATATAACTGGCAAGAAACATAACAGTGTTACTGTTAATTGAAAAAGATCATAAAGATCTGTTATTTAAAACAACCATAAATTCAGCATGACATCAAATTCATTACAAACCTCTCATGAGCACAAGTTTATACTTGGTAGCTGTGTTACAGTAACCATTCACCTACCAGCTCCATGGTCCTTAGGAAGATAACTTGGCCTGTCCACACACAAGGAGACAGGCAAAGGACCCAAGAAAGTCAATCTTACTAGAAAGAGCAAGTCTATACATACAGAGATACAGAACAAGCAGTTACACTGATCAACTGAAAAGTCTTTGATTTTGTGTGGTTCAGTCGTTGGAAAGCTTTCATAAAAAACAATCCAACTGAGCAAAAAGTATGTCCATAATAACTCGTTAAGAGCCTTGGCATGGCAGCTTACTCACCATGATTTACAAATGCAATGTCTAAATGTATCAGACAGGGGTGTGGGCTTATCTGAAAATGGCCCAGCAGAAACCCTATGGCTAAAACACTATTTCATGCTCAGTAGTAGCTTGACTGTCAGTTTGCTTTAGAGAAGAGCACACAAAAACAGTCTAGACAGTATTTTTTCAGAAAATTACAAAAAAAAAAAACCTCAGGAGAAAGGAAACATTGAATTAGAAAAAAAAATCCATGGTAGATATCTTTGTAGCCCAATGACTTGCAACACATTCATCACTGACAGCGTATGAAGACAGCAGGTGAGCTTGGCTCTTGCTACCCTGAAGTTGTCTTGCACATGAGAACAATGAAAAAGGATACAATACAAACATCTCTAAAAAGCATCTGTACATTTGAAAGATGCAGTGAAAAAGAAAAAAAAAACGAAGAGTAAATTTGTTGGGACTTAACCGTGATCCTCTAATACTGATCACACTCCAGGCAGTTGGGCATTCAGAAGTTCATGGCTTACATATGAAATCATGTAAAATAGTTTGGAGCCTTACAACATGGCAGAGAACCAACTTTTACCCATCTCGCCATGAGACAAAAAAAACTTCATGCCAAATCTTTAGCATCCAATCTAAAAACATTTCAGAGCACACATTTTCTTCTGGATGAGCATACTGGCAAGAGAAAGAACAACCTGCAGAACTCCCTCTATGATGTCAGACAGTAAAAAATAAGCCTTTTAATAGAGAAATCTCAAATGAAAATACTATTCAAAAAAAAAGGGCACAAAAGATCAGAAGTCATTCTGACAGTTTTTCCAAAAAGCACCAAACACAACAACACACTTAGTGAGGAGCAGGTCAGCCTCTGCCACTGTCCCAGAAAGTAAGTAACTTCTCTACTCTTCCATGGAATCACACACACAATCACCTGGCAAAGCACTGAAAATGCTAATCACAAAAAAACAAACAAACAAACAAACAAAACAAACCCCAAAAATTCATTCAAATACCAGAAAACCTAGAGGAAGGCTACAGTCAGATACTAAAAAAAACCCCTAATCTTCATGTGTCAAATACTTAGTAGTTAAAGTATACACACTTTTTAATTTAAAACAAACAATACACAATTAATTTACTCTCTTACTTTTGTACAGCAAGTTCAGTATCAAATGTAAGGGTAGTTCCAGTGTTGACCAAAAATACATATAGCTTCATGATGATTTCTTTAGGTCTCTGAAGTTTATAACTTCCACTGTTAAAATCATTTAGAAACTGAAATAAAAATGTCAAGTGTTAGTTTCAGAGGAGTTATGAAAAGGACAGACACATGCTTTCAAAAACACGCTTTCAGATACATAGTGTGTGAATACATCAGTGCTCACATTCCACAGTTCTTTATTCATTACCAAAGACAGCGATGCTGTTTCTCTAGCCAGAACCATGGGCAAGGTAAGTCTCTGCATATACAGACAGTTAGAACACATGAAAATATACACTGAGAAGAATATAAGAAACTCAACTAGGAAAAAAAAAGAAAATATGATTTCCAATTGCAGAAGCCATCATCCCAGATCATTACCTGGCTTTTCTCAATTATGAAATACATTTTTAAAGCCCCAGGTAGTAAATTCCAGACATCTTTTCTAGGTTTTACAAAGAGCAGCACAATCTAATAACTTCCTCAACTTATAGCTACTAAGTCTATCTGCTCACTGCTATCCCTATCCATCCTTTTTCCCTCAGAAATTGAAGGACTGGCGCAAAAAAAAACCCAAAAAAAAGCATTTCTCTACACTAAGTAAGAGCTTTAAAAAACATTTTCTTCTGTCATCAGCATTAGCTAAATCTGTAGCTTCTTTGTTACTGATAGTAAACCTGAAGTATTCAAGCAAGAATGCGCAGGTCCACACACATTTTCAGTCCTGGGCCCTTACAAGAACCTGGATGAGTAACTCTATGCACATGCTCTTCCACCGTATGTGACAGATGAAAAACTTCAACCTGCCTCATAAAATACTGAGATTCGATTTGAGAGTCTATCACTGAAGTACTTCATACTTCTGAGCCTTTTTCTCTTCTCCTTTGGAGCTAGGAAGCTTATAAGTAATTTCCACCACACTACCAAAGCTGCTGCAGAAATACAAGCACTGCAGTCACTAATGACCTGAGATTTTTATGTGGAAGGAATTACAAGAAGTTAAGCTGTAAGTTTCAGCCACTAAGCAATATTTTTATACCATTATAAAAATGAGTTTTTGGATTAAATTACTACACAGATAATACAAATCATCCCTTTTTCCTAGAAATATTAATAGGACACACATACAGGGACCATGCAGCTAATCATATTACTCAAAAATTAGTCTGAATTTGCATTTATCTCTTTGCCTACACAGAGAACAAGCTAGAGGTTCCTTATTTTATTAATAAATTCTTTGTATCATGTTTCAGAAGTCATCAGTCCCATGCACATAATCTTCTTTTCACAAAGGTTATTCATGACTGACCGAGGTAGAATTAGAAACAACCATTAAACAAAACAATGTTTCAAGCAAGCACCACAGACAATATAGCAAAAAGAAAAAACCCAAAAACAACAAAACAAAACACCAAACCAAAAAGAAACTCTTTTCCATCTAAGCATAGTAAAAGGCTTGTATAGCACCTAGTTTTCATGTGAATATTACTACCCAAGCTAAAGTAATATTTAAAGAAAATATGTCCAAGACACACACAAAGCAAAATTTTAATCAAGCGTTTACCCATCCATACCATAACACTAAAACTAACTAAAACATAGAAAGAAGAAATATTATTAAGATCAACAATATTTATGACAGCATCTGCCATTCATCAGGAGTATCTAACTTTTTAACTTCAGACAAAGAAAGAATTACCTTCAGGCATTATACAGAGCTACCGCCTTCTTCAAATTCAAGAGGAGAGTAACAGCACACATTCGCTTTACTTGATTTTTGGCAACAGAGTGGCATGGCTGTTCAAAACCAGAGAAGATCTGCAAAGAAAATATTCAGAATACAATTACTATTAAAATGTCAAGATTTTATGATCATAATTGCATCTAATAGAGAAATCAGTGTATGTTAATGCCAGAAGATTAATTATGTGGTAGTTGTTTGGCGTTCTGTTAATTAACAATGCTATCCAGTCACAAGTCTGCCCAGATCTGCTACACATCTGAATACTTCTGCTCATCATATTTGTTTAAAATAACTGTTAATCATACTTTTGAGTGTTTACAAGGAGAGAAAATTAGTTCACTATAAAGAACTGCCTGCTTTTTCATTAACTGAATTTTTTTTCAGAACTGGTGCAGAAGCTCATGCAGTGATGCTGAGAGCAATAAAGAAAGTCTTAACAATGCAATTTATCTAAGAAAATCCAGCACTGAAAGATAAACATGCTACTGCTGTTGAATGCATAGTCTTATCCAGCAGCTGTCTTCCACGGATTCCTTCAGGAATCAGTATCACCTTTCCTTACCTGAAAGATAACCTATTTTGCTAAGCCATTTACCTACTTTCAAAATGTGTTAGATTAATTTATTCTAGTTTTGGGTTTTTTTAATAAACTGAAGATGTTATCACTCCCAGATGCTTGTCACTGCATCTTTGCCAGGGGCTTCCTCTCCCAGAACTGCTTTTTAAACTTCAATGGAAACTACAACCAAAATAAGCCAGATCAACAAAGGCTTTTTAGGCTACCGTAGTTCATTTTAACTGTGTTCAGTTAAGCAGCAATGGCAAAGGAAAAGGAGCCTTGGCAAAGAACAGGTTGTTCTTTGAACAGTTCAAAGAACTGTTGGGCTCAGCGCAGTGAAGCAAGTGCACAGACTCCAAACTACAAACAAACATTATTTCTATCATGTTAATGCCCTAGCAAGCTTTCTGAGAAGATGATCAGGCACTATAAAGGGTGATAATCCATTACTAAAAATAGGTTTGCTGAAGCCTGTAAACCATTAGAACACATAAACCATTTTATACAACCTATGCTACTCCAGATAAATCAAAAACACTCCATCCCACATTTGAAAAACCTTAATAAAGGAAAAAATTATTTTATGGTTCTCTTCCTCCCTTTTGTCCACGCCCTCTTCACTCCTATGCAAAATGCACACATGACATTTCATCAGAAGCAAAGGTACAATAAAAGGGAAAAAACTAGTGTGCTTAAGTGCTACCATTTAAAAAACTGTAATTGGAGTGTCCTCCCATTTAGCTATCAGCAGTCAGTAGCTGTACTTGAACAAAATGAATTTATGAATACTTGCTTTAGGTCAAAGTAATGCACATTAACATGAAACTACTGAAATACTTCTGCCCCAAACTAGGAACACAACACAATAAACTCTGGTCTTGTAATTGCTTTGCAACCACAAAGACAAAACAACAACTGCTGTTTCTTCACTCATTTATCAACAATGCCAGGGGAAAAGAACTACACTAACACAGGTAGGACAAATTTGTACTAAATTGCTCTTAAAAAAAAAGAAGGTAGAACTCACAAAATTCCACGGAATTCACTCACTCCCAAGGTTGTTACAAATTTCAGTGAACACTTTCAGAAAGAGGAGAATGACGTAAAGCAAGGTTCCAGAGAATACATGCCTTAAACAGCCACCTCTCCAGCAGATTCACTGATGTCCAACAAAGACAATGCTGCAGCCCTTCCTCCCTTCAGCAGGAACTATGTCAAGTGCCTCTTTCCAGCTGCCTGTATTCACAACACTGGAAGAAAATGAATTTTAAGAGCTCTCCCTAGTCTCGTATCCCCGGACAACACCTGCCTGACTGCGTTCAAATTTACAGAGGGTATGCATAAAAACCTACCACAGTTGCCTAAGTTTCTTTTCTTTCAAAAGTCCGGCTATTGCAGACAATTACAGGCAAGGTCAGCTACATATCAAAAATTAGCCTTTAGGTTTGCTCCCAATATTCCAGAATATTGTCATCATCCAGCAGTAACACGAGTCCTTAACATAATCTTGGAGTGAAAGCCACACCATCAAGCTTCAAGAGAGTTATCCATACATATTTTGTTCTTCTGTTTGTACTACCACAACAGGCCATTAGGAGAGTATCAGGCTTTATTTATTATTTTTTAGCTTTAAACTCTTACATAATGTTATAAGTTTCAAGGCTTTTAGTGTTACATTGCTGAAATTATTTTCATTTGTTTTAATAGAGATTCAACAACTACACAATTTGACAGCTACTGAAGACAGAGCTGCTACCT
>CM031858.1:113614896-113628449 GCA_018697195.1 Certhia americana
TCCACCCAGATTATTTGTTTAAACTGTGTAACTCGCAGCATGAGATTCATGCTGTCATATAAACTAGATCTTTCACACTATGGGACAGAAGTCTGCATGACCAACTGTCATGAATTATCAGTAATACCATTAAAAGAGTAGCTGAACATTTGAAATTTTCTGTAACAGCTGCTACATCAGACAGAATATGATAGGCATAAACAAAAGAAAATAAATGAGATGACAAAAAATGTAAGAATGGCACAAAGTATAAAAAGTTTTCATAATTAATTGAAAATATGTATTTTGTCATATTACATACCAAAACCAGCCATGAATACATTGTGCTGGTTGCAATACTGCTCTACACTCTACTCACATTGCAATGCAATTACTGCAATCTTTTCCTATATAATATCAACTCTTCAATAACTACTTTTGATGTCAGCATTGATCAATACTTTCAACACATGCTGTTCGCAAGTATTGAGATGTAGCTCAGTTCAGAACTTGCTCATTGTTACATCTCTAAAAGGAAATTAATGTCTGTTTACAGACTCTTTTTGTCATTACAGCACAGCCAGCACAGGTTTCATAGCACCCTACATACAATTCTATATATATTAACTGTCCATTTCTGCCCTTAAACGCAGAATCCCTGCTTCCAGTTACCCAATACTGACTGTTCTATTGTTTCACGGTACAATTCTTTCCAATTCCACAAACTCAAACACTGAATCATGGCATTCAGAGCAGGACAAAGATACAAACTAACATTTATGCTGTTTGGGTTTAATGGGACATTAATCGACTTCACTTATGTCATTAAGTCCCCTCTGTATTATCTTAATTGTTCACGCTCATGCTTCTGACATCTCATTTCCCATACTTCCTTTATAATCAGGATTACAAACTATACTTGAGCGAACAGAGATACTGGTAACTTTTTCATTAAACTGAACTGTGCCAAAGTAATGGCTTTCCTTTAAACCCAGTGGTGTAAAATTCCATCCACAACAGCAATACACAAGCAGTATATATTATCTTGCTTTTTGTTCTCAGGAAGTGCAGGTTAATGCTACTCCACATCTGTATGCTAAGTGTGGTACTTAATGCTTCATCTGCCAGGTCAGACAGAACCAAGAGGCCCAAACTCTTTTCCCCCAGTTATACCTCCAGGTCAAAATGGGCTCAAGCCTAAAAGTGGACAGAACTAGCTGAATTACCTGATCAAAGCAAGACTGTTCATACAGTACCTGCATTTCCACACTGCTATTAGACATTCCCATATTTCTGCATGATCACCATCTGCGTGCTGCTGATAAAGAAGTTTCACTTCCCTTACTGCAGAAGCGCTGAGGCTACACTACAGGTAACAGTGTTTCCTATATGAGTCATAAATGTTACCCCCAATTACTAGGGTCAGGAGTCTCACAGGACACCACCACAGAATTCCTGCCTGTCAAAAGGGCAATTCGTCTGAGGCAAAGGATGACAAGTCTGTGATGTGCTTGAAAAGACTCAAGTGCTATTCCTAATTCAGTAAATACCTTATCTGGCTAACATCTCCCCTCAAGGCCAATATTCCTTTATTAACTCTCAAGATGCAGTCAACTTTGGAGCACATTAGCATACTATTAAATTGTGCTTCATTTCCATACCACAAATCTTAAGGTCTGCCTCTCAGGTGCTACAGTTCCTGTGATTTCACCTTTCAGAGAAGGAATTCCTGCATCACCTCGACTCAAACAACTCTGTAACAGACCAAGGTACAAGACCAGAGCAGAATATTCCCAACAATTCATTTTGTATTCTTCTATAAATCTACCTTCTGCCTTCTTTCCTTTGTTTTTTTTCAAGAGCACTTCTCAAAAAATGCTCTCTTGCTCCAACTTGCAGACCCCAGAAGCAGAGTATTTTATAGCACATAAAGGAAAATAAAACTAGAAACTGAGGCGAAATTTAATGCAACTAACACCTTTCTTAATGTTAGTTGTAAGATTCTCTCTAAAAGTAGCCCTCAAGGATCTTTCTTCAATACTGCAATCAAATGCACCTAATCAGAAATGCCTTAATTTTGCAGAACATTACTACTACCAACACCAGAAGAATAGATGGAATGACCACATTGTGAGGGCACAGATTCTTTAGTAATGCTTTATGCAACAGAAATGGCTATGCTTTGAAAATACAGTGCAAATGCATACCATCTTCCGGATAGACAACTGTTGAAACAAAATATGCTTTAAAAGGCACTTAAACTTAAAAACTAAAAAAAAAACCTAAAAAAAAAACCCAAAAATAAACCAACAAACCTAAGCAGTGTGATGAATAAGTAGCAGGGCTCCTCCTGACCCAGCAGCAGAGAATAATTCTCCTGCTCCTCCAAAATAAATTCAATTGGAAGATCACATTTAATCACCAATATATGTATTACAGAAGGTGGAGATCCTATCTCCCATTACCACCTTATATCAAAGCCTATGAACCTCATGTTCAAGCCACACTGTAGTCTTAAAGAAAGGCTGTCAATCCCTGACATCTGTAAGGTGCCATCTGGAGCTCTATTTATATGTTGAGATGTGCATCAGGCACAGAGGCGGTTACTTAATTACAGCATCTCCAACAGTCACTGTGTTCTTAACAGCTCTCAAACTCAGCTGCTGGTCAGCAAAGCAAGTCTTTTCCACACAACCAAAGAACCAAGCTGCAATCCCACAGAAAAGCCAGGACACAGTTCTAAACCACTACTTCCCAATTCACTAGAGAGGAATTTCAAATCAGTAATTCAGTATTTCATAGTCTAAGAAGTTTCTTCTGCCCTTTCCCTCTTTAAGATGAATCATTTTATATATTACCAACCTAATACTTCAGTCACATATGGCCATCATATTCAGAGCTGCTCCTACAACTCTGAATTACATGGAAGCTCCTCATTCAGCTAAGTAGGTGCTGCAACACCTTCAGAAGTCCTCAGCAACATAAAGGGTGAAAGAGCAAATCAAAAGCAAATCTGGGCAGGAAAGAAAACACTGTGCAATAAAGAGTGGCTTTGAAATCAGTGCAGCCCAAAACAATGCAGCTTCTCACAAGTCCAGACAAAACTTACACTGAGAATTCTAGCAACGCAATAGTTTCAAACATGTTCATAAGGCAACAAGCACATTATCAAGCACTGTGTCATGATTCCATATGGATGTGATTATAAAGTTTCAAATCTGATGGTTAGCATCTATTTACACTGCTGTTTTCACTGATTTGAGGAGCTGCCAAAATACAGTCCGTGTGACAGATCAGACAAAAGTTCTCTTCGAATAGTAAATACATTTTTACCCCATTTTTCAAAACCTCACATCTCTTATATGATAGAAAGTGAAACTTCTGTGCCTCCGTTAACAGGTACAAGCCAGAAAACAAACCTAGAATTTCTGACAAACTTATTGCTAGGAAACAGCCCACAGCCTGTAGAAGTATCTCTTTTCTTTCTTGCTTTTTTTTTGTTTTTAATCGATGGAAACAAGTCTTTCCACAGCTGTCTGCGCCTTAGTTTTTGACAAAGTTAACTGAAGGTTTTGTCAGGTTTTTCTTTTTTTAATGTATAATTTTGCCATTTTAAAGCATTTGTGGAGTACAAGCCTCCCTCGAATCAGAGATTAATTCATTCCCTTTGCAAAGATTGGTACTCTTGGGTACATGGAGCTTCAGGTGCTGGTTTTATTCAAGTTACTGACTGACTCCATAGCAGTCATTCTTATGTGGGAAGGTTCTCCCTGGCACATACTCTTTAAAATAATTAGCATGCAAAATCTTTCAGTGTTTGCAAACAATTCTGCAAGAAACAGACAACAAAAATTCCATTCTTTCTTTTACCCAACTCAGACAAGTCGGCACCAGTGCTCTCCCTGATCAACCAAGACCACAAGCTCTGGTAACAGAAAGAAAAACAAACTTATGAATCCCTTTCCTCAGGCAGTTCTTCTGCTCCTTTCCCTGCCCCAGGTTTCAGTGGTGCAACTACTCATATTTCTATGGAATGAACTGGATGACTTTGCTTTAATAACTTGGAAACAGCATACTTCTCCAGGATACTGATAGCTCAAACTGGTTGCATGATCTTGCTCATTACGTAACTCCTCCAACTACACTTCAACTAAGGCTGGAAAGAGGCCAATAAATACAGAGGATACAAAACATCAGAATCATCATTCAAGAAGACAAGTGAAAATTTTCAGAAGGCATCATTCACATTCCTAACTGCCCATGCCATCTTCAGTTACTAATAGATCAGTTCTTGGAAACAAAGTAAAAAAACCCAAAGCAGTGCCTTCTTAAAAAAAGCAAGCTAAGACAATTTAAAAAGTTGCAATTACTACAGGTGCAACCACAGAGTTTCTCAAAATATAGTCTAGCCATGTTCTTCCCTCTTCAGAGACAACATCCCAATACTACAACTTTTTTTTTTTTTTTTATGTGGAAAAGAGAAAAATCTTGGCCAGAACTATTTAAAACATGAAAATACAGAACATAAGACGATTAAATGGCATTTACTTCACAGGAATGAAAACACTACAGATGGAAAAGAAAGTCAAAGACTGACAATAATGAAATGTAAGGCAAGTAAAGATCCATGTGATTTAGTCTGACTGCCTACATAAAAGTCACAGGTTCTTCCTTAATTTCTATTCATAAGCGATCATATTTTTAAAAAACCATTAAAGTTTTCTAGTAATAAGGAAATCCACTACCATCTTGGTAAACTGTTCAACTGGTTTGCAAATTTCAAATTTGTTTCAAATTTTTCTTATCCTATATTAATTATATAATTAATATTTGAACTTTCATGATATGAAGATAAAGAGAAATTTGATAAATTCTAAGTTACTTATAACTCACATTTCAACTACCAACCTCCTCCTATCAATCAACCTTCTTTTATCTTCAGTGGTATCTGAAAGAAAATGACCATCAGCAGGATGCAGAGCTGATATAACTCCAGTCTCCCTAGGAATACATATTCAGAAATGCCTAGATTCTTAGTTTATTAACTCTTCTTGGGTATCACATATTTACATATCACCTTCACATCTCTACTGGCAACAGTGTGAAAGAGTATAACAGCAATGTGCTGAGAAACGTGAAAAGATACACAACAGTTTGCAGAATATTAAACTGTCTCTTATCTCAAGAAGGTGTTTTCTAATTTTCATCTGCCCTTCTTTACCTTTCTGGAATATAAATCTTCAGTAGCTTATAACAGCTAACAACATTCACTGATAAATTCTTTTATGCAGTTTTACCAACTGAAGAACTAAACAACCACCAAAGAAACCCCAAGAAAACCAAAGAAAAACACAACTTACAGTGACAAAGGTACTACAACTATATTCCTGCTTTATTGAACCCTGGTTGTGTTGTTTAGAGCCATTTAGAGACATGTGAAAACGTTGTCACAATACATTTGCTTCTTGAAATGTATAGGTATTTTACCACCAAGCCTTTATATGAAAAGGAAAGTTTTCACACTACCCCTCCCCCCCTTCATTCAGACAGAACTGAGAATTTTGAGTCATAATTTCAAACCATTCACTGGGTGAGAATCAAGTCTCTTTCAATCAGTAGACAACACAAGTACTTGTAAAGAATATTTTTAAGTAGAGAAGTCAGCTTGAATTTACTAGTAGAAGACTTACAATATAGCATAAGCACAATGTATTAGAAGACAGCTTCTAGACCTGTTACACAATACATTCTTATGTAAGAATCTTCACTTCATCTGAATTTAATAAAAATACACACTGAGGAGGATGGAAGAAAAACTGTATAAATAAAAGCACCATTTTGTCAGTATGAACTGTTTATCCTAAGCCAACTACAATTAATTAGGGTCAAATTTTCACACTTTTGATGCACCAGCACAGCTATTTGGCGTCAACATGCTCAAAATAAAGTTTGAGATAAACCACTGACATCAAAAGTCCCTGCAATATCAGGAAAAAAACACCTTTCAAAAGATAATGAGCAAAAAGTGCTGCAGCTATAACTACAACACAAAAGAGCTTAACACTTTCAATTATAGAACTAAATCAAAATAGAATTTGGGAACGTTGAAACAGCTACCTCAAACATTCAAAAAATCAGACTTCAGCAAAGTGCAATTCTCTCAGAATTTATATTTTTGCTTTGCTATGGGTGGTAAGATTTTTTGAATCCATGATGTAAGTAAAACTCTCCCTATAATTAGTTCTCCAATACTGCATTCTACCTCTAAAATATGTATCGTTTTCAATCTGTTCAAAATGAAAACAGCATACTGGCCTGTCAAACACATTTTCAAGAAAAAAAATGAAGATTGATGTATCATACAGATACTAATTGCACCTAATCCCTCCAAATAAAAGCAACATGCAATTGAAATAGTGAACACACTATTTCACTATCGCCACCACAGCTTTCCTACTCTCCTGAAAAAGCAAAAATATTTTTTTAAAAGAAAGTCTTAAGAGGTAAGAAAACATGAACTATCTTATAAAGAGAAAATAAATCCATGTTCTGAAGTCAAGTTAAAAACCCATTAGAACATCACTTAGGCAGAGTTGCTCTCAAATATTCACACACCACTCTTCTCATTGATCCTATAGCATTACACAGCAAGACAGATGCAGGACATTTGGAACCCAACTAGTCAACAAAGTACTTTTACATTTTACTTTCCATTAATGAAACAAATTCATGCAGCACTCAAACAAACCTTTTTTGTATTTATTTGTACAAGTTCATACAAAACAGTCTACCACATTCTACCACAGTTTATTTTCTAGATACACACAGGGCACACCATAAATCATTTCACCTTGATGTGATAAAGACAGCAGGCCCAGCTGCAAAATCTGTTTCCAAAAGAAACTGTCAACATCTTGGATGGACATAGAAAGCTACACTGAGCTGTTACGGGAGCTCAGAACCCTGCTGAACCATGGACCACAAAGCTGAACAACAAAAGGAAAACACACACCTGGAGATGGACAGAAGACAAGCAAGAATTGCCCTGACAACCCTGATGTTTCTCCTGACCAGCCCTGTTTCAATCCATGAATGTAAATGTGGTATCAATAAATTTGGTTTGATATTTCTATTGACAACTTCCAATAACTAGTATTGAAATATTATTCATGTATTGCTAACAACATAGTTTTGTTTGAATTCCACCAGAAAACACAAAGCATATCCACTTCCAATGCTGCTTACAAACAGAAAAGCTAAAAAAGAGCTGATACATGGCTATGATATCTTCCAATTGAACTACATTAAAAAACTAAAAACATTTAACTACATTAAATTAAAACTAAATAGTGGATCTGCACTATGAATTAACTCATAAAAAGAAAAGTGACTTTCTCAGTAATCACAGAATGTTAATTAGCTCACAAAAATAATTTGCTAGCAATTAAAAGAAATTAAATAAATAAAATTAAATAAATTGCTAACAATTTCTTTATCACCATTAATCGTGCTTTTTACAACACACAATTCATGTGAGGATCTTTCAACTTGTACACCAAAATCATTGGTCTGGCAAATCAGCTAGAAAACAGACACACTATAATTCTTGCAATTGAATTAGTAATTTACATAGTAATGATTTTTTTTTTTTTTTGCCTGTTTGGTATCACTGCATTCAATCATATCCTGCAGTATAATACAATATTATTATGTAAGTTGGCATCTCGTAATCAAGTGTTTGCTCCTCAGTAATACTGATTAACAACTTTGTATTAGAATGCTAACTATTAATAGGCTCCTTGAAGGTAGTGAGGTGTTATATTTTTTGTCCCCTCCTCATCTTCAGAAAACATTCATACAATGTCATTGAGCTGCAGACCAAAAATCAGGAGCACAACCTTCTAGAGCAATATTGCACATGCAGAATGAGACACATGACTGCTTGGGCACTATCCAAATGACTGAAGTGGCTCGTGTAACAACTAGGTACACACACTATAGTTTTTTTCATTTTAACTTGTTTTCACTTTACCTCAACATGCTAATGAACCCATCCTGTGAAATTTAAGTCTCAAGAACCTCACATAACTTTAAGCCAGTCTTTCACAGAAAGTAACTGCTAGTTTAAAAGCAAATAAAGACTTAAGGACACACTGATAACACACAGAAAAATTCTTTCCAGTGATTCCACTGTAACTGCCACTTATCAAAAATAAATCAACATGCACTAGTCCCTTATCCCCAACCTACACTCAGTCCCCTATTTAAGCAAAACAACTGAAGTTCAGTCTAGAAATTATGTTTTCCACCTTAGTTTCTGCAAGGCTATGCAACAGCTGTGTTCAGACAAGACGCAGGGACACACAGTTTTTTAAACAGACACCACAAAAGACCTCGAAATAACCCTTGCCCTCTTCTCCAGTCAGAGCACAAGCCTGTTGCATACACTTCTAATTATAAATATAGTAACCTGACATGGGGAGAGAGACAGCCCCTTGAACACGATCTCAGAAACTACTAACCCAAATCTGTGCTGAGCACGAGCCTAGAGCAACACAACTGCAGCTAAGACAGATCTATAAAACACAACTACTGGTACAGAGTGGACAACAGTAATGTACCTCCAACGAACAATTAGCTTTATCTTACAATAATCCACTATCCCAAAAGAGCCTGTTTGTATTTCCACCTCTGAAACTAGCACAGCTGAAGTCCCTTACCATGTGTTCTTCAGCAAGTAAGTTTCTTTACTACTCTCAACATAATTAAAAAAAAAAAAAAAAGCCATTGAGTTCCAGGCAGCATTTAGAGTAAGTATAAATATATCTTCTGCACACTTTAATCTAAACTTAGTGATGTCAGACTACCTAAAGTCTTTCTTGTTAATATTTGCTTCTTGGCACAAAAGTTTGCATTAGAACACGAAGTAAGAGTAAGGTCTTACTTCTTTATGTGCTTCATCTTTTAAAAATTTCCCAAGGTAGTACATAATAAATATTCTTAAAATTCACAACTTAAATATACCATAATAGTACACGTTTTCATTATTATTATTATTATTATGTTGTACTTCCATGATGTATGGAGATGAACTTTTTAGAAGGGTATGTATGGCAGAAGACAAGAAGCAATAGCTTTGAATTGAAAGAGTGTAAGTTTATATTGGATATAAGGAAGAAATTCCCTCCTGTGAAGTGAGACATTAGAACAGGCTGCCCAGAGAAGCTGTGGATGTCCCATCCTTGGAAGTGTTCAGGGACAGGTTGGATGGGGTTTTGAGCAACCAGGTCTACTGGAGGGTGTCCCTGCCCATGGCAGGGAGGTTGGAACCAGATGATCTTTAAGGTGCCCTCCAACACAGGCCATTCTATAATTCTGATTCTATTTATAGTGTTATTCCTCACAGTAATTCTCAGCTGTATAAACTTCAACAGTCTGAAACATGTTTTTCCATTCTTGTTGTTTCTCCAGCATCGCTGAGGTACCTCTTACCCTAAACACACACCTCCAGAAGTTTTGTAAACCCAACAGTACAAACTACTTCTGACAAACATATATGTGAATATAAGGAAAAAAAACCCAAACCTCAACCTCCTCATTCTTTCCCATGAAGTACTAAAGGTGAAAGCTTAAAATATGAACCACAAGAAATGGCTCATGGCCAGGACATACCATGTAATTACTTTAGACAAAAACAAATGACACAAGAGAAAAAAAGCTACGGTTGTATGAGGTCTAACCTAACATTTCTGGGTTTCTCGGGACCAGACATGACTTTTTATTTCATGGCTATGAAATAAAGATGATGTTAAATAAGAAACATGAGCATTACAAAGGTCAGCTCATTTAATTCTCCCAGTATTTATTAGTTTTCTACCTCTGGATCACTGGCAGCCAGCACTTTTGGGGGGGTCAGTGAAAAAAGAAAAGCGAGCACTGATCCACAGAACAACCTGAAAGTGTAATACAGAGCCGTAAAGAAACACCGAAGGGAAAATCCATTACAGGACACATGCTTCCTCGGGACCAGGACCAAGTAAACAACCGAGGGAGAGGCAGAACAGCGTTTGTAAACACACAACGCTTCTGCACGGCGCTCGCCCGACCGCCGCCGCCGGCGAGCACGGAGGCGCTGCCAGGCTGAGTCATTCCTTGTAGTAACTTCACCGCGAATCCCTCGTCCTGCCAGCGGAGCCCTGGGCGTGCAGGGAGCACCCCGGCCCGCCCGGCGCTGCTCCTCTCTGAGGGCTGCCAGCCCCCGCCGTCCCCCTCCAGCTGCTGCCCTGGGGTCACTCCACCGCCCCGGGGCCGGCACCAGCCGCGGGATCCCCGTCCTCCTCGACCCCCGCTCCGCCGCCTCCCAGTTCTTTGTCGCCCGCCCCAAGGGTACAGCCCAGCGCCGGGACCGCCGCCCCTCGGCAAGGCCGCCCTCCCGGTACCGAAGTCCCCGCCTTCCCCGCGGCTGGGAGGGGCTGAGCGGGGCGGCGGGGGGAGCCCGCACGTCCCCGGGCAGCGCTCGGCACTCACCCCCGGGTCCCGCGCGGGCAGCGCCGCTCATCCTGCGGCGGCGGCGGTGCGTCCCCCCCAACGCCGCGCGGCTGGGCCCGGCGGCTCCGCGGGGGCGCTCAGCGCCTCGGCGGGGCCCGCGGGGGGCCCCCGCTTCAGCGCCTACGTGTCTGGGCCCGCTGCCGAGCGGGGAGAGGCGGCGGGCCGGGAGAGGCTGCTCGGGGGCAGGCTGGGGCCGCGGGGACCGGGGACCCTGCCTGCGCGGCCGCCGCCGCCGTCGCGTGGTTGTTGTTGTCGCCAGCCGCTTCCGGCGGCGAGGGCTGCCGGGAGGGGGCGGCCCGCGGGAGGGAACCGCGCGGCGGAAGCGGCGGCGGCGTGAGGGCCCGGGCGGGCGGCGTTCCGGCAGCGATCCGGGATGGATCCGAGATAAGGGAACCCTGAATCCCTGGTTCCAGCGCCTCTTCCCACTGCAGGTCAGCGTTTCACTAATCCGGCTGCTCATAGCTCATCCTTCTCTGGCCTCTGACTACAGATCCAGGATGTGTCATGTGCTCCTTCCCACCTTACCTCTGCAGCCGTTGCATTGTCTTCACCACCGTCACAAGAAAGAATTTTTCTCTAGTATCTAATCTAAACCTACGTCCTTTCATTTAAACCCATCCCCCCTTTCCTGCATCCCTTGTAATTTCTTTGTGCCTCATGGTTTCCTCCAAGTTCCTTGAGATCCTGGAAGGCACCATCAGGTCACCCGAATAACTTCTCTTTTCCAGGCCGCGGCAATCCCAGTTCTTCTTTCGTCTTTCTCATGGGAGCGGTGCTCTGTCCTCCTGATCAATTTGACGGCTCTCAACTCACAACGGTTCCGTGTCCTGCTGTGCTGAGGCCCAGGGCCTTGATGCGGGTCCAGGTGAGCTCTCCCCAGAGGCTGGCAGAGGGGCAGCAACGCCCACTCCCTTTCCCCTTTGCCACCCCTTCTTGATGCGAGCCCAACAATGACTGGCCTTTTTGAAGTGCTTGGCTTACCCAAGCAGGAGGTTATATTCAATTTCATTTTAATCTGAGATAACAAGAGTTCCAAAGTTTAGAATCTACGAGAGGATGTCCTGTCCATTATTTTTGTTGCATTGTAAAGAACTGCATGACAAATAACTTATGTGCTTCATTATACATTTGAATTATAAAAAGAAATCTTAATAAAATGTTTTTAGGTGATTTTGCAAACCTTCCTTACACCTGACAACCAGAAAAAATGTCAGCTGCTACTACAGAAACTTATCACCACTTTTGCTATAAATGTAATCTTCCAACTACAGGGATGACCAGTTTCCTACCAAACTTGTAGCGATCATCTGTCCTAAAGAAAGTGAGATCGCTGTGCCCATCTCCCAACCACAAGATGCTACAGGAATTTTTTTGAAAGACTAAAAGTTCAACCTGCTAGCAAGGATAACTGGAAAGAACTGGTTGTAACTGTTCGCAATACGACACGAAATGAACTGCATGTACTCGCTGGAAGTTCCAGGTAAAAAAGGCGGAGATTTTATTTTTGTGACGCTTGTTATATATGAATCAAAAAGCACCAGGATTGGAGGTAAGTCATACCTCTCCAACCACACTGGTTAATAGAGTTTATCAGTTTTCCTTCTCGGCTAGAAAATAATGTTATAATCATTATTACATGAAAATGCTGAGAAACTCCCATTACAAAAATGTAACGGTTTAGAAAAACTTAGAAGATCGGGTGATTAACCTGACCTCTTATTCCTGTCTGAAACACAAGTCAACCTCACAACGTGTCCTTTCGATTCCATGTTTTCAATTTCCGTTTTCCTTTCAAAAGGCTTAGCCTACCGAACATTTCTTTGGGATAGGACATAGTTCCACATAAAATCCAGAGAGCTTGAATTTGAGAGGAATACAAGCCAAAAGGCTTGTTTGACTCAGAGATTCCGGAGATGATCATCAAAGGCATCAGGACCACCTCTAGCCAAGATCCCTTATAACTATAACAGCGGGCTTGTACTTTCTCTGCTGCCACCTTCACCGCTCCTTCTGTAAACATACACCATAGAGCAGCGGGTCATGGCCATGCAAACTTTTGTGCCAGGGTTATGCGATCACAGTTCTGCTGCACATAGAAGACTCTGAAAAAGATGGCCCGCCGTCATGGTCCAAGCAAGGAAGGACAGAACAACCGCTGTAAGAGTCCATAGGGAGGCACCAGGTTGAGTCTAGGATGAAGGCTCTTTCCTATGTGGAAACACTGAGAATTTGCTTTTTCATCCCAATAAGAACTGACTTTAGGTGACCTAATTTTGCAAGGCCTTCCAGTAACTTGAGGTACTGTCACAAGCTGGACCAGGCTTATGGTTTTCATTCACCAGTAACCTTCAGTAGCCACCTCTGCTCTGCTGGGAGAACTTCCTGCCTGTTTGACACATAAAAAACTATGTTGAATCGTCCCCACCGTCCCAGAAGGAATTTTCTTGTTTTTTAAAGAAAGCCCTCAGTTCCCTCTTGTGGCACCCACCAACAAGTACTCTCCCCAAATCTGCAGCTTTTTGGGAGATGTGACCAATACTGAAGACACCTTTGGCACTCACTAAAAGGAACTGTGAAGACAACTGTAACTCAAACAGATGTAATATAATGGCAAGTGGTAATACAAGGTTCTAGCAAAGCAATTCAAGCAGCTTTCCTGTAATATAATACCAACCTATGTCAAAGCTGTGTTTTAGTTCACAGAAATTTCACTTCTGGTTCTTTGCATCTCCTACAATGGCTATCTTCTTGATATCCCAGATAGATAGTGAATCCAGATACCTTGAACAAGTTCTCACAGAACACGTGGCAGCATACTATTATCGAAGGCAAAAACCCCCCAAAAATTTTGAAGTTGGGTAAGCCGAAGCACAAATACATCTCATTAAAATTCTCTGGGGAGAAATACTGACAGTAACCTCCTGAAGTTTGAGAAGCTGAGACCATCGTCAAAGAAGCGCAGCGATACTCTTCAAACGCTGATGGCGCATGCCGGCAGTGCTTGTGATTGCTGCCAGCCTCTTCAT
>CM031858.1:113628748-113996809 GCA_018697195.1 Certhia americana
GGGTTATGCTCATGGCAGAAGACAAAGAAGCAATAGCTTTGATTGAAAGAGTGTAAGTGTCATATTGGATATAAGGAACGAAATTCCCTCCTGTGACGTGCAGACTTAGACATGCTAGCGCCCAGAGAAGCTGTGGATAGTCCACGATCCTTGGAGTGTTTCAGGGACAGGTGTGGATGGGGTTTTTGAGCAACCAGGTCCACTGGAGGGTGTCCCTGCCCATGGGCAGGGAAGGTTGTAACCAGATGATCTTTAAGGTGCCTTCCCACACAGGCCTTCTATAATTCTGATTCTATTTATAGTGTTATTCCTCATCAGTAATCTCAGCTGTATAAACTTCAACAGTCTTAAACATGTTTTTTCCATTTCTTCTGTTCTCCAGCATCGCTGAGGTACCTCTTACCCTAAACACCACCTCCAGAAGTTTTTGTAAACCCAACTTAGTTTGTCCCTGCCAAACATATATGTGAATTAAGGGAAAAAAACCCAAACCTCAACCTCCTCTTCTTTCCCCATGAAGTACTAAAGGTGACAGCTTAAAAGATGAATCACAAGACTGGCTCCTGGCTCTAGGACTACCATGTAATTACTTAGACAAAAACAAATGACACAAGAGAAAAAAGCTACGGTTGGTATGAGGTCTAACCTAACATTTCTGGGTTCTATGGGACCAGACATGATTTTTTATTTCATGGCTTAAAAAAATGAAATAAAGTATGACTGTTAAATAAGAAACATAAGGCATTACAAAGGTCAGCTCATTTAACTTTCTCCCCAGTATTTATAGTCTTTCTACCTCTGGATCACTGGCAGCCAGCACTTTTGGGGGGTCAGTTGAAAACAGAAAAGCGAGCACTGAATTCCACAGACACAACCTGCAAAGCTGTAATAAAGAGACCTGGTAAAGACACACACCGAAGGGAAAACTCCCTTACAAGGACACATCGCTCCCTCGGGAACCAGACCAAGATAAACAACCGAGGGAGAGGCAGAACAGTGCAGTTTGTAAAACACACAACGCTTCTGCACGGCGCTCCCCGACCTTGCCGCCGCGGCGAGACTGACGGAGGCGCTGCCAGGGCTGAGTTCATTCCTATGTAGTAACATTTTCACACGCGAATCCCTCGTCCTGCACAGCGGAGCCCATGGGACGATGACAGGGAGCACCCGCCCGCCCGGCGCGCTCCTCTCTGAGGTTGCCAAGCCCCCGCCGCCGCCCCCGCCGTCCCCTCCATCCGCTGCCCTGGGGTCACTTTTCCACCGCCCCGGGGCCGTTGCAACCAGCCAGCGGCATCCCCGTCTCCTCCGACCCCCGCTCCGCCGCCTCCCAGGTTCTTGTCGCCCGTCCCCAAGGGTCAGCCGCAGCGCCGGGACCGCCGCACCCTCGGCGTGAAGGGCCCAGGCCCTCACCCGGTACCGAAGTCGCCCGCCTTCCTCCGCGGCGTGGCGAGGGCTGTGGCGGGGCGGCGGAAGGGAGCCCGCACGTCCCCGGGCAGCTGCTCGGCACTCACCCCCGTTTCCCGCCGGGGGCGCGGGCAGCGCCGCTCAATCCTGCGGCGGTGTGCGGTGCGTCCCCCCCCAAACGCCGCGCGGCTGGGCCCGGGCCTCGCGGGGCGCTCAGCAGCCTCGCGGGGCCCGCGCCGAGCGTGAGAGGCGGCGGGCCGAGGAGACGGCGTCTCGGTCGGGGGCAGGCTGGGGGCCGCGGGACGGGGGACCCTCGCCTGGCGTCCCGCCGCCGCCGCCGGTGTTTGTTGTTGTCGTTCAGCCGCTTCCGGCGCGAGGGCTGCCGGGGAGGGGGCGGCCCGCGGGAGGGACCGGGCGCGGCGAAGCGGCGGCGGCTGTGAGGGCCCGGGCGGGCGCGGTCCGGCACGATCCGGGAGGGATCCGAGAGGGAAGGGAACCCTGAAATCCTCTGTGTCCACCGCGCCATCTGCCACGGCAGGGCAGCGGCCCTAGACTCCGGCGCTTAAAAAAAAAGGGGGGGGAGCTCGATATCGCTCTGGCCCTGAATACAGATCCAGGGATGTGTTCAGGCTCTTCCCACCTTACCTCTGGGCAGCCAGTTGCATTTCTTCACCACCGTCACAATAAAGAATTTTTCTCTAGTATCTAATCTAAACCTACTCCTTTTCAATTTAAACACATCCACCCTTTTCCTGCATGCCTTTGTAAATAGTCTTGCCTCTTGTTTCCTCCAAGTTCCCTTGAGATACTGGAAGGCCACAATCAGGTCACCCCGAAGACTTCTCTTTTCCAGGCTGAGCAATCCCAGTTCTTTCGTTCTTTCCTCATGGGAGCGGTGCTCTGTCCCTCTGATCAATTTGACGGCCTCACTCCAACAGGTCCGTGTCCTGCCTGTGCTGGGAGCCCAGGGCTGGATGCTGGGTTCCAGGTGGGCTCTCACCAGAGCAGAGCAGAGGGGCAGAACCCCCTCCCTTCCCTGCTGCCCACCCTGCTTTGGATGCAGCCCAGGACATGACTGGCTTTTGGAAGTCAGTGGCCTTACCCAAGCAGGAGGTTTATTCAATTTCATTTTAATCTGAGATAACAAGAGTTCCAAAGTTTAGGAAATCTACAGAGAGGATTGTACTGTCCAGTATGTTTTGAGTTGTATTGTAAAGAACTGCATGAAATAACTTATGTGCTTCATTAACATTTGGAATTATAAAAAGAAATCTTAATAAAATGTTTTTAGGTGATTTGCAAAACTTCCTTACACCCTGCACAACCAGAAAAATGTCAGCTTCTACTACAGAAACTTATCAAACACTTTTGCTATGAAATGTAACTTACAACTACAGGGATACCAGTTCCTACCAAACTTGTAGCTATCATCTGTCACTTAAAGAAAGTGAGATCGCTGTGGCCAGTCCAACCAAAAGATGCGTGACAGGAATTTTTTTAAGACTAAAAGTTGCAACCTGCTAGCAAGGATAAACTGGAAAGAACTGGTGGGAACTGTGTCGCAATACGACACGAAATGAACTGCATGTACTCGCTGGAAGTTCAAGGTAAAAAAGGAGAGATTTTATTTTGTGACCTTGTTATATATAGAATTCAAAAAGCAGCCAGGAATTGGAGGGTAAAGTCACTACCTCTCCAACCACACTGGTTAAACTAAGAGTTTATCAGTTTTCTTCTCGTCTAGAAAATAATGTTAAATAATCATTATTTACATGAAAATGCATGAGAAACTCCATTACAAAAATGTAAACGGTTTAGAAAAACTTTAGAAGATCAGGGTGATGTAACTGACCTCTTATTCCTGTCTGAGAAAACAAAAGTAAACCTCACACGTGTCACTTTCGATTTCTGTTTTATTTCAAGTTTTTCTTTCAAGGCTTAGCCTACAGAACATTTCTTTGGGATGAGGACATTTCCACATAAATCAGAGAAGAGTGAATTTGAGAGGAATACAAGCAAAAGGCTTGTTTGACTCAGAGATGCCGGAGAGGATCACAATGGCATCAAGGACATCCTCTAGCTAAGATCCCTTGATAACACTATACAGCTGGATTGTACTTTCTCTGCTGCCTACCTTCACCTCTCCTTCTGTAACATACACCATAAGCAGCGGGTCATGGCAATGCAAAATTTTGTGGCCAGGGTGTATTCAGATAAAAAATATTCTCTGCACATAAGAGGAGGACTCTGAAAAAGAGTGCAAGCACGTCATGGTCCCAAGCACAGGAAGGACATCAACACGCTGGAAAGAGTCCAGAGGAGGCCACCAGGTTGAGTAGAGGGATGAAGGATCTGTCCTATGTGGAAAAACTGAGAGAATTTGCTTTGTTCATCCCAATAAAGAAATGACTTTGAGGTGACCTAATTGCAGCCTTCCAGTAACTTGAGGTACTTGTCACAAGCTGGACCAGGCTTATGGTTTTCACAGTAAACCTTCAGTAGCCACCTCTGCTATGCTGGAGAACTTCCTGCCTGTTTGACACATTAAAAACTATGTTGAATAGTCCCCACCTGTCCAGATAGGAATTTCTTGGGTTTTTAAAGAAAGCCCTCAGTTCCCTCCTTGTGGCACCCCAAAAACAAGTACTCCCCAAATCTGCAGCTTGTTGGGAGATGTGACCAAATACTGAAAGACACCTTTGGCACTTCAGCAGTAAAAGGAACTGTGAAGACAACTGTACTCAAACAGATGTAATATAATGGCAAGTGTAATACAAGGTTCTAGCAAAGCAATTCAAGGCAGCTTTCTGTAATATAATACCAATTATGTCAAAGCTGTGTTATTTTAGTTCAACAGATGTCAACTTCTGGTTTTTGCATCTCCTAAAATGGCTATCTTCTTGATATCCAGATAGATAATGATATCCAGATAGAACTTGAACAAGTTCTCACAGAACTAGTGGCATGCATACTATTATCAGAAGTCAAAAACCCCCCCAAAAATTTGAAGTTTGGTAAGCCTGAAGCACAAATAAATCTCATTAAAATTCTCTTGAGGAGAAACTACTGACAGTAACCTCCTGAAGTTTGAGAAGCTGAGACATCGGCAAGAGAAGCAGCAGCATCTCTTCAACGCTGAGGCAGCAGTGCCGGCAGGGCTTGTAGTTGTCTGGCAAAGCACCTCTGCTAGTCAGGCTTTCAACAATTGCACAAAACAAGCCTTCAGGCACTTAAGCACGGTTCTGGTTTTTACAGCACGTGTGGGACAACTGTTGATTGATTTGAGAGGCAGCTCAGGCCAAACTGAAGCAGGAACTTCAGTTCTGGGGAGTAAGCAAAGAGCTGCTAGCAGAGCAGGTTGTTCTGGCTTGTTCTTGTAACATTTCATTATGTTGCTTCCTCTCAAAGTGTTCCAGAGCCACTTCATGCCAAACAACTAATTACAGGGTTTTTTCATGAGCCTGTCAGAACAAAACCTAAAATTTAAACACTATATCTATCACTTCTATCCTAAAAAAGCAGTATTTTGTGGAGAAGCTTTTGCTCTAGGGTATACAAAAGGAAGGCATTGAATCAATGTTACTGAGAATTCTTCACATTTTCAAAGTGCTGTATAAAATGTGGGGGGTTTTTTTCAAGATACTGTTTAGGATCCACCTATATATTCTTTCATATTGAAGGGTTTTTTCACTGTGTGCTTTTAATTTTGGGTGCTAAATTTGCCATACCAAAGAATATGCCTCTTAAACAACATATTTATGCAGCTGCAGTCAGAGAGCAAAAGGAGCAGGCTTATCTTTAAGGGAAAGAAAGCCAAGACTGGCAGCAAGGGGCACTGTCATGGACAAGGGGCACAGTCCCACAGTATCCATGAGGTCTGGTGACAGTTTTTCTGTATAGTTGTTATCTGTGTGCCAGTAACAGTCAGTAATACTGTCAGTATTTATTTAGTTCCAAATGTACTTCAAAACCCACATCTTCCTCTTTTCTTTAGTTCTGCTTGCCAGAAATTCTCCCTGTGTACTTTTGCTTCCCTTACTGCTGTGGCCAGCCAGCCACCAAGTACCACAAAGCTACTTGCTCACAGAGCTCCCCTCTGCAGTGAGATGTGGAAAAGCAGGAAATAATTGTAAAACACATGGGTTGAGATAGAAACAGTTTAATAATTCAAAAAAGTATAATAATAATAATGATAGTAATAATAATAGAGACAACAGAAAGAGAGAGAAATGAAACCTGAAATAGAAAAATGCCTAAATCAGTTTCTCACCACCCACTGACAAATGCCTAGCCCTGCCTTGAGCAGTGATCAGCCCCTCCCAGCCTCAACTCCCCTCAGTTTATATACCAAGCAAGGCATTCTATTATATGGAACATCCCTTTAATCTATTCAGGTCAGCTGTCCCAGCCATTCTCCCTCCTGGCTTCTTGTGCACCTGCTCACTGCTAGAGCATGGGAAACTAGAAAGTCCTTGACTTGGGATAAGCCCTGCTTAGCAACAGCAAAACCATCAGTATGTTATCAACATTATTCTCACACTAAATAAAAAAAACACAGCACTGTACCAGATACTAAGAGGAAAATTAACTCTGCCCCAGTCAAAACCAAATACATTGCTATCTTCATCAATTTCCCCTAAATTTTGTTTTGTTGGGTTTTTTGTCTGGTTGGTTTTTCTTTTATCCCTTTTTCAAATACTGGGAACAGCTTTATTCATTCCTCTGCTAGGTCAGGCTGATGCTTTAAACCCAAGTTCCTTCCTTCTCTGTTTATATTTTATGGCATCTTGCAAAGTAATCTTCACAAGTATTTGGTTTTAATTTAAGTTTTCCTCCAACTAAACAACCACTTCAGAAACCAATATTTTTTAAAGGAGAAAGTACAGTTCTGACCTGGAATATGCAAAGTGAACACCAGTCTCCAACTATACAAATGCTCCTGAGTGTTTTGAGAGAGACTTCAAGAACTTCAATTGTCCTTTAGCGCAGCCTGGCAGTCCATGGCAAACACCAAGTCCTGTCTCATCTCTTGCTTCTTTTCAAGAGCACTGACTGGTCCATATGCAATCACTAATTTGTTTTTGAATGGTCAGTGACTCAAGAACAGCTGATGCCATTTTGAAAGCATGCCACTCCCTCTGACCTCCTTAAGGATCATTCCTAACCAGTGATTTTAACATTGTGTGGCTTCCCAATGTTTCAGTACTTCTGAGTACACAAGTTTTGAATTCGTAAGTGATTTTTCTTGTTTGCTGCCAGAGCTTCTTGCAGGAAGGGAATAGTTAGGTTCAATTTAACATCTAGGTCATGAGATCAGTTCTTAGTCCTATGCAGAAATATGCAGAGGGAATTTAAATCTCAGATTACAAAGTCAGAATGCCCTCAGAAGTGGTTAAAGACAGAAGCTCTCAAGGGAAAACACACAGCCTGAATAATCCTGTAAAAATCCCCTGTTGTGCATTTTCATTTAAGAGGCTCCATTTGTGTAGGGGACCTTCCAATGCCACCACTTCTCCTCAGCACTCAGATGATAATGACTACAAGGTCAAACAAGCATTACAGTGCAGACTACATAGAACAATAATATTGTGAATAATATTTATAGAAAGTTATAGCTGTGTAAGCATTACTGAGTATTTAGTGTTACTGAGAATAGAATTCCCATTCTTTACTGTCTATCAGCTTTGGTTTTTTATATTGAGGCACTGAAGTAATGTTCATAGAATCACAGAATGGTATGAATTGGAAGGGGCATTAAAGATCATCTACTTCCAACCCTCCTGCCTTGGGCAGGGACACCTTCAGCCTGACCAGTTTACTCAGAGCTCCATCCAACCTGGCCTTGAATGTTTCCTGGGATGGGGCATCCACCACCTCTCAGGAATGCCATCCCATCATTTTAAAACCTTCATAGTAAAAAACTTCTTTCTTATATATTAGAGCTTTACTAAGGACTGGAGTTGGGGAGACACTAGCGAGCAAATTTGTATTAGTCATAGGCCTATGTTCCATTTTTTCCCTTTTAAAGGGATTTTATCCCTCTTTTCCAGTCAGTGGGAACTTCACTGGACTGACATGACTTCTCAAATATGATGGAAAGTAGCTCAGCCACTTTCTGTGCTAGTTCCCTCAAGACTCATGGATGCAGCTTACCAGGTCCCATGGGCTTGTGTGCCTTCAGGTTCCTTAGATGGTCTCAAACCTGCTCTTCTGCTACAGCTGGCTGTTCTTCATTCTTCCAGTCCCTGCCTTTACCTTCTGCAACTCAGGTGGTGTGGCTAGAGCACTTGCCAGTGAAGACTGAGGCAAGAAAAGTCATTGAATACCTCAACCTTCTCCATATCCTGGGTAACCAGCTCCCCCATTCCCTTCTGCAGAGTACTCACATCTTCCCTAGTCTTCCTTCTTACTTATGTACCTATAGAAGCTTTTGATGTTGTCCTTGAGATCCCTAGGCAAGTTTAATTCTTTCAGGACTTTCGTTGTCCTAACCTGATCCTCGGTTGCTGGGACAATTTGCTGATATTCCTTCCAGGTTACCTCACTTCCACACTCTGTAGGCTTCCCTTTTCTGTCTCTGTCCAGGAGACCCTTGTTAATCCATGCAGGTCTCCTTGTTCACATAAAAATTATTTTTAAAATTTAAGTTTAATTCTTGCTAACAAATAATTAATTTGCAGGTATTTCATGTTTCAGAAGTTATACCAGGAATTTGTTTGGCCTGTACTGCTAGAAACTTGATGATTTTTCTTTTTACAATCATGAGAAAAAGATAGTGTCCTCATTTAAAAAAAGAGCATTCTAGTGATCTTTCTGTTCACAGATGACATACTTTGATCCTTTCATCATTTACATCCCTCACTCTCCTGGTTTGGTAACCATAAAGACAGAATCCGTAAACCAAGGGATTCCTATATGCCAAGGGAGTTAAGTCTCACTACAACCTGTGGAACAGTGTGGGAATCCAAATGGCAGTGCTGTGCTAGGAGCAGGGATTTTAGGCATCTCCAGCTGAAACCACAGGCCAAAAGGCAGCCAGCATCACAGCAGCTGGCCTGGAAATGTTCCTCATCAGGCACTCCAGAGAGTTAAACTCAAATGCTTCTAGACTATGTCCACTCCTTCTATATTTAGCTTTTAATGTGCAGTCTGTTTTTCGAGGCTAGAAAAGTATGGTTATATTTAATCTGAATCACTAATTTAGATATTTGGTTTTTATACATTTTGTTAATAAGTACTAATTGCCTTTTTTAAATAAGCATCTAAATTCCTCTCTCCTTCCCAACTTTTCTAGTAATACAAACTAGAAATTCATTATACCTAAACTCTTTGTTTATAATATTTTATTAATATATTCAAATAAACTACAAAGAGTCTTAAACCAAATAAATAAAACCCACTTTGTACTTACATAAAGACGAATTGCTAATTGAATATATAATCTATTAACTTATTGAATACTATTTGTTCTTTGTTCTGGTACCTTATAGCGTTCAGTCCCTTTTGTTTCACTTTTACTTCTGAATATAATAGAAGCAAAACCATCTTCCTTTTTTTATAGCTCCCAAGGTCTCAATTGAAAGACTTAGTCACTGACCTCAATTAACAGAGTAAACTGAAGTGATGAACTAAGTACACTGAATATGTGATTCTTTGCATTTCCAGAAGAGACTATACTTTTCAAATATTCCTAAATACCTAACAACATTATTTTAAAAAATACTGTAGGAGTAGATTAATTTAAACTAGGTTTTAAATCCTTAAAAAAAAAAAAAAAAAAAAAAAAGAAAAAAGAAAACTGACTATTTTGAGTGCACTTGCATTCATTACTCATTCTTAAGAGCTTTTTTATATTCATTGATGAGATCAGGCGTGGGTGCTGGTGGAGTCCTCTTTCAGAGCTTTGCAGCTTTGGAATCTGCTTTTCACTTGAGCTTTCCAATACAGCAGCTCAGATGGCTGCTGGTTTGATTGCATCATTTATGTTTCCTGTGCATTTTAAAAGCATATATAGATTGCTCAAATCTGTGTAGACAGGGAATTCTCTACATAGATGGAGATTGTGGTAGGGTATTTTGCAGTTAGAAATACCAAGGCTCTTAAATTAATGTATTTCTAAAATAAATGTCTAAAATTACCTCATTTAGTACATTTTTATGCCAGTGTATAAAAAACAACCAAATAGAAATTGACACATGCAAATCTCTAGTAATTAGAAATTACTCTCTTCTACTGAAATAAGCAAGTTAGAGGTAATAGAGATCAATACCTGCCTAATTATTTGAGCATAGGAAAGAAAGAAAGAAAAACTGTGTCAAAATATAATGCCAAGTCTGGCTCACTGGAGGGCCTGGTGATGTACATTTCCAGGCTAACTGCTGTGATGTTGGCTGGCTTGTGGCTTGATGTTTCAGCTAGAGATGCCCAGAGTCCCTGCCCCTGGCACAATATTCCTGCTTCCTTGAAGACTGGTTTGGGGATTTGATTTTCTTGGGTTTGGATTTTTTGGTTTGTTTTTTTTTTTTTTTTTACACTCTAGGTACAAAATAAATCAGATTTGCACATAAACCTTAGCATTGTTTCTTATTTAACAAAGAAGAAATTAATTTCAGCAATCAGTATATGCTTTACTCAAATAAATGATTACAGTGAATTAAAATTTACTGTTGGAGTCCATTTCTACAAAGCCTTTCTGAGCAACATTTAGTGTTCTTAATCCTTCTATCTATATTAACTGAATTGCAGCATTCACATCAAAAAGAAAAAGTGTGTTGTAGACATCAGATCAGACTATAGATTTAGCAGTTTTGTCTATTTGCCCTTTTTGAACATTGCCTTAACATTAATACTTCCAGTCTTCCAAAGTTTCCCCGATTTTTACATTTTTATTTATACTAACTTTAGAGGACTACAGCATAATACCCCATGTTAGCTCAACTTACTTAAATTCCATCTCTGTCCACTCACTTTCTTAATTAGCAGCAGATAATTTTCAGGTCATTAATAGTTTCAGCACTTTGTTGTAGGCTCAATGTTTAGTTCTAGGACTCTGGGGAAAAAAGAGCAACTGACCCCTGCCTTGAATGGCTGTGGACCATGTTTCATAGCTTCAAGTTCACATTACTCCTATCAGTTTCTCTTTTCCTCTGTTTTGTTACATAATACTGATTAGTTTTGTTACTGCTGTTGTTTCATTTCAAACTGTATTTTTATAGAAGTGGTGAATCTGGAAAAGCTCTTAGCAGTACCTCTCTCTAGAATGTGAAATTTGGAATTTTTTATCTCCTTATTAAATCCTTTTTAAGATACTAAATTTTCATCTACATTTTAATTTTTATGTGTGTTTTCAATTAACTTTTCTCAGTACTTTGATTTCTGAAAAGTTAGTAAGAAATAATTGCCAAGTTTACATATGTCCCTTAACAAAATATATCTGTTTTGAATATAAAATAAAAACTCTTGCTGGTCTCTGAAAAATCACAAAGATTCAGTTAATCTAGATTTATCTATAGAAGAAATTGTTGGTGGGTTTTTTCCAGCTTAGTTATGAAGTTATTTTTTAAAGACAGTGCTGGAAAAACCATCATAAAAATTTTGTTTATTATTTCTCTACATGCTAACTCAATTAATGAGTTTGCTTAGGATGCAGAAGAGGAGAAACCTTGATCTGTCCCAAATACTTCTTATAATCTGATCCTGCCTAAGTTTGGATTTGCATTATGCTCTCCAATACTATATAGATATTCAAAGATTTCATGCAATTATCTGTAATTCAGAAATTCTCCAGACTACCATCTCAAAAAGCCTTTTTTTTTATTTTTTTTTTCCCCACAGCCTTAAGGTCATTGTGCCTATTAACTTTTTTGTGAAATATATTTCAGCATGAGGGGGGGTGCTATGTGATTTTACTGCAGGCAGCTAATCTAAGGATGAGCTCACACTTCTAGTGCTCTGTATTGGACCTCAGACCATCAAAGCAGAGGAGAACTTGCTTTACACCACTGTAGGAAAAATCGTGTGGCTCAGGCAAGGCTGCAGAGCCAGCAAAGGGGAAATCCACAACGGGCCAGCCCAGCCTGAGCTCTGTGTTCTTGCAGCTATGGCACCACAGTGCTGTTACCAATTTACAGCTGGCAGAGTCAAACCTGTGGCAGGAGGTTTTATGGTGTCTAACTACAGGATTACATTTCTGAAAGTCTGTAATAAAAATAATCTGAAATCACAGATAAAGATTGGCTAGAGTATTGCACAGGTGTACTCTGAAAAAAAACAACATATCCACATTGATATAGAAAACAGCAGTAAAATGGAGGCATTTAAACAAAACCAAAGTGAAAAAGAGCACATGAAAACTCTTACTGTAAGGAACAATGCAGCAGTGTGTTTAACATTGTTGTTAGAGAGAAAAAAAGAAGGAAATATTAAGAAGGGGAGAAAAACAGGCACAAGTGAGAGTAAACAAGATCCAAAAGTGGAATTAGACATGGAAACATCACTCTCTTCAGTGCTTGGTAATGAGAGGAAGCCCTGGAAAACCTTAGAAGATCACTTTGTAATTTCAGTTCACCTGTGTTTGGGAAGTACCCCTCAATTATCAGGTAACTCACAAAACGATTTTGCAGCAACTTTCATATGGTCTTTTTAATCATTCTGCTGTGGCAATTTGTCCCTAAAGATATTTTTTCATATTTCACTGAAGCTGTAGACATTTTTGTTCAACATGTGGTAGAGAAAAAAAAAAAAAAAAAAAAGATCCTGCTTCTTAAGTAAGTGCAAAAAAAAAAAAAAAAAATTAAATCTAAAAATAAGGTCTGAGCTGTAAGAGTAAGGCCAAGAATTCTGTAGAGTTACCAAAGACAAGAAGTGCATTTGCTCTCAGGCTTCAATGGGCAATTGGTTTAAGTCCCAGTACTGTCATTTTGTCATTTTATAACAACATTTGTGTATCTAGGCTTTTTCTCTTCACTCATGCCTAATAAAACCAATGTACAACATGCAAATTTTCTTGTGAAAGGGACAGTAATGGCATGAAGGTCATCTTAGAAAGCAACACTGCTTTGTTCCTTCTCTGCAAATGGTCCAAAATATGTATGTCCTGCAATAGCATGAAATATAATGTCTTCTTATTTACTCTTCCTCTTGGAATTTCATTCACTGTCTCCTGCTCCCCTTATCCTAGTCACTCTGGGCTTATAAGACAGCCAGAGTGGCATCTCACCTGATAATAATCCTTGTTCTTGAAATAGGTGCAAAGAAGGGTACAGAAAGTTACCCACTGTATCATCAGATATAGACACTTTCAACCCAAACAGTAAACTACTTTTTCTTTAAACTGGAGAAATAGCAGAGTATTTCTGCTGCTGTTAGCTTTTAGGTAACAAAAAAAAAAAAATTCTCGTCTTTAAATGAGTTGCTTCTGTGCTGCACTAGTAACTGAATAATACATTCTAAAATTCCATGGATGCTCCATGGATGCTGTGGGTTATTGCTAGCAAGAGTGTTTTGCAGTACTGAAACCACAACACTAGAGGTCATTGCTAGTCTTTACATTTTTAATCTCTCTGAAAGCAAGTGCTGGGAGCTCCGTTTGGTGAGAGAAGTTGCTTTAAAAATGCATCGTGTGGGATCAATAGCCACCCTTGATGTATGGTTTCATAAATTTTCACACTTCCTTCTGAATTTTTAAAGGAAATATTTTTAAAATAGTTCCTTTATTCTGTTTTTTTGGAGTAAGACAGCCATCTCAGAAGACGCAACAAAATATATGCATTAAAAAGCACAATGGTCTTAGCAACCTGCATGCCAGTCCTGTGCTATTTATTTATTTATTTCTAACTGGATTTTTCCAAACTCTCACTTAGTGAGGATGGATTTAGTTTTTGATTTTTTTTTTGTTAGAGGACAATATTAGGAATATGTATTGAATTCCAATGCAGAATATCATATGTAGAATCCTTTGTGAGGCTAGGAGAGTTTTCAGAAAGTAATTTTAACTTTATTCTATTTCTTTTACAGTCAAATGATTGAAAAGTTGTCTGGATTTTTTTTTACTATTTCCAAAAGTTATATCCCTGAATATTTCTAATGCACTAATAAACAGCAAGCAGAAAGCAAGAGGTCCAATGCAGCATGACATCAAATGTTCAAGTATGGATAAAGAGATATTTTACTAGATATATACACTTAATTTCACAAAGGATTGAAGTTGTTTGAACTGCTTAATGAATTCCAAATTATGTTCTAATTGAAAATTACCATGTTCATAATTCAAAGATAACCATAGCAAAAGAAATGCAAGGAAATGACACTTCAAATTTATATAAGAAATTGTTTTCTTTACAAAAAATGAGTTCAAAGATTTTCAGAGCCTTGATCTAATGAAATTTAGTTATTTAGTAAGTGAAGAAATAGGAAGTGTTCTCTTGCTTGCTGAAAACTGTCATTGGTTATTTCAATGTCATTGGTTATTTCTAATATTATTATTAATATTAAAAGTAATATTAAGTAGGCTGAAACCTTTATTTTCCTTACCCTTTTAAATTCAACATCCACCTTAATCAAGAATGTTGAGGTTTCATTGGTCTTCCACTAACTGCAAAATTATTATTTTAAAATTAATTTTTGTAAGGGTTTTTTGGGGTTTTTTTCAATCTTAAATTGCATGGACACAAATCCAGATTCCTTTAGCTGAACCTGTAATAATAGTTCTGCCACTTTGCAAGGATGAGAAGATGAATAAGATTCATTTTAAAATTTGGAATCAGTGCAAGTTTTATCTGTCTTCAATTTTCATTATATTATTACTCAAAGTATAATTGGTGGAGTTATGTTGTTTTGCGGTTTTTTGGGTTGGGTTTTTTGTTGCAAAGGCTACCTTTTTGGATATGATTTTTGAAAATCACCCTTCTGTTAATTTTTTCATGTTAATAAATTGCTCTTATGTAATTTTGGATTACTTCATTTCACTATACTGCCTTTTGCCCTTTGATTAACATTTATGAAGTGAACAGGTAATGAACATTTGGCACAAAACTTACATTCAAGAACAGATATTAATGCTCTGCATTAAGTTTGTCATTTTAAGTATCTCCTTTTTTTTTCTGTTATCAACCTCTTCTTTCAAGTCTAATATGAAATGAAAGTGTAGTATGTGTCCTGTCATTTTATTGTACAAGTTCAGCTCTTAGCTGTGTCACAAAACCAGTAATCCCATTTATCTTTGAATTAAACATGCCACAGCATTCTAAGAAAATAAATAAAATTCATTTCATAATAGACTTGAAAGAAGAGGTTGATAACAGAAAAAAAAAAAAAAAATAGTAATTGTATGGAGAATCAAAAAACATTCTGTTTATTTCTAATTACCATATCTTAATAAAGCCAAAGAATGTTTTCTTATACTCCGTGACTATTTCTGAAAATCACAGCCTCTGGGTGAAGTGAGCTTGCACTTTGGCTCGTGGTCATTTTAAAACTAGATGTCCATCTCTGAAAAATAAACCAGTATCTGAAATCTTAGATTTTAAATGTCTAGGTCGTCTGTTAAGTACTATTCCATCGTTTCCAATTTCCTTTTTCCTGCATCCAGCTCACAACCAGAGTTAAGAGAGCCAGATAAATGGTAAAAAGTCTGCTTTTGAATTCTTTTTCTGGTAAAAAAAAAAAAAAGTTCCATTGTGTATGTAAGGAAAGAAAACAAAATTTTGCATCACTGACAGTCTCATCATTAAGGACTTGGAAAACTAGATTAAAACAGGTACTTTATCTATGAATTCAAATACAGCAAAAGTTTGCAGTCTGAAAAAGCATTCATCTGAATTTTTATTGCCTTGAGCTATTCCTGCTATCAATAATAAATACCGTGTAATAAGAGATAGATAAAAGCACACCTTTTAATAAGCATCTTTGAAAGGAGCAAAATAGAAAGAGTCAGAATAGTTAAATATGTGGCAAAACCAAGGAACTGGCAACATATTTCTGTTTCAAAGGGAAACAAGAAAAATGGTAGGGCAGACATAAGCATGCTGTTTACAATAAAAATGGAAAAGTTATATAATCTATGAGAATGGGACACTGCATTTTAGATGGATGAGATAGCCTACCAGAACTTATTTAAAATCATAATGCCTTTTGGTAAATGGAGACAGTATGTTTTGGAAAGTTAAATTGAAAATACTAGTTAACAATCTTTGTTACAAACATGTAGTTGGTATTGAAAAAAGACCCTTCTCCAGAGGTTGGATCACAAAGTCTTTTCCAGATCTCAGAAGAATTTGGAGTGTTATGACATGAGATCCAGACTGCCTCTGGAGAGGGAGATCTAGACTGTAGAGGGGAAACTAGAAAAGTCTATTTCCTGTCTCATTTAAAAGTGTCAAATTTACACCCAAGATATATTTCAAGAATATTAAGGGGTTTATGAAACATGGTCTAGAGCAAATGAAAATCAGAATTCTCTTCTATTTCTTCAATGAATCTTAATCAACATGTGAATAAAAGTGTGTCTTTTTTTTAGCATGCCACATGATTTAATTAATGAAATGATTAGTTTCAGGATAGTGGTAGTATATTGAGTACAATAAAGCAGTATGGGTCGTCTTGACAGTACAAAGAGCTCCTCATATCTGGCAAGCAGTTCTTTCTGTAGCACAACAAATAGTCCAAAAGTGATGGGTGAATTGCTTCATTACTGTCACACTTACACAGGTAAGGTTAATAGTAAATGCTGATAAAAATGCTGATTTAAAAAGGCAGCTGAAAAAAAACCCTGAAGAGACGACTGGTTATTTTCAGTCAAGGAAATGTTAAGGCAGAATGAAACGTGCTAAACCAGAGTTGCCCCACATTTTTCTCTCTGAAAAGTAAGTGAAACTAAACAAACACAGAGATATCTATCCAAGCCACAAACTATTTTGCAAGTCAGTGAGGAATCCTTACAAAAGTCCCCTTAAGGAGTGTCAAAAGTCTTTCTGCGTTCAGAGGTGACCTGAAAATGGTGAAATGATGTTGCTCCGGGGCTACAGACAGCCACAGTCACTGTCTGTGTAGTGAATAATGTCAGGGATTTTTGCCTGGGAATAATTACCTTTTGCTCAAGTTTTATTTCAGAGATTTAAAAAAGATAAAACTGTTAAACAGAGTCATGCTTTGGGCCAGGAAGTATTTCTGGGAAATGAAAATACAGTCCAGCTGGTTTGTGTCATCATTTGGAAAAGATTCAAATTGAAGGCATTCCTGACATAATGCTGTTGTAGGTGTAGAAGCAAGTTAGATACAGAAAAAGAAATGTTTCATAGATAATGCATAAAATAATGCTAAACTCGAATTTTTTTTTAGGCAACCTTTTTAAATCATAAAGTACCTTTTGACAGAATAGGAAACTTACTATTGCATGAACATACAATCTTTCATTTCTATACTTCTATGGTAAACAGCAGAGCTTTCTGACCTCTAATGTGTGATACAGTAATGCTATCTCCAGTGGCATTTTTTAGGACTTATATTCTTAGAGAGACATTCTGAGCATGATTTATAAAACTGCTGCAGCTACTTCTGTTGAATAAATGACTGGGAAAAGCATCATTCATTCCTTATTTTGGGCATTGGAAATAATTGTGGGTGTTTCTCTCCAGACTATTCCTGATGCACCATTTCCATGAAGAGAGACCAGGGTGCGTTCTTTAGTACAATTAGTGGGGATTAACCACTCATTTCAATAAGGGGCAGATTATATTTTTATGAAGGCCTTTATTCATAAATATCAGTGTAATGCAGTACAGTAGTGCCTGTGTCATAGTTTTAAAAAGATAGAAGATACACAAACCCCTTCATCTCTGAGGCAGACTAATTGTAAGCATAATATGCAGAGTGCCAGTGAGATGATAGAGGTGTTCAGGAAAGTTTCACTAAACAAAGTCAGTTTCTGCTCTGCAATTGATACATTTATCTGATAAATCATCACTTTCAAAATGTGTCACTGGACAATGAGTGGCAAAGAGTAGACAGATTGTGATAGCTCTAATGTTGGGTTAGCTGAAGGCAGTGTTTAATCCATCTTCAGCAGCTCTAGGGAGGCATTTATTGCTTTTGCTGACCTTATCAGAGTGATTAAATGTAGCCATTTATTACTTTACTGGGAAAGAACAGATATCCTCCCTGCTTAACTTGACCTTAGAATTACAGAATATTTTATTTCAGAAGGGGTTTCTTGCCTTGTCCGGTCATTTTTAGATATCTGCATGGATAAATTTCACATCTTTGGTTAACATATTCCATTGCTCACTTTTATTTTTTGTTTTTCCTTGTACCTGTCAGAATTTCCCCTGATACTGCTTCAGGGTACTGCCTGTCATTCTATGCACTATGAATGCAGTTTCCAGAGAAACTGGACTGAGAGTCTTCTATAGCCTGCATTTATGTAGCTGAAGACTAGCTACACTTTTAGTCTTCTCTTCTCCATCCTGAAATAAACCATCTTTTTTAGTGTCTCCTCATTAGCTGCTAAGCTACAGCACCCCAGCCATGTTAGAACATTTCTGCTGGACTTTTTCTGGTTCTCACACTCTCTTTTGTACTGGGGAGGAGGAGGACACAGAAGAGGGCAGACTGACCCTTGAAAATACTGACTAGAAAGGAATAATCACTTCCCTTGACTTCTTCATGCACTCTTCTAATGCAGCCACACCTTCACTACAGGGGAGCACTGAAACCTCACCTAAATTCTTGTCTACCACCATCCCAGACTATTCGGGGACTGTAGGGTTAATCCCCAGTTAGCCAGAGCCAAACCTCTACTCCTGACTTATTTGGGACTGTGCATTCTTTATTACATCGAGGTAATAAAGCACACTAATTAATTAAGAAACATGATAATAAAAAAACTTTATTTTTTTTTTAAATAAGTCAGGTATAATTGGGATCCTGCAATACTACCTCATTCTTGTACTGAGACTTTATCAAATAATTTCCTGGGTGATAAAAGAGCAGAGAATTTTGCAAGAGCAAATCTGATTTTTCTCCAGATTATATATATGAAAATTCTCTAATTTTAATTTCAGTGTCTTGACAGATAGTGAAGATCAATGACAGTAGGAAGTTTTATTACAGACTGGTTATATTTTGTTAACTAGATTTCATAAATACAGCTTATTTTTCATGAGAATAGAAATTGCAGTATTTAAATGAAAACTGAGAGTTTTAGTTCAGCAAATGTATTAAGGCAGATTTCAGGATCTGTAGATTGTCTTGTAAAACCTTTATTTGAACCAAGCTGTGTGTTTGTGGTTTAGCTTGTAAAACCTCAGTATGTATCAAGCCAGCTGCTCGGCAACAAGGCTGTGCCATCAGTTGGGTTGGTATAGCAACAAGTGTTTGGGAACCTGAATAATCTTCCATTCAGACAGCAGCACCTTGGAACTGTGTCAGCAGGAAAAAGCTGCTTTTCTGCAGGAGATGAGACCATGGTAATGGAAAACCAAAAAATGTAAAGTTCATATACAAAGGGAATACACTTCCACTGATTACATCCATAGTTTTCACTTGGCAAAATGCGCGAAGGTTGAAAAATTTACTTTCAGTAACCACCTGAAATTTTGACAAGGAATAGTGACAGTTTTTGTGCTAGAGCAAATTCACTGGAAATTCTCCCTGATGGTATCAGGCCAATAAATTTACTCAAGCCTGTTGCTACTTCTTTCCAAATTGATGCCTGCATGGAGGCACCTAAAGCTAGCCTGCAGGTTCAAAAGCAAAGATGAACCTTTGCTTCTCCAGACTAACCAACCCCAGTTCCCTGAGCTGTTCCTCATAAGAGTTGTTCTCTAGATCCTAAAGAAACTGTCATGATTTCAACCTTAGCTTTACCAGTGCTCTATCCATAAGTTTCCAAAGGTTAATAATATGCATGTTTTTCCAAATACTCCAGTTGTAATTTCTTTCTGCAGATTGAAAATAGCAAGAAAGGTAGTGTTGACATTAAGTCAAGCTTCTTGGAGCTCTGATCATATGATGCAATTCAACCAGTTTATCTGTGTTCATGAGATGAGTCAAGCACATATTGGTGTGTGGATGTGCTTAACCAGACACACCCTCTGGGTGAACCAAGCTGTAATGACCCTGAGATTGGCAAGAGGCTATCCACTGCAAGCACTGAATAAAAATGTTCCTGTTAATTTAACTTAAAATAGCTCTGTAATAAAATATAAAACCCATTAACTTGTGGTGGGTGTCTGTGTGTTGGAACAAGGATATTAGATGAGCCTCATACCACACTGTTTAATTGAGTGTGGATAGAGATATAAATTATATGCACTAAACCAAGTTAGGATTGTTGTAGGCTTTGCTTCCTTGTAATTTTTTGTCTGTCACTGAAAATTGTGGGAATGAAAATGCTGCAATCAATCATATCTGATTTTTGTTTTCTGAGCAAGCAGCAGATTAGCAATTCTATTAACAGTTGTAGACAGGTGGGTTAATCCTCTAGTTATCCCTCTGATTTATATTTTGCATTTCTAAAAAATTATTTACATTGTCCTGTATATTTTCATGACAAAATTTATGATTATTTGCTGTTAGTCCAATATCCAAATGTTGACATGCTGCTCCTGGGTCTGGAAGCTGAAAGCTGGTTTCTAGTATAGTCACTAAAAAGTGAAAAGTTGGTTAATTATTAATTTAGAAAGTTAAGACACAAATCAAGGTTGATTTTTTTTTTTAATTTTCCATGGAAGTGTGTGCATATATATATATATATATATATATATATACACAAGACTGAAGAGGAGGAAAATAAAATTTTGTAAATGTGACTAAAAAAGGGGAATTATTTTAAAATATTTTTGCATTATTTTAAAATATTTTCCAGAGAGGAAAGGCCTTTTAATTAAAACTCAGTACTTGTTGAGTTGAAAGAAAATCCTGAGAAAACAAAACTCCAATATGTAACGCACAGAAAATAAGAGGCAAGAAATTCAAACTGATAACAATGAAATGCAAATAAAGTTGGTAGCTACAAAGAGAAATACATGACAATTATGCCCAGGAAGGTTAAGAATAAGACATTTTTTTAATATTTTAAAAACACTGGAGTCCAATCTAGTGCAAGTTCAATAGAGTTGGCACAATCACAACTACATTTGGATAAAATAGGGGCTTTACGTAGAGTGGTTGAAATAACTTTGTCCTTGTTCCAGCCAAGACAGGTTTAATTTTCAAATAAGGCTGTTTCAGTTTAGCAATGGGAATGGTAATCCCCAGTTTAGTGCTTCCACTGACACTCCCCAAACCATGTGCCACTCAATTGTACACCACTCCCCCTCCCTCTCTTCCTGAAATGGGCTGGAGAGGGGAATTGGAGGCACAAAAATCAGGGGTTGAGATAAGAACAATTTACTGGAAACAACGAGATAAGAAAACAAACTGTAATGACAGCAATACTAATGACAGAGGGTACAAGAAAGAGGCAAATGATTCTTAGAAGAAACTTCCATAATTCCCAACCCACCCCCTCCACCACACTACACGACCCAGAGGGGAGCTCTTCCCTGATCCTGGAAAATAACATGATATGGTACAGAATAGCCTTTGTGTCCCAGACATGTCCTCTCCTGTCTGCTGCAAAGTTTAATTCTGTCATGACCAGAATCAAGACACTCTTAAATGTATTTGAGAAAACATCTGAAGGCAGAGTTGCACATTGGTGTAACCTTGAGAATTTTTCTTGCAATGCTTCTGACTACAAGAGCTTTCCCCATAGCATGGGTTTAGGGATTTTTATATTGGTAGGAATAGATTGACTTGATATGTCAGAGGAATCAAGATCTATTTTATCCCTAGAGACCTTTTTGAAAGATAAAACTGAGTATTTCTGAAAACACCGGACTGCAATAGTACAATAGCATTGCAATGAACATTCCTGGTGCCATTAAAATTCCAATTAACCAGAATTTCTATCACCCCATTCCTTTCTGAAGTAAACTCATTGTCTTCTGCAGCTTAACCAGATGCTGTCCTGTCATGAAAAGGCTATGAGGTTTCTATTTCTTTGACCTTAAAATAAAATTCCTTTATTTGCTGTCTCTTTCCTTATGCCTATGAACAATTTTAGGTTATAATATGTGTTTTTATGAAAGAATCCTTATTACAGTTCATGCTGTTTTCCATCTAAAATTGGAAAAACGTAACTTTTTTTCTCTCTTAATTACTATTACTTATAAAATCTTACTACTATACATGTTGATGGTACCATATCTTTCTAAGAGATCTGCTATGAAATTTGGACAGGCTTCACACAGGCATGTTTTACAAGGCTCAGGGAAAGCTGAATTCATGATAGTGCTGATGCATCATTCAACACCCGTCCCACACTTGGAAAGCTCAAAGAACATTCACAGACCATGTCTCTTGCCTGTGTCAAAAAAACTCCACACTTTTTAAAATGTAATTCAAATGCACCATTGGCAAGTGGAAGGATGAGCAAAAGCCATTATTCCATTTTTCATGGGTAGGTACATACTGCATAAGAGTGTTCATTTATAGCCTAGTCTCATTCATAGTGTCATCCTCCTAAGTCCCATCATTAAGATATATTTTATGCCTTGTGTGCATCTCCAAAATGAAAAAGAGAATAAAATGTTAGCAAAGGATTTATTGTAGGTAGGCTTTTTTATTATTATTAAAACATAAAAACCTTGTTCAGCAAGGACTGAGTATTCTCAGTTTTATTTCAAGCCTTTCTAAAATGCTTCTCAACAGAACTGACCCTCCAGTCATAGCTCAAATGATCTGAAACCTCCCTGGAGAGGAACACCACATACCACAGCAAATGTGCACTCTTTTTTTCCTCTCAGTACCTTCTGACATCCAAAAAGGGACAAGATCCTCAGTTTATAGGTAGAGACTGTCCAGATGTGCCCAGCTGCCTTAAGGAAGGACTGTGACAAATGCCTACTAGGTCCAAGTCATGTTCTCTGTGTTTCTCCCAGAGAGCACATTAGAGGGAACAAATGTAGACTTCAAAGTCAGGTTGGACAGGCTTTGACTAACCTGACCTAGCTGACATCCTCAGTCATTGCAGCAGGGTTGGACTACATTACATCTAAAGATCCTTTCCAACCCAAACCATTCCATGGTTCTATGATTCTGTACATCTTCCCAAAAGACTTTGTGTTTTATTACTGGCTGTGGGGTGTGGCATAGAATTTTTCTGTAGCTACAAACCCTTTCAACATATTATTTTGGAAGACTTTGCTGCTTGTTCCATGTTGTAAACATGCTGCTGCTGAAACAGAAACAAATCAGAACCAAAAAAACCCCAATTTGTGTTTACCTTCAGCCTCCTTACTAAAACTTTTACTTTTTGCATGTGTAGTCATTTCTTTAGGCAGATCTTATCTGAGGTCACAGCTGAACTGTATTTCCACACAGAGAGACCATGGCAGAGGCAGCCTGTGTCAGTGGCTGCTTTCCCTGCAGCTCTGCCCACATCTTCCCTGTACCAAATACATCACATCAGTTGTCTGGGCTGGCTGGGGCAGGCAATCAGTCAAATTCCTCTCTAGAAGATGGTGCTTCCTGTGAAGCAGACAGCTAAAATATCTAAAACTGTATATATCTGGTTAGCTTTGCACTAGTGCAAAAATGTCTTTGATGGAGTTACTGATTTTTTCTCTGAAGAATAAAATGAGGACCAAGGAAGACTTTCATAGTCAGAAACCTGAATTTAAAGGCAACAAAATTGCTAGATTTCACAGTTTTGTACAGCCTACCTTTTTAACAGTATTGTTAAGATAAATTAATAAAAGTAAGTACTTGTTTTAATTTCTGAAATGCATCGGTGAAACTCTAAGCCAGAAGCTTAAATAAAATGCTAATAATAAAAGAATTTGCATTTGAATTGTTTCTTACCGTTCAGTGGAGGAATTGTGTTGACTTATGGATTTTGCATATTTTTTTATGAGCATCCTTCTGAATTTTTTTTATATTTCAGGGATGAATTGCTAATTATGGCTAAATAATTACTTCATGAAAGATTAGATTATTTTTTCCCATACAAAAGTAGGGGCAATTTACTAGGTACAAGAAATTTAGCCTTATTTAGAGACTTAGAGGGAGGAAAAAAAGAAGAAATAAAACCAGCCCATCTGTTTTCATCCATCTGGTAATGTACTAGTATATCTGTGAATAAGTGTACTGCTATCACCATGAGCATGAGGAGTCAGCCTCAAAAAACAAGGAATGGCAAGTCAGCTTTTCTGATCTATACAAAAGATAATTAAGGAAACTGATAATAATGCACTTGTATTTTCATGAATTAAAATCAAGTGAAGATGTAATTTCAAAATGAAATTATGCTTCAATGTAATTGAATTTTTTTATAAAATTACTTTTATGTAAGCATGGAAATGCAACAGAAAACTAACAACTACCTTTGTGTGACTGTTGCCTTCTTTAATGATCCTTGTCCATTAGCATTTTCCAAGACAACTCCACAGCCTTTTATTTGTTGAGTTAGGCATGGATCCAATGCCCCTAAGCATATGCAGTGTTTCAGGATTGAATCTTTTCTCTTTCTTCCAAAGACTTTGTAAACAAAATCCCTCTAGAGGGAGAAAATTAGGGATGCACATCAAGTTAGTTGTCAAAGGCAGTATAGATACATGAACTTTGCCTGTTGTGTGGGGTAGTTATAAAACCACATACACTGAGTTTTTGAACATACACAGAGAAAGCTAGATAAGCCTGAAATGCCAAGGTTAGAGTCCCTTGCCAGTGCGTGAAACCAGAAGCACTAAATCTACATTTCACAGCAGAAACAGTAATTTTCACAGGGTAAACAAATGTCCTGTGTCCTGTCATTAACTGTCACAAATGGTAGTGAAGACAAAAGCTTTATGAAATTCAAAATAGGATAAGAGAGGCTGAAAAAATATCACAGCAACAATGGTAATAATTGGAGAGAAAAATACCAAAGAAGTCTGAGGGGTTCATGCTTGTGTGCAGGAGAGTGGCACAAGGAATGGTCCCACTGGGTCTGAATTAATATTATTGAAGGAGTGTTACTTTATCCTACTCCTCCTATGAAAATGTTGAAAATGCTCCAGCAGTTCCTTTCTCACAGACCAGTTTCAATTTTGAGCCTTACAAGTGATATTTATTACTCATCTGCTTAACTCAGATGCCACCTTTAGACAAGTTGCCTGGTAATTTAGAGAGCTATTGCGCCCAACACTATGTGTGCTCCCTGCCAACGAGAAAGTCATAGCCACTGTTTAACACACATTTATAGATCTGAGACATTACAGCATTGCTTTAATTTTAAAATTAAGGGTCATTCTATGAGGATGTAATAAGTGTCTCTTAACTAACCCATCCTTAGTACCTATTAAAGTCAAAGAAAACGTCAGAAGTTCTGACTTGTATTCAGGTAAATTGGATGCTTTGGATGTTGTTTAAGCCAATCCTGATAATCTGTGCATAGCACTGCCTATCATATTTTTAATGGTCTGTTACCATATGATGCACGGTATTGAAAATAATAGCAAATGCATAAATGCAACATTTAAAGCCTGATTTAAACCTACATATCTCAAAACACCTCTTAAGTTTTTACTAACAGTGGCCTGAAAACAAAAAGAAGTCTCTTGATCCTGAGCAACAAAATCTAAGGAAAACAGAAGGAAACAGATATTGCAGGAATTGAATTATTTAGTTTGAATATTTTTTTCCTAGAAAGACCCATAAAAAACAGATACAAGATTTGTCAGGTTTTGTGGGTTTGGTTTGGGTTTTTTAGCTGTGATATCATTGAAAACCATGTGGAACAGCACCCTGTCTCCATTTTTCTGTGCTAGTCTCTAATAGATCAGCCTCAAAACAGTTTTAGAAGCATTCCCACAAACACCAGAGACTTCATAATCTTCAAAAACTTTTAAAGGTGTTCTAAATTACACCTCTTTTGGTGATCATCAATTCCAGAAAAGAAATATTTTTAATTTTACTTTTGAAAGTTTTGTTTTTCCTCATTCCATTTTAGTCACTTAGGGGAGGAAAAAAAAAAAAAAAAGAAAAAAAAAAAAAAAAAAAAGAAATTGAACAATTTTTTTGAAATCTGTTGGATTTAAAGCTTTCTAACTACATTTTGTCAGCGATTTGGCTGTTTCTATAAAAGGCTTTTATTTCCTTTTTGTTTTCTTTCTTTGAAGTATCAGTCCCCACATGAAATCTAAGCCCTTAGCCAGCTGTCCTACTTTTCATCATGTTAAGCAGTGTGTCTTGGATAGCGCTCTTACTCCAAGTTCACTCCACAGATGCTAGTCAAATGTTTGTTTTACAGATTCCTGTTTTCTAATTTGCATCACTTCCACTCCTCAGAGCCCTTCTCTGTTTCTGCTCCAACTAATTTATTGTTTTTCTGCTTGAACAGTTCTTGGTTGTCTTCTTATTCCATTTTAATGTATCGCTTTGTGTTGTACTGATCTGCAGTGCAATTTGCAGCTAAAGAGATAATATAGTGAAGCACAGAATTAAATACCTGAGAAAAAAAATACTAAAATAAAATCTATGGTTTACATAAAATTTCACCTGTAAAGAAAAAGGAAATTAGCTAAGCAAGCAAACAACAGTTACAAATCACTGCAGTAATGCAGTACTTTAATTTTCTTAATGTCCATTTGATTTAAACACCTCATCGTATACAGCCTAGGTATTTACACTTGCACATCTTAGTGAATATTACTTATCAATATTGGATTACAGGTTTTACCAATAAAATGAGAAATTTTAATAGATGCTTCAGGCTCTCTTCTATTTGGAAAAGTGTTCAGATGGGGTACTTTTCCTTCTGGTGATTTTTAAAATAGAAATGAATTTGTAAATACTCAGGGGAGATTTATGGTGCATGCAGCTTTCAAGCTCCAGATTAGAACAGGCTGCAAGGTCTTGTGATGAATTAAAAAGACTTTTAATAGCTCCATTTTGGCATTGCACAAATGTAATCCATAAACTCTATGCCCTTACACTGAAAAACCCAACTGAGGTATGTCTCAAAGTTGGTGGATATTTTGGGGGATAACAGCAAGCTTGACTAACCTCTGTTTATTTAATAGGCATTCTAGATATCACAGCAATTATCTTATTAAAATTTCATGGATCAATTCAATATATGTGTAATCAAAAATTACACACACAGACACAAAAATGATAATTTTAGAAGTTTATTTGGATGGAGGAGAAAAACTGCCAGATTTTTGCAATCTAGTCTTGGCAGATTTTTCTCTCTATCATTTGAAAACAAAAAATTATTTTAAAAATTTCCAAGAATTTCTTAGTCAGGATGAAGTAAATGACAAATATGGACATTGTGTTTAAATATGATCCTGTCCTATCCAGTTGACCAGAGTCTGAAGAATCTTTCTGTGGTGTGAAACACGTCGCTCTGAAGACTTCCTGAATTTACCAGCAATGGGCTAAAAGGACTAAGCAAAATCATTGATGTGAATTGAAAGTACCGACAGTATTTTAGAGACTGTGATTACAACCTCTCCATTAGGTTAGAAATTATGGTTGATTCTTTTCTAGTTTTCAGAAATTTAATGCTTCCTGCTGAGGTATTTGATGGTTTGTTTACAGGATTTTTCACTTCTCAAGAAATCCTGCTGTTTTGTTCTAGTATTTTTATAAAAAATCAACAGCACATAATGTATAATACAATTAATTTAATTTTCACTAATGATAGCCTTCCATATTAACCAGTACCCAGCTCTTTTATTTTGTGCAGTCCTGCTGTGTTCTGAAATATGTTATGTATGTGTTTAGGAAATAGACCAATAAAACAGGAGATTGAACTTCCATAAATATGTGGCATAATTAGGATTTCAAATAAAACATATGCTATATTGCAATGGCACTTATTTGATGGATATACGAGTAATTTAAAAAATCAAATTTCTAAAAAGACATTGTGGAAGTCTATAACTGAAATAATAACAGCAATGAAAGGAGATGTTTTCTCTGGTTCAGAATGCAGTATTTGAGAGTAAGAGAGGCTTGGGATTTTAATTTGTGTCTAAATAAAGGTTTTTGGCTGCTTTTGAATTAAGTTTATTCTTGATTTTACTCTTCTTGTGGAAGAAAACTAAGAGTAGGAACATCACTCTTTTTCATTAAACCAGAATTCTGGTTTTCTGAAAAGGCTGTTTGAAAGTGGGCTTGGAAGTTGTTTTCCAAATTGAAAAATATTTTCAAAATTTAATTTCAAATTATCAAGTTAAAGAGACAGTAGATTCTATCAAATATACCTAAACCAAACCAAAATTTATCCAAAATCAATGATTTTCTTTTCCTTCCTTCCTCCTCTCAAATTGTGTTGAGTCACAATTTTCAACCTGAGTCAAAATATTTCGTAAAATCATGGTAATGGATGATTTGGGTTGGAAGGGACTTTAATGATCGCTGCTGTCAGCAGTGATGCCACTAGACCAGGTTTCTTAAAGCTCCATCCAACCTGGCCTTGAACACTTCCAGGGCTGAGGCATCCACAACTTCTTTGAGCAACTTGTGCCAGGGTTTCACCGTGCTCACAAATAAGGAATTTCTTCCTAACATCTAATCTAAATCTCTCCTCTTTGCAGTTAAAACCATTCCATCCTTGTGCTATTTCCTTGCTTTCTATTTGACTGCTCTCTACAGTTTCCATTCTTTTCAGCCTGTAACAGTGGTAAAGTAGAGAAAAAATATATAATCCATTTTCATTACATATTCTTCTACTTCAAATAAAGAGGAATACTTGACAAGAGGAATATTTTATGTGTCTCCTCCCACACACACTGAGATTTCAGGACAATCATATCAATCAGCTCTTTATCTTAACTCACATCCAGCTTGATAGGATAGTGCATAACAAAAGGCACCACTCACTTTCTTATCACAGTCTACACCCAGGGGTTTGAACAAATCTCACCCTGATCCTTCACTTGGACCGCAGTGTGATTCTCACCTATCACTTTGGTCTGCAGGAGTCTGCAGGTCATCTCATCCTCTTCCTCTAACAAAGGCTCTTAATCCTGTCTAGAAAACAGCAGGAAAGGACTCACACTCCTGAATCTTTCAGTTTCAGACCTGATACACTAACAGGAAGACTCCATTCCTTCATACTTCAGTACTAATATCCCTTTACTTTTAAGACAGGTGGATAAAATTTTTACTAGTTGATTCTTGTTCTTATTCTGCACACATATATGTGATTCAAGATATCCTTCAGCAACATCCTTATTCTGCACATATATATGTGATTCAAGATATCCTTCAGCAACTCAGAAATGACAACAGTCCTCTCTGTCCCTTCCCTGAGGAAATATCCTTGTAGTGAGACAAGAAATGGGAACATATGCTTCTACCTTTCTTCCCTAGTTGGTGGCTCTGCAACTTCATTTCATTCACCTTCACCAGTGGCCAATCTAATTGAGCAGGCATTTAAACCGTGCACTGAGATGTGGGACCACAAATCATTCAGGCAACCTGTAGTTTACCCAGTGCAGCAGGGAGGCCAGCTGGGTGCTCAGCCACACATTTCTCAGGGCCCTTAGAAAATGTTAGAAGATTGCCTCTGAGAAAATCATGTGCAAATCACACATTTTTTCTGGAGTGGCAAGCTGCACTGTGGCAATTAAGAGGTCATTCTAATTAAGAATTCAGTTTATCTGCTATTTTCATTTTCCTTTTTGAAGGGCAGAAAATAACTACTTTACAGATGATTTTGTTGCCATCTACCTAACTGTATTTCAGCAACCAGCTCAAATTAAAAACGCACTGAAAGTGAGAGGGAGTGACTTAACTGTCTCCATGAATCCAAAATAACCCCAGAAACCTCCATCCAGCTGCTATCTCACCCTGGTGAATCTCTGATTCCATAAAAATAAGCTGGAATTTGGGGGGGGGGGGGGGGGGGGGGGGCTCTGCCTCCCAAGTTCAGCAGATACCTCTCTGCTACGTGTGCAGAATTACCCACCAATAACACTGCTGAACAAGTAACTAGCATATTTAAACCAGCCGAAGAGCCACAAAGGGATCTTTTCTCTTCCAGAAGGGCTCTGTATAGAATAGCCTGCCTTAAGCTAAAACATATTTGTTGGAGCATTAATCCAAAAAATATCTGTTTACCTCCTCTGCTTGATTACTGTTACGCCTCTCAGATTCCCAGCACACACATAAACAAAGTGGTTACATGATAACGTTATTTCTCTAAAAACACATTGCTACTTTTTCTCCAGCCCTGTAACTTTGAAGACAGAAACTGAACATTCTTTAGTGCCTCTGGGTTTAGGGATCCACCTGTAGCACTGAGCATCCTGCCCTGGTTGGCCTGGCTTTGAACTGGGGCTGAACTTTTATTTCCAGAGCTGCCTCCCAAACCTCAGCCATTTGGAGCTTGCAAAATAGAGAAGACCTAGATTCATGCTCCTGGTTTGAAGATTATCTCCATGTTTTGCAGTAGGAATGTATGTTTTTAACTTCTATATCAAGACCCACCTGCCATGCCATGGTATCAGAAATCATAAGGAGGCTTGTTTATAAGTACACCTCCAGATCACCAAATGTTTTTAGGGTCAATGTTAAAATGAATCAAAATTTTTCTTCTTTTTTGTAGCAGTCTCACCTGTCTTACCTTTATAGGGTTAGCATGAAAATAGGTACCTTTCGTCTAACCATTTGTGTTTGGCTCTCTAAATGACTTCCTGTTATTTAGTCAACAATCAATGTATTACAGGAATTTTATTTCAGACACATCCACTTTTTCAAGATGCTGACTGATTAGTTTCAAATTAATTTGCAACACCAAGCAGATGATAGATTTAGTGTGGGCTACACAAGGCTCTATATTCATGGCTTTTTTCCACCAAAGTGGGTCTCAGTGTGAATGGAAGATTTTCTCCCATGTATCCTTTTAAAAATAAGCATTAGCTTGTGCTTTTGGGTTACCTCAAAAAAAGGGGGAACAAACAGAAGATGATTTTCTACACTTCTTTTGAAGGTGACAACTGAAAATAAAGGCATTATTTTATATGTGATATTCATTAAACCACATTTTTCTAACACAGAGGCTAACATTATGAACCTGATGAAATACAACTCACTATTTCCTTACTATGTCCATGAGCCTTGGCATTTTGTTACATATATTTTTCTTCTTTATTGCATTTTCTTTCCTCCTTTACTCCTTGCTACTGTATTTCCAAGTGTCATGTCTTCTCTGCATACATGTGTATGCAAAGTACATAGTGGGAAGGAAAAACTTTCCAAAGGATTTAGAACTTTTACATTTTTCTTGACAGATATCATAAGCAAAATGGAAATCTTGAGGTCAACAATTCAGTTTCCCACATCCCTCATGTTTTTTCCTACAATGTCTCCACAAAAGAGCTTTAGGAAACCTTCCTTCTCTCTTGGTCAATTCCTTCATACAGTTAAGATTTCTTCAGACTTAATGATCTTCCTTCTGCACCTTCTGGTCGCCCCAAGAAAACTTCTGTGGTCCAACAAATAAAGACTTGATGACATATTTTATTAATTTTATTCTATTCTTATTATTTATTCATAATTTATTTTAGTCTATTAAACCTGTTATTTTCGAGGATTGATCTCAAAGAAAAAAATACCTTTAAAAATAAAAAAGGCTGTCCTTTAAATGTTTTTGAGGTATGACAAATTCTTACATTTTACAGCATATTTTCTTAAGACAAAATGAAGTTTGCAACTTTTAACTAAGTTAATTACATCTTTAAGATATGTACCTCTAAATGTGGCTTGACATCTAATTTATTCTAATTTTATCATTTAACCTGGTTTAAAATTTGAGAAAAGTTCATCCCTAAGTCCAATTTTATTACTTAATGAATTTTGTTTACCACTATCATGGGAAGTGTATATCGTCTCAAATGATCAATATGGGCAATATTTCCAAGTACCCCTACACCTGCCCTTTAATGAGATATAATTTACCTCCTGTTTATTTAGTCTGTCAATATTCAGGCAGAGTCTTCTTTCTCATTGAATCATTTATATTCATGGTGGTGCAGTTTCTTCTTTCTAGGGTGTACCACCTTGAGGCATTTATTGATTTCCCTTAGATGATTTGATTAGTAAATCACTTATTTCCTCACTTCAGTCTTTCTTAATTTTCTGTCTCCCCCTGATAAATGTTTAATTATAGGTAATATTTCCATTTCCTTGCCATCCATTAAATTGTCATCTTCATTTCCTCTTTCTTATTACATATTCATTTGCTCCCCTGATTTAAAATTTTGACCCCTCTAAGCTGTATCTATTTTAGTCTTTGAACTTCCCACCTCTCCTCTCAAGAAAAAACTTCCTACTGAATACATGTTGTGCTTTTTTCAGGATCCAGCTAACTTTTTTAACCATGGTAGCTACTAATATGGTTAAGGGGAATAAAATTATTCTTCCCCTAATTCTGAATGTGCGTTAAGCGCTCATCCTAGAAACCTTTTCCTGGAACATAAAAATTTGTGCCAGGATCTACTAATGTAAACCAGGATTGCTTTCAGTACCTAGCTTTCAGTACCTCTTCTAGTTGTCTCCAGTATAAAAAAGCAGGACAGTAGCTACAAAAATACTGTAAACCCTTGAATTTCTGGTGGCTTCTCCCATCATTAGGGAGTCGCTATAGAATCTCTTTGCATGAAAGTATTCCCACCACAGAGAGGCTGTGTTACTAATACAGGGTATTTTACCACCTCTAAACAAGAACACGCCCTTGCTCTTCCTTAAGATCTTAGAAGTTTTAGTAAGTAGTTATCCAAGTGCTTTAGTGTTTATAAGGAACATAGGAGAAGCAAGTGTTAGTGATTCATTTCCACATCTAGAATTAGACAACGAAGTTACAAAGTTTTAATGAATAGATCCACAGAAATAAAACAAGCTGCAAGCTTTCATCAGTATCAGTGTCAGATCTCGCCCATCTTGTCACCTAGCAGTTATCTCCCTTGTCATCTAATCACAAGCTCAGCTGTGTGTCTGCTCTTACATAAACCTTAGGCCTGACACATTAGAAGGGTTCTGCAATCTGAGGACACAGGTAAATTCTAAACCTAAATCTCTCCTTGCATTTTTTTCAGACTTGTCCATTTTCATAGCATCAAGATTTCTGAGAGCAGAAATCAGTCAAGACTTTGAATTTAGCTTTTTCCTCAGAAAAACTTCCTCACATACCCATAAATTAAGAAAACATTATTGTCTAAGTGAAGCCATCTATAACCAAATATAAGCAGTTCATCCATTTTCTGAGAGGAAAATGTTCTTTTCCTCCTGGCAAAGAGACATTTCAGGATAAAAGCAGGAGACTATCCACCAACCAATTTATAAACTGTAAGTCTATGTTACATGCATATATATATATATATATATATATATATATATATATATATATGCATATTTATTTATTTGTGAGATTATGTGTATACTTTTTAATTGAGCTATGGACAATAGTAATAAAGTGCATTTTTTAATTACTGAATTCCTGACCCTAGTTTGAAGCCTACTGTGCAGACACCTCACATTTTCCCACAAACCAGTATCTAATTCTGTTTCACATCATTGTCTATGTCCAGAGAAGCAACTTATTATCCTCTCATTGGACAATGGGGTGCTGCAGAAGGAGGATTTCTCTAGCCACTTTCCTTGCTAATTAAATCACAGAATATTCGAGATGGAAGGGACCTGCAAGGATCAAGTCCTACTCCTAAGTGGTAGACCCACACAGGGATGAAACCCTGATGATCCTTGTGTTATATCTGTGCTCTAACCAACTGACTTAATCTCATGGTGTATTTATTCATACCTGCCTGTTTATGTCCATTTCCAGGGCCAAAAACCTCCATTGTGTGCTTAGAAATCTGCCTTCTTTCTGGTACCAAACACAACTCATTCATAAGCAGTGAGAAAGGAAAATATTTCTCAGCCTTCTCTTAGAGAATCAGACACTGTAAATACTGGTGCCAAGAAATCCTGCCAACCAGAGATGAGTGAAATGATTTATATGTAAAATAGCTGGTAGCTACAGCCCAGGACAACAGGAGAATTTTCTACTACTCCAGCTGTCATCCCAAATGGGAATTTCATTTATTTCTTATATATCTTCTTTATTTTGTATCTTTCCAATTGCAGTAAGAAAACTGAAAGTAGTTACAAGCAATTAACATTTACTTTACTTGATTCTAAAAGTTTGGTCACACTTGCCAGTTTAATCTGCATATAAACTGATGGCCTGGCAATACTGGCCTTTGAAAAAAGGCATATGGTAGAGTTAATCACTGTGAAATCATCAAGGCTTTGCAAATCATTGGAAAGGCATCCAAGCAAGCTGTTCAACAACATTAAATCTTAGCAACTATATGTGAGGTACCAAAGTCATGTTCCAATATTTTATATCACCTTAAGCTAAAAAATCATCTGTCACCAAATTATTCTCTATTTGAGTTACTGTCAAGTCCCTTTATTTGTTATGAAGCTTATAGGGAATTATTTCTGCATATTTATTCACAAATAAATACTTATCTTTATGTATAAAATACTATTAAATTACTGCTTACTGAATTTCTCAGGTTATTTCTGTGGTGATTAATTTTTCTTTTGATAATTATGGTAAAGTATGCAGGTAAGGCCTCTTGTACTGCATAAGTACATAAACATGTAGATAATGGACTGAACTGGTTCTTCTGAATCTTCTGCAAAAACACTCATAAAAATCTAAAACAAACTGTTGCTAGGTTTATACTAATAACACTGTAATGTGAAACCTTCTTCTAAGAGGAATTTTCTTAGGGTAGTAGCAGATTTCTTACTCCAACCTCTTGTTCTTTTTATCACCATCTAAGCAAGGAATGGTAGATGCTTCCAATTTAAGCATTAATCATAAAAACAGAAGGTACAGGTATTACCAGTCTATTTTTAAATTGTATTTTGCAGCTTCTTAAGGACTGAAGAACACATGATTGGACAACTCAGATTGGACAACACATGATTGGACAACTCCAGACCTACAAATTCAGCTTTTTCAGAATCTTTCTCAAGCTTCACTGCATTGCCTCACAGAGATGATATGAAATGCATGTAAAATCTACATTTTCTCACTTCTCACAAATCAGATGATTACAGTTTGAAAACACAGCTACAGAGTTAACTCTTTTTAAGGAGTTCTCTGATGGCAACTGGAATTGGAATTAAATAAAGGGGAAAAAAATAGTGCGGGTAGGTTTTGTCCATTTTAGTAAACAGCATCCAAAAGCCAAAAACTTGCATTAGCTAGTTACCAGGTAATTTGTTTTCCTAGTAATGGGTTTAGAGGCAATGGACACAAACCGAAACTCGGGAGGTCTCTTCTGAACAACAAAAACCACTTTTTGACTATGAGGATGACCAGGGAGAGTCACTGGTTGATCCAGGAGGTTTTGGAGATTCCATCCCTGGAGAAAATCAAAAGCTGACTGGACACAGCCCTAGTTCTAGGTCACCCTGCTTGAATCAGAGATTGGACCAGATGCTCTCTAGAGGTCCCTTCCAACCTCGACCATTCTGTGTTTGTGAGAACCATTAAAGAATTGTATACAATTTTGTCTAGCCTGTGGTCATTCTCCTATTTCTCAATTCTGCATGGAACATTTCAGTCTAGATTTCTCCTGAAAGTTCTGAAATTCCCTTGGTTTTGTTTTCTATAGGCAACTGGGAAATTTGTACCTGTCACACAACGAGAATTATATTTAAAAATAATATGTTTCCCTACACCTGCAACTCAGAATACAAAACCTTCAAGGTGAATGGAAGCTACTAAGCAACCTACAGCCTGGCTAACAAGACTTTTAGAGAAAATAATTATTCACATATTCTGAAAAGTCACTATTCAGCTCGCAATGTCAGAAAAAGTTCCTAGAACATAATTTAGTTCTTTGTCAAGTTCAGTGTAATAACTGAAAATTGCTTCCATTAGTCAGTGAACTTTTATACAGTTTGGTAGATCTTACCATTAAGCATTTTTTCTAACATTCAGCCTAGATTGCTCTTTGCTCCATTTCTTTCCATCAGTTTTAATTACAAGCATTTATAGTCACCAATGGTTTTTCTTCCTTCCTGGTGCACACAGTCATTTAACAACTGTATAATGATTTGGGCTCATTTGCATAATGCTCAGTAAGATTTCAGAAATCCCACTGACTTCAACAGGCTGTAATTATTGAACCAAATCTTCCATGATGATATTCACTCTTAAAGCCAAAATGTTCAGGAACTGCATTTAAATCTTGGAAATTAATTCAGAGTGGCTAATTTTTGGGATCAAGTCTGCAGGAGTTTTATTTTGTAATCGAATGAAGGTGTACCAAGCAGGAGAGATAAGGAGAAAAAGGTGGACACCTTGCAGAAGAGACCTGAAGTTCCACATTTATCAGTTTCTAGTAAACAGCACAATGTTTGGAAGTCCCTGATAAGCTGCTGCTGCGTACAGCAGTTTTCTGTCTTGGAGTCCTGAAGCAGATTTAAGTTTCAAATGCTGCTACTAATAATCTGTTAGCCTGGTCTCCAAATAATGATTATTATCCAACAGTCAGATTTTATGACTTAAACACTCACAATAGCTGGGGAAAATATTTTAAGCAGTGTAATTAATGTAGTTTCATTGACAGTCTAAATGCTAAAATCTAAACATTTAAATATTTGACATCAGTTTAATCAGGCCTCAGACCTGCATTGTGCATATCTGTAATTATATTCTGAATTGAATGGATAGTTTTATATCAGGTGCTACTTAAAACTCATGAAATCTTTGTACTTTTGAGTTGATATGTCCTAATTGAAGTTTAAAACTATTGTAAGAAGTATTATAAAAGACAACAATAACCACTTTATTTGTTGAAATATTCACATTAAGAACAATAAATGAAAACCCTCAAACATCGCAGAAGGTTTAAGCACTTAAAAAAAAAAGAAAGACAAAAATAATTTCTTAAAAAGTCACTCTATATACCCTACATATAGAATTATGAAAAACTATACTAGGATATGTCATGCAAAGAGAGAAAGCAGAAATTTAACAACACATTTAAAAAGCATCACTAAAAGGCAAGTCAATTAATTATTTTCTGTCTGTTTCCTGAGAAAAGCCTCACAAGGTAATAAATCTCATATGTCTAGGAAGCAGTGAGCCCATGGGCTGAAATTAAGATGATATGAACTATTTTATGCCAGAAAAATGGCACTTCCATCTAATAAGACAGTATTGAGAAATTTATAAAATCAAAACTTCATCTTTAGTAACCTTAATGAGTGCTGAATTTTTTTCTGAGCTGTAGCCAAAGTCAATTGAATTTCCAGACAAACTATTTGTAGCAAGTCAATATCTAAGGAACAACCATGGCAAAAAGGCAGTAGAGCAAAATGGAGGTAATTAACCTTCACAAGCAGGGGTCCCAATAATGCTTACTCATTTTTCAAGGAAGTGAACAATTAGATGTGTATGACCCAAAATGTGTACACACAGCACAGTTTTCCACTTGAAAGACACTCCTCTGATGAAGAAATCACATCCATCTTGTAGATTTTAGGGAAAGAAGCTTAAGAATTGTTCGCTTGCCTTTAAAAACAAGAGAAGCTGGAGGTCTTACACCTTGCTAGGAGAAATCTGTCCTAGATGAAGATTTGCAGAAGTAGTGCAAATAAAAAAAAAAAGACTTCTCTAAATTTTCTCCAAAGCCCAGTCCTGAAATTCAGTTGTCACATTGACAGAAGTTGCAATAGATATCATCTCACCACTTCTAAAAAACATTAAAAAGCCATGTGATTAATACTTGGGACCAAGTGTATTCAAAAGCTGGATCAACATTTCAAAGTTAGTTCTCAATATAGAATCACTTTAGTGTACCACAGCTGCAAGAGGCATTTAAAAACTTCACAACAGTCTTAAAAGACAAAAAAAATTAGATATGCAACTGAGAGTCCAATGGTCAGAAAAGAAGTGTCTGAAGTAAAAAAAAAAAAAAATCTGGTTTTTGCCTGTAAGCCAGAATTTTGTTATCATGTAGTCAGAGACACTCTGGCACAGACATTCCATTCAAAACTTCAAATTGTATATATTTTTATCCTATTAGGTTCTTACTTTCACATCTCATTCTACTCTCAGTAGCCAACCTCCTGTTCTTTAATCAGGCTTCTGAATTCCTCTGGAAATCAATGTCTAGGAAAATGATTTTGTATTTTTAAACAGACACACAGAAAAATATTGTATCTCCCTTCTGCCACTTTATTCAACAAATATTAAAGGATATCACAGCTTTCTTCATGCCTTCTCTACTTTTCTCAGTAAAAGCAAGCTGTGCTAGACTGACAAATTATAAATAGTGTTTTTAGAAGTGATCTACTGTAACAAGCATAAAAATACAATTAGAATAAAATATTTGAACACACTCCTTCATCTAAGAATGACAAACTGCAATATCTCTCCATCTGTCCTGTAGACATCTACATCTCCCACACGGCTGTAGCTGAAAATTATTTCCTTCAAGATTAATCTGACTACACTACGCATTGCTTAAACTCAAACCTTTAAACTTGATGCTGTGCTTCAAAGTACAAAATATATGTTGTCCTTCAGGTATTAAATGTTGCAGTCAGATATTGAGAGGGAAGTTCATCTATGAGCAGATGAGTTTTCTCATTAGAATTTCTGAACATTTGTTTTCCATCAAACAGGCCTCTTAACCACCTCTCAGTTTTATGTTGCTTACAGCATTATGGCACTTTTCACAAGCAACTTATTTTATTCTGTCAATATTTACCTGTGACACCAGTCAAGCTTTCCTGTATTTACTCAAGATCTTAATTCTTCTGGGAGCAAAGACAGAATGTTTCCTAGCTCAAAATCTTTGACATAGTTTACTAATCAAAATAAACACTTGCTAAAAAAATGAAAGAGTAATATTTACCTTTGTTTGGTATCAAAATGAATGCAAGACTTCTTTCGTTTAAGCTTATTTCAAAAGGCTATGTGCATTTTCAGAGTTCCCAAAAGGTGCAGTGACTTACTAGCAATAGCAGGAGCCAACTGGAAAACCATGTCCTTCTTTCCAATGGAAAATGTTTGTTTTATTTGTTTTTTGGAGGAGAATATATATTTTAAATGAAAGATGAATTCCTTAAAAAAATAAATGTGGAAGAAATATAAAATATGTTGGAAACCAGCAAAAGTATGGATTGGTAATAGCTGGTAACTAAAGGTGAATTATTTAGTGGGATGAGTGAGAATACTGGAAAGAAAAATGTTTGCCTGTAGAGACTTCCCTACCAGAATTCATGAAGGATGGGAATTGGGATTTGACTATTTTCTTCTGTGTTTTTTGTACTAGGCATGCACCATGTTATTTTGATGTCAGTGATATTTGCTGATAAACCTATGCCTAGGAGCACTGTCAATACAGATGGAAATATTCTGTAGGAACAATTAAGGGATCTCAATACTTAATCATATTTTTGTTACTGCTGTAAATGCCCACAAGTTTGAGGTAACTGAGAATGACCTGGATATGGCAAGCAATTTCCAACCACAAGTCAGTATTATGATCAACTGAAAAAGATGAAAAAAAAGGTAGATGACATTCTGAGTTGCTTCCAAAGAGTGAGAGATTCATGATATTCAACATGCCACGTGCATTCAAATTACTATATACAATGAGATCATATAAATTCAAATTATGGAATTAATTGAGATTTTAAAATACAATGAGACCTACTAAAAGCCACTAAAACTCTCATAATTTTTGTGGCCAAATGATAAGACATAAAAACTGCCAAATGTAGAGTGAGGAGCTAAAATATTGAAGGCACTATTTCTACTACATATTCCCAGAAAAATTTTGGAAACACTTCTTAGAAAAAGCTTCCAGTTACAGTTCAGGCCACCACTGAGAAGGATTAAGCTGAAAAAGCAAAAAAGGTATGACAAGCAAAGCAAAGCTGGGTTCTTCTAGGGGAATTTCTTCATTTATTGGTGGGGGAGGATGTTGTTGTTTGAAAGCAGAGACCGTAGGAAAAATGAAGTGCCAGATTTTAGTAGGCAGCTAAGAAACCATTTCCTAAGATCAGTTGCTATACAGAGCATTACATGTTGGGATTTTATTGCTGTCCACAGTATTGCAAAATTACATTCCCTGGAACATATTAACTTATTTGGAGTTATATGAGAAAAGAAAACTTTAAGGTGTTAACTTTAAGGAAACAAGGTGCTGCATGTTTTCTGAACAATGGATATTATAGAAATTTGTTGCCTTTGGGAAACATTCTGTAAGAAATACTTCTAATATTTAATAGCATCAGGTGGGGATGAGGAAGAAATTGAGCTGAGCTCAGAGGTACACTGTGAAAATCAAGAAACTGGATTTCACTCTGTAATGCCTTCACAGAGCTATTGTAATACAAAGTTTCCCAGATATCTAATCCAACTAGGGTCTCTATTGCCACCATTTTAAAATAAGCAAAGGAAACTCATTAAAGCAAAACCAATTTGATTTTATTCACTTGATTAATCTCTTTTAGAAGATTACCATGTTGAACAATTTTTGCAACAGATTTGAACTTGGCAATTTGCCCTCCTCTGACATAAAGTCCAGACATCTAATATCATCCCAGAACAGGTGATATGTACCTTGGATATCAAAGAACATATGAGACAATAAGTCCTCCAGTTGTTACATACTAATCTAGTTTATATTCTTGGGCTCCTTTCCTTCACTACTCTCATTTCACCAGGAGCACCTTAAAATCTGTGCCTCTCTGATAGACATTAAGCGCTAGTTCAGTCAAATCCTCCATTTTATATTGTTTCTCTGTAGCGCTTGATCCCCAAGTCCATCTTAGTTTAAAAATAGTCCTGTGGGACTTCTGACTGTGTTGAAGGTTAAAAAAAAGTGTTAATGAAGTTTAGTGGCAGACCATAGCTTTGAAGACATTTTTCTGAAACTCAAATAGTTCTAAATACACCTGCTTAAAAATTGTTTATTGATTTCTCTAGTACTCCCATGCAATTTTTCAGACAATTTAAGTTAACTTATTTCCAAGGAATCTGAATCTATATTCAACATATGAGACTGAACAAATTAGTCTTTTTCTTGCCTTTCACATTTCTTCTTTTTTATGTGTCTAGAAACAGTCTTTTCAAAATATTTTCTTTTACCATAGTCTGATCAATAGAAAACAAGGCAGTAAGTACAGTTTTCAAATTTTAGATGAGCTGAATCCACTTCAAACCAGTTTTTTTGCTGTATGAAACTAGGAGAGATGTTCAGATCTTACCCTTTAGTATCTCACTGTAACTAAAGCAGCATTTAAATGTAATTTTTTCACCTTCCGGTCATCCAGAGAGAAGAGTAAAGGCTCTTCAATCATCATTATGGGTATTATGGACAACACCTCACTGGAGAGGGTAGAGGAGAAGGGATTTTTATGTTGAGTTGGAGCAGACAGTGCAAGACCTTGGAACAGAGGAGTAAGGTCTCAAAATGTGATGAGAAAAAGGAATATTTCAACGAATCTAGAAAGCTTTAATGGTTTATGCTCAAACAATAGCAAAGTATTTAACATATATAAATATAAAACATATTTACTCTCCTGGCTGTAATCTGCTTTAGATTAATCCCACTGACTGTTTAGTCCAAGCTTGTTCCAGAACCAGATACTTCAACAGAAAGTGTAACATTTCAACAGGGCCACAGTACAGTCTAGCTGCTATTAGGTGAGTTAGCAATTTTTTAACCTTTCTTTTAAGATTTTTATTTTCTTCAGTAATAAATTCAGGAGCAAGAAATTCTTTTTAACAGCTAAAAAAATCGCTATATTTCCAGTATCACTTACGTCCTTTTTACATCCTGCTGTTGGTTTCTGAAAATAAATAAAATCGTTATGCTTTAGTTTCAACTTTAAATGGATTCATTGCCATAGTGCCATTTCCCACTACCATCAGGATGCTTTGACTAAGGGCATCGGAAAGGAAAACAGCTTACAGCAGGAGTCTAAACATTTGTAGCATGCCCATTGAAATAATTTGGAGAAATATTATGTAAGAAGATGTTGTGAACAACTGTGATCTGAAAGGAATGGCTGTTGTGTGGACACCATCTCACTATCTCTGATGGGAAGGCCAAGGAGCTAGAGAATTCTGAAAAGAAAAATCTTTCAAGAAAAATCAACAATAAGATGGTTAAATAATATATTTTGTGATTATAACTAGTAGTATCAAGAAGCTTTGCTTTTTGTTAATGACACATGGCAAAGAGGTTCTGAAAGGTGATAAATAGAGTAATTGAGATCTACTCAAAGCAAGATTCTATCTTTTGCTTCCTTTCTCCAGCTCAGTACCCCTACTTAAGAGACAGAATTGTCCCTTCAAATACCAAATAAGATATAGTTGAGGGCTAAAGTAGAAGAACACACAAGTATTTATTTTAATATCGAATGGAAAATGAGTAGCAAAGTGAATCAGTGCAGGGTAACACACAGGCAAACCTGGACATTTTACTTATAATGCACAGACTGTGACCTGGTTCATCTTGTACTGAATACATTACACTTTCAGACAATATTTATTCCTTCATGGAATCACTACAATTTTGGTTTTTCTTCTATAGAAATGGTTAAACTGACACAGCTGAAATAAATCATATGTATGTTAATAACAGCTGTGAGCAGCAATAAAGATATTTTCAAAATATTTCTTCTGATATTCTCCTAGCAAATCCTTTGGATAAACAAAGAGAAGAGAAAAATAAGATTACTTAAATTTGTGATTTTCTGTGTTTGAAGCCATCTCTGCTTCTGGACACAATATAGACAGAATGTGAGCCTCCTTGTTTTACTTAGGCAACAGATTATCGAAGTAACAAATATAAAAACTGACTGAAAATGTCTGAAGATGGCATAGGCTGATCAAGCTATGCACTCATTTCCCTGCTTGTAACACACTGTTAAAAGTCAATGAAGGAGAGAAAAGGTGTCAGCATTGTCCTAAGTGCTGAAACACACCACATCTTCTGCAAAAAGGTTGTCTATCTCTACATCCTTCTGCATTTTCCTTTTATCATGACTATATATGTCCTTACCTGTTTCCTTATCTGTACACAGTCACAAAATTCAATGGTTTCTTTTATGCTGTGTCTCTTTTTTACCTCTTTTTTTAGTTCTTCTGCTCACACTCCTAGGACAAGCTATCAAAATCTCACTTCATAAAGATTAGACAGTGTCTTTTGTGTATTCCAGATTTTTTTTCCATTTCTCCCTCACCTGAACTCCCTCCCTTCAAATGTGTTTGATTAGCCTTCAAAAGTACCATTTTCCCTACTTCTCCTGGAAATAATCCTTCTCCCTGGATATAGTCCTACTCAGACCCATGACTGATTGCCTGAACAGCTGGCTTACACAACAGGAAAATTAAAAGCTCACATTTTTTTCTGCACTGTGTACCTCCTCCTATGTGGGTGAAGAAAAAAGAGAAGGACACAATCAATAATGAATAGTTTTTCAATTTGTTCAGATGCAGAGAATTTCTCTCCCAGGACCAGGAACAGAACTCATAATCTACATAATAAAGCTTGGCCTCATTATTCTGCCTCTATGAATTCAAGGCTATTGGTATACTGGCATTGTTGCAGTGGTACCTGTAGCTTAAGAGGCTGAATTATAAGACCAGCTATTTAAAAACATGACAGGTCACAAGATCTGTACTTTTTTCCTCAATACATTGCTACATTTTCCATTTTTAAACTTTTTTAATGGTAATTATCCCTTGGGCAAAGCATTGAAACAAATTATTTTTTCCCTTCTACAGTTGTTCCCCAAACAATAGGTGAGAGCCGCAGTCATGCTTGTTTTTACCATGGAGCTCTTTCTGGTTGGTGGAATTTCAATCCATAAGGAAACTGCATAAAAGTCAAAGTTATTACCCTCTATCAATAAAAGATTATTCAAAGGCAATTATGCTATTTTCGCTGTTAATGCTCTTAATTCAAGGTTTTCATCAATGGTTATTATAATGTAGATACAAAATTCTTCCTATGGCCTCTCCAGTGGCCTTTTTGGAAGCTAAAGAGCTTTGTAAAGACCCCAGGGATGTACTTTGCTTCAAAGTTACAGTCAAAACTATAAAGAAAAGTAATTAACAACTTTTTACTATCTGTTAGGTCTTTACATATTCTGACTTGAGCCGCAAGAGATTGCCGAGTCTGTTTACCATTATCATTTTGCTTGAGTGTGTCTGCAGTTCTCACATTCTCCAGATTAATGCATTGTATTTATCAAGTATTAGCTGTCCTCAGTGGATTTCAATGTAGTTGTCTTAGAATTCAGTTAATTAGCTGAGTGTGGGTGGGATGGGGAAATAAAAGAAGCCAAACCAACAAACAAGCAAACAAAAACAAAAATTTAAAATAAACAAACCAAAACAAAACCAAAAAAATTGGGGTTTTGAGAACTTGTGAGAGCCCTATATTTTATAGCATAGTTTGTACATATATAGAGTATACTATATTATATATAATATATATATACTTTATACATATTTTCCATTTTCAATTATGTTCCTGATTCTGTCTTCATACTATAATTTTTCTGTAAACAAGGTACTGCCAGTATAATGAAGATTCTAAATTGTAACTAAAAGAAGGGTGAGTTATATGCTTGAATAGTGTTGTGGGAGTTAGAATTAGTATCTAAGGTCAAAAAGTTGTCTGGTTTTTAAATTCTGATTTTGGTTTTGTGCTGCATTCACATGTAAGTGAATTTTCATTATGATTAAATCAACACAGAGGAAAACAGAAAGCGAGTCAGACCACATTTCAGAGCAGGGAGATATAATCATCTGATATCCCACAGAACTCTGACCCAGTTATTAGGTACAGGAATTAACTTTGTACTTGTGGAGCCACAGAATTTTCCAGACTCTGCATTTATGAAAAAGCTGGACCTTGTATTATGTTCTTTCGAAAAGCATAACTGGACAATTTACCACCATTTACTCCTCTACTTTGGGAACTATGAAACCTGGGACACACCAAAAACTTAAATATTTCTAAATGTACCATAAATACAAAGGCACCTCAATGGAGCATGCCATTTTCTACAAATCTTCTCAATAATTTACTGTATTCTTCTAAACTTGCTGCAGAACTGTGAGAGTTTCAGTGCAGAAGTGGATTACCTCTTTAAAGAAAAAATAAGGATTTCACTAGAACTCCCTATTCGAAATAGGGAATCAAACTTCCTATTTGTATCAAGCTGCTCAGAGCCAAGTCCAACCAAATCTGAGCATCCCAATGGATAAAGGTTGTACACTCACAGGTCACCTGCTTCAGTGATTGACCTCTCTCATTGCCAAAATATTTTTCTTGCACACATGAGAAATTTTCATTGCTGAAAATGGTGACTGAAGAAACTGAAATTCCTGATGTCTCAGCTTCAAAAAGCCTTCAGGGCAATCTGTTCTACTGCTGCTAAAACTGTCTTAACATTTGAGAAAGTTTTTAACAAAAATAAAGAGAGACGAGCCAAGGAACTGGTTTGAGGGCATAGATGATAAATGCATGTTTCCTCTTTTGCTCCCTGCTGAGATCATACACACACAATTGGGTAGCTACCAACAAGAGAGATGTGAGTTGAAATTGGCTTTTCAATTGTTGACTGTTTGACTCCAGAAAGATTATGTTAGCTGTTTACCATGGCATTTTGTGAACTCCAGCAGATTGTGGAGCCCAAAAGTAGATAAAGGTCCCAAGATGCCACCACTAACCTCCCTAAGTTTTAACGTGGTGAAGTAATGCTTTGACATGTAGTAAAAGAGTTTTTTGCTGTGATACTGATTTTACAATCAATGGTGCAGCATAGATCAGTGAGAATTAGTCCTTGGGTCCTGATGTTCAGCCATAGAAATCAAGTCCCAAGAAATCTGGGCTATATGTCCAGCAAACATGCAAGCTAACACACATTCAAAATTTCAGATTTTAAGGGAATGGACAATAAAGCTATATTGTATCTACAGCCTAGATCAAAAGATCACCAGTAATATATAGCCTTAAAGTATTTATTGTGTTATGTGTGAGTATATAAGATACAAAGATAAACACATTACTGTAAGAAAATGAAAATTATATTAGTGTGAGTTGTACAGATTTATTGTATTTTAATTTTGACTAAATTGGGATAAAAGCATTAAATAGAAATAATGAGAAAGTTATTCCAACATTTGTTCCTTTAGATACCTTGTAATTCTTATTCTATGATTTTAATATTGACATATAATGAACATAAGTTATTTCCCAATTAAATTAATAGGTTAATGGGTTACCTAATTAATTATTCTATCTAATTAATGGGTTATCTAATACCATTACACCCACAACAATGCCCCCAAAGTAGTTGAGGCTCATGAAAATTATGTATGTAGTTCTATTTCTTGTTTCAAGATAAGAAACACTCCAGAACTTTCAAAATGCTGAGGAAAATATGCTGCTTTATTCACAAGCACTTCTTTCAAGTCACCAGCTCAATTTATGCCAATTTATATCATACTGCAAAAACTTTCAAAGCTGTGCAAGTCTCTCCTCAGTGACACTCCAGTCCCAGAAGGGAGAAAGGCTTGAAATGTAAATATTTAAAGCTGAGCTGAGTTTATACTTTGCAGGGCCACAGGATTTAGAAAACAATATCAAACTCTGGCAACAATTCTGCTTGCCTTTGAAATCATGGCTTAATCTTTTGAATTACTGAAGGATAACAGCATGGCAAATCACTGCCTGTAGGCAGTAACTTTACTGACCTATGGAGCAGGAGATGTGGCTGTGCTGTGCATCCTTACAGGGGGCTGTGATGGATGGGGACTCAGGTGAAATTAACCAATGATGGTTTGGTGCTTGAGCTCTGACTGCTGAGAAGAGCACTTTACAGTAACTTTCAGGTTTGCTGAGGGGAGTGCAGTAGATCTCAGCACAGCACCCAATGGTGCTTTCCACCAGAACATTTAAATTCATCCCATGAACTACTGTAGTTTCTAATTAGAGAATTTATTTTTTCCTCAAATAACACAATATGACCTGTTCCTGGAAGTCATATTGAAAATTTTTTTATAGGAATTGTTCCACAGCAAGGGCAGAATGTCCATGAAAGCCCCAGCTATACTGAGGTGTTCTGTTTCACAGAAAGTCCCTTTAAATTTCATTTTTGATACAAAGAAAAAATGTAAATATAAAGGTTTATAGCTGAAAAATAAATAGAATAGAAAGACACATAAGTGTAGTAATAGACGAATATATATCTGAGTAAATTATGATGTTATATTCTTGCCACAGCAAAAAATACTGCAGGTATTTTATCCTGAAAAACTCAGGTGATCCCTTGAGAAAAGTATTGTTAACATTCAGAGGAACTCCTGCTTTGGTGATGGATACTAGCTGAGAATTCAGGACATCCAGGATGATGTTGATGAGCTATCCCAGCTTAAAACCAGCAGCACTGGTTTATTGACTGGTTCTATGTATGAGGGTACATAAGTCTGGCTGCAGCCAGGCAGGCTGCAGATCCTACCAAGGCAGCCAGACTTACTGACTCTGCCTGGAGTCTCCCTGAGTGAAGATGACTGCTTGTAGAAAACCCAGACTGCCAGGCTCTTCTACTCCCCTATGAGTATCTGGCTACTACTTTCAGCCAGCTACAGATATGATGCTCCCCAGAAAAAAACACTAATCTGATGAAGCTGAAGGAAAAATTCAGCATCTTCCTGCTAGCAAACACCTGCTACTGGTCACTTCACAGGGCTCAGAACATTCCTCATCATAAAGTTCTGGCATTTAGTATGATCAACTAATATTCTTTTCCAGCAAGTGTTCTTAATTTTTAATCATATAACAAAGCATCATTTTGTTTCAACAATAGGAAGGTTAGATGTGACAAGCTGTTGTTCTAAAAACTGTTTAATTGTTTTGGTTCGGAGGCCTGAGGCCAAAAATATGCCATTCATTCACTATAGACATCTCAATACTCTTCCCTGAAGTATCAAACCAGATAAAAGTCTTATTTTCTTTGTCAACACACTTTGGGGAGAAGTCTTTTAGTGACTTTATTATGACTCCTTTTTTTATTTCCCTCTGAGGCCATGAACAGGGAGAGGAAGGATGAGTACACTGTTTAAAAAGTGTTGGCCAAGCAGTCTAGAGTGGGCTGCAGCATCACTTGAATGCCTAGACATTGCATCAGTGTGCAGGTAAGGTTGTGGAAGAAAAATTCTTCCAGCAACCCCACTCTGGATGCTGCTGTTTGACTCAGGACATTATGTACATCTGGAAAAGAGCAAACTAAACTGAAATGATGACATCTTGTATGAAGTACTCTTGACCTGAAAGGAAAACACAGCTTTTAGTTCTAACCATAGAGCAGTCTCCTTTTTATTTACGAGGTTTCCATTTAAAATATTTACTATCCCCAGTTTATTGCTGGGCAATTGTTCTCTGTGGCCTTTGGGTGGAAGGGGTTTGGTTTCCCATGTAGCTCCATAGTGCTGTTGACAACCTAGAGCCTGTGGAACCCCTACGGGTACTACAAAGAACATTCAAGCAAAGTTTTGCTTTCCTTGCTTTTCACATGCTCTGAGTAAAATCCAACTATAAGTAGTGCCAGGAAACACAACTGTGACAAATAATGTTTCAAAAAATAATTTTTAGTGAGACTAGAGAATATCACTTGGAGAGAAAAAGGTCAAAAGTCTGAAGAACCATTGTTACCCAGCTGCCTATTTGGGCATCTACAGCATCACAACTTCTCCATGAAAAGCTGTTTGTAGCTTTTTTGTACAAAAGCTATTGTAAGAAAATGAGAATATCTGCAAAATACTGCGCTGTAGAGCATATGCAAAGATTCAGGGGACCATTTAATTTGCTGCACAGATACAATGAGAAAGGAAGAAAATTACTTTTAATCAAAACCTCACTAAAATATCCTATAACAGAAGGCTGGAAAAAAAAATGTAATCTAAGTGCAGACAGACATATTGTACACTAAAAGGCTATCTGGACTTTTACCAATCTTTACCTTTTAATCTTTCTTTTAGAAGTAAAAAAGCATTCATTTGATTCAAAAAGAAATTTAAATTTTTCTAGAAACATGTGTCTCTGGGTGGTAACAAATCTGTCAAGTTCCAATAGGCCCATTTATCTAAAAGCAGACATTGAATTCGGAGTTGCGAGCCAGACAGTACAGACTTAATAGTCTGTTTGCCAGCAAATTTTACCTTTTGTACTTAGGAGGCTGGTTAATTTGGAGTGGTCAATCTGCAAGACTTCAAGACTAATAGGACTCAACAACACAGTCCTATGTCTAGGCTTTATCAAGGGGAGCAGTATTTGTTCCTCACATTTTAATTTTTAGTTTACAGAAAAATTTGTTTAAATTCTGGATTAATAAATAAAATAAAATGACATTTAATTGCTATTGAAAACTTGTCTGCTTCACTTGCAACACCTTTGTAGTTTTGGAAGAATAAAATAGCAAAAAGTACAGCCACATCTTTATTTCCTCTGCATCCGCAGATGGAAAACTGACAATTTATCATTAAGTGGCATCAATATGGATTTCGTTTTATTTGTAATAATAATAATAATAATAAAATTACCTGTTCTAAATTCCCCTTTTTATAATTCTTCAAAGTTGCAGCATGAAATACTTTTGTCTACTCAAATTCTAATCTTTTAATACTGTGTATGAGAGTTAAAATGATAAATAAAAGTTACAATAAGAAAATGAGGTCTTCTGGCTCTCACACAAGAAAAAACCAAAATTTTTAAATAATCTTTTCATTAATATAATTCCAATAGGGCTCTCGGGATTATAAAAAAATTATTTTTGTGTTTCTCTGCTGATCAGCTGTTTTTCACTGATTCCGAGAATGCAAAGTTTTGTTTCCCCAGCCAGAGGTCTTGAAAAGGAAAGGCCGCGAGTCGTCTCTTCTTGTGTTTTCTTCATAGTTTATTATTTCTTATTAATACATTCTGTTCCTGATCTGCAGAGCTCTTCATTGCAGGTCAGTCCAAGGCACAAACCCTGAAAAAAAAAACCACGCACAGGGTGGTGCGTACATTTGTACTACAACTCACATAATCAGCATTTATAATTCTACTCCAATAACTGTTATTTATGTTAGAAGGTTAGACTCTATTCTAAGCCAACTATAATGTGCCACCTCACTACAGAACATGAGGCAAATGAGGAAGAAGTAGGAAGAAACCCAGAAGCCGTGTGCTTCCTCCATCTTGTCTTCACCTGTCTGCCATCCTAAAATCCCCATATATCTAAAATTCTCATCCTGTGATAAAACTACACACTATTCTACTATCTAATACACACTCTTGAAAGCTCTGCTTCATTCCAGAGCCTAAAAGCCCTTTTTCCATGAACAAATGTTAAAAACACTGTTTATCAGAGATCTTAAAATCTCTTAAACATGCAAAGAAATATTTCTCATAATTCCAGACTCTGACATAGGGCAATTATATTAATGTGGACTTGAAATAATGGTTCAAATCAGTCATCTTCATAATTTGCAGCCATTCTGCAGCTAAAAGGAGGAAACTACAGTTATTCATGTGGCTATCCTTTAATCCTGTGCAGATTGTGAGATTCAGTCATGGCAGATCTCTTAGTTATTCATTTTTAATTTCTTAAACTAAAACAAACCATAAAAAGCCCAAATAAAGATGTCAGTAACTTACCTCTCCTTGTATATCTTGCAATATCTTGTTTTCATTTAGAATGAAAATACATTATCTATAACATGAAGATGTTGGTTTGACAGAGATAAATTCAGCTAATTTAGCAAGTAATTTATAACCCTGTTCTAACATTTTACAGTTTATCTTGTCTTATGAAGAGATTAGCCATTAGGCAAAATAGTGAGTCATTATTTCACTTTATTTGAAGTGAAAACTGAGAACAAAAGATGGTAAATTGCTGATCACCATGGATACCTGCTCCTTTCATGACACAGGTACTTTTATGATACTTACTTTGAGGAAAAAGTGTAAATTATCTGATAAAATCCTGTCCTTTGGGGGAAAACCCCCAACATTTTTACATCTCCCTATGCCTCAAGAAACCAAGAATAAATTTTTTCCATAACATGGTGAGAGACAAAACTCTCAGATGTACGGGATGGGTGGGTAGAATTTCAAGTTTTTTCAATAATTCGACTTTTTAGATTAAAAATTTCCATTTGGCAAAATTATCATTGCTATTAGTCTGCAGGCATTTACTAAAAAATATACTTTGTTGCAATGAGATTTGCAAAATTCAGCATAAACCAGGTGATTTCTTAGTGCAAGCCTGTGACATTAACAGTGGATCTGATTACACCCTGGTGATACCCCTCTGTTCCAGATGACACAGTGGGTCTGTATTTGAAGCTGCTGTTCCTAAAGTAAGTGAGAAAGCAAGTCTGAAACATGGCTGCCAACAGAACATTAGACTCTATTCAATTAATGTTTCTCTTTTTCTGATATCTGAATAACTTGACTTATGAGGTCTTTGCACTCATAGGAACTGGAAGATTTTCTCTCTGTTAATGCAAACTGCAATTTCTTTTTTGTTTGTTTTTGGGGTTTTGTTGGTTTTGTTTTTTGGTCTTGGGTTTGGTTTTAGTTATGGGGTTGGATTTATTTTGGTTTTTTGAGGGGAGGGTGTGTGTGTGTGTGTGTGTGTGTGTGTGTGTGTGTGTGAGGTTTGGTTTTTTGTTTTGGTTTTTGGGATTTTTTTTGGAGGGTTTTAACCTAAGTATCTAGACTTGTGTGATCAGAATGTCATTCCCTGAGTTGAAGCAGGTATCTTTCAGAAAGAATTTGACCTCTATATATGTAAATATGTAATTGGACCTCTAAAACAAATATGTTAATGTTACATTTGACTGCTTTTTTAGTAGCTACTCCATATACTCACAAGCCTCTGTAAAGATTATTTTGTACTTTTCAAAAGCTAACTTTAAAATTTGTGAATCCTTTTTTTATCCGTGTACTCATTGCTGGCTCTCTCCAATTACTGTGTTGATCCTTTCGTGTAAAGTCAATCTAGATGTTCTAGAAACAGAAACACTTCCTACGAAGAGCTCTAGATTTTCCTAGACTATAATATTTTATATTATTTTTAAAGGATTATTTTATTATAAAATAGTTGGACATGTGAGATAGGAAATTTTTCAGCAGGAAAAAAAAATTCCAAAAGAATAAAATCAAATCTGGCCATACCCCATCCAACAGTAAGTAGTTATGGACTACTTTGCTTCTTGCTAAAGAATAATGTTGGGATTAGCACCTGACAGTCAGTCTCCTTTGCAATCTTTTTAAGGCAAGAGTATTATTTATTTATAGTATAAATTATCCAACTGAAAAAGTAGTACCTGTTATTGATTAGCAAACAGCACTGTGTTTGGGCATGATTACTGCCATGATTACCCTCTTATTTTATTCAGAAAAGGGGGAAAAATAGATGTCTGAAAGATAAGAGAAGGCACAACACACTGTAAAGTGGATTTTTAAATGTTGGTCTCATGCTGCCTTGGGCCATGGACAAGTTTTGCAATGTGCTTTTATACACACTGACTTAGCTATTTCCAGGTCTTTTGCTGTTTCTAATCCTGGAAATACGAATCCCAGCACACATGGCATGGATAACTGTGACATTCAAACAGATTTACACAGGCCACCTTATCTGCTTTGCCAGCTGTATACAGTCTTTTACAGCACAGTGCATTCCAAGGCAGGCAAACTTCATTAGCCAGCACAGTAGAAAAGTGTAGAAAAGAGGCTACTTGTGCAGCATCTGTGCAAGGTGAATGAGACATGAATGAGGTGAAGTCCGAAATCCACTCAAAAAATGGCATTCTGATACTCTAAGGCTAACCCTCCTCAAGACCCATTGAATCCTTTAAGGTCTCCATCATTGTTTCTCTCTGTAGCAGATGAACATCAAGGAGCATAAATAAAAATATTAATTATTAAATCAGAATGGAGGACAATAAAAAACCCACAGAAAATCAAATAGCAGCGTATTAAAAAGGGCTTGGTGATGTGGTAAACGAAAGTCAATATCAATCACTTGACATGAGGCACATTGCATCTGATTGACCTGGATTAACAGTGTACTGGGAGGGAACTGTGGAAACACTCCATCAGTCCACATGCAAGGTGATAAGGATGGACAATGACAGAGTGCTCTCAGTCACTGCACAAGGTTTTTTTAAAATAGTTTCTCCTTTGAAGATGGTAAGGGTTTTTTTGTTTGATTTGGTTAAGAAATGAAAATCAATACCTTCAGAACTAGTAAGAAACTAATTACTACAGGCTAGCTTCAGAAGAGATGTAGTTTTGCTAATGAAGCTAAAGGGGTCTGATGTCTTCCTTCACAATTTTACTGACAGGAGGCAGCATGGTACAGTGCATGCTACTTTCCTGATGTAGAAATATTTGCACAACTGCACAGTTCTTCCATATTTCCTGAAATCTCATGGATTTTCTAGTCTAAATTAAATGTGCTCACCACCTAGTGCAGTTAAGGTTCTCTTACTATTATTATTATTATCATCATCATCATTAACCTTAGGAATTTTTATTGTTTAAGAGAAACAAGAACTGCATCCTGGGGCTTTTCAGCACTGCAGTCCATTCCCTTGTCCCCAGGCATGAAATGGTACTGATGAAAGTAGGGGTTTACAGCATGTATCTTATTCCTACTTGCCTCACTTTTTTCCCCCCTAAGCACTAAAATTTATGACTTGCAGAATGCAGAAATTGGCATGCAAATAAAACTGATTTGGGATAAGAAGTTTGCAATCATTTTGTCTGCAGAAGAAAAATTAACTGTTGTCTAGAATTACTGTGATATGCAAAACTGACAGTGTATAGACACACAGTTTAATATTTCTACCTAATAGAACACTCTAAGCCAGAGAAATCACAGCTTTAACAATTCTGTCTCAAAGGACATCTTATTTTATTATAAAAAAAGATCAATATATTTGTGTGGATTTATTTCTTGGTCACTGTCTTGCTGCATTTCATAACATTATTTAATCAAAATCATTAGAAAAGAGAATGTCAAGTTCTAACCACCAGTCAATAATCACACAAGAATTAAAGGCTACCTCTTTCTTCCCTTTGCCTGAAGATTGTATAAGTCTATTCTAATTTTATTCTTAAAGACTGGCAAGCATAAGGATGGGTTCTTGAGAAGGGTAAGAATGGATTTAAGGTAAGCTTTTCAAACAGCTTTGAACTATGGCAGTCTATTAGGACTAAGCTTCAAAAGGCATGTTATTAATCATTTTATGTGAAGACATACTGGCCAGTGCTCATTAATATTTTTTCAGTTATTTATGGCTTTATTCTTGTCATATACATTTTTATTATTGTAAGTGTTATAATCATCATTATTGATTATTATCAAGAAGTCCTCTGGAAGAGTCTGTGTTGGCCCTAAAGTCACTACTGGCCTATGATGGAAACCATGGTTTGGTTGATAGATTAAGCAAATAGTCAATTTTCCCATTTGCTGAAGCTCAGAGAAAATACTTTTACCTGCTCATCGGTGCCTCACTGAAGTCACAGACATTAGTAATTTTTTTGTTGTTGTTGTTAGGCTAAATTAAAGCCTAATTTTTTTCTCCCTACATTCACACACTCCAATGGAGTTAAAATTTAAGATGCAATGGGCACACTCAGGCAACAAAAATGATTATTCACTGGTATTCTCATTCTGTAGCTGGCAAGTGTGAATGTATGAAATGTGTAGTGGCTGATAATGGTACTAATGGAACAGATGTCTTTTCATATTGAATCTGCCAAAAAGTAAAAAAAGATGCTGGATTTTTTCATCTCTTTCTGTGTGATACATTTGATGCCCCAGTGGACATGTTAAGTAGCAATACTTTTTGAAAATTCCTTGAGAACTGGCATCCTGACCATGGAAAAAAGACATAATCTTGGAAAGAAGAAAGCTCTTGGCATTTACCACCTTAGCTCAATTTCCCCCTTCTAAGACCTAATTTATTCTAAAACTAAATCCCCAGCTTCAGCTAAACAGAACACATTCCCCATTTACCCACCATGCCTTACCCCAGGTCCCCTGCCATCTTCCTTCACTTCCTCGAGTTCACAGCGTACCAGCTGATGAGTAGCTCTGTGGGCTATCAGCATCTGTGTAAAGCCATGAGTTTTGTCTGCCCTGCAGAATTGGGCAGGCCATACCTTGCAGCATCACAGCACTGACACTCCCTGTGTTGGGCACCAGCACTTTTTCCATGACTCCAAAGCTACAGCAATAAATGGCTTCCCAATGAATTTTCACATCAAACTCCATCAGAACTAAAAGCTGAGCATGCCCGTGAAACTCTGGCTCATTGCAAACGTGGCTGAAAAGTGGCAGAAATAAAGTAATGATATTTTAAATATTTATGAAGATATACTATATCCTTTCACTTGTGCTGAGACAAATCTCTGAAGTCTGCAGGGCTCTCTTATGCTCCTGGTGAAGTTCCAAAGACTGTAAGTATATCTTCCTGGTCAGGATTAGCAGCCAGAGAAAATGAGAAGTTTTTTATGGAAATGTTGAGGGCGTGGAGTAGGGAATAGCTTCCTTAGCATCACTTGGAGGGGGCTGAAGCCAAGTTTTAGAAATTATGTAAAAACTTGAGACTCAGTTACACAGAATATATGAAAATACATTAAAAAAAGGAAAGTTCTAAACTGAGAATCAGAAAGGAAGATAACCAGATTTCCAGGACTGTCGGAGTGAAGAGAGCATTTCCAAGATTCACAGAGAAACACAGCTTACTCTTCCCACTGACTTTTGATTCAAGTTTCATACAGCAGGTTAAGAAGGTGAGACCAAGAACAACCATGGACGTGTTGGAGAGAAGAACCTGGAATACCCCTTCCTGCTCAGTCATGTTCCCCCCTGGCCTATGTTCCCACCTCCCACACTGAGACACTCTGGCTCCTCTTCTGCCTTCAACTTGCTTCATTTGCAACAAGAAAAATAAGGTGCAAACAGATGCTTTTGGTATGAGAAATTTTCCAGACCACCTTTTCCACAATCCCAACTGCTTCCCACACTGTGACCAGCCTGGGTCTTCAGAGTTCAAGCTGCTCCCATTAGCTACCTCCTATACAATTTTCAAGCTGCTTTTAAGCTGTTCACACAAGCATTCTCAAGTAATCTCAAAAAACCTTCTGCTGTTACAGTTGATTAAATAGTGCACCATTGATGACCTCTGGAGTAATATAATTATCATTCTGTTCATTATAGAGAAAGGAAAGAAAAATTAATGATGCCTTCTTTGCAATGCTCAAATATGATGTGGACATATTCCAGGCATAGAAGAATCCCACTTTCTGTGGGATTAAATAAATGACAGATCAGTATTTGCAAGGAAAAAGTTCTGCTGGCAAAGAGATAGAACTGTCAGATTTCTGACTTGGGTTCATTGCTGACAGCCACGGACTCCAGGCCTATAGCTCCACACACATGTGTAAGATAAACAGCACCCAGGAAAACAGTAATCTCACCAGAATTAATTATTCCTTTTAGAAGGCGAAATAGTTCCATCAATAACTTTTCTTTTTCAGTATGAACTTTCCCTGGTGTGTTGTCCACTTGGGCCAGGCATTTTTCCAAAGCAATTCCCTGGCACTGCTCAGAAGAGGCCAAGGACCATTCTTAGAGAGCAGCACCCCTCAAGTCAATGATTTGGAGACAGGATTTAGCACTAAGGCTGCTCACTGCTCATTCCTACTGGCCTCAATGTCTGAAAAGTAATAAATAACTTCAGATAGCAGTTCATTGTCCTCATTCCTACACAAAAATTACATTCTGCATACCTCAAATTATATTTGCTTGCATGCCAATTACAGCATTTTGCAATTTAAAGTTTTATATTTTAGCACTTAGGGGAAAATGGTTGAGTATTCAATTCCTGAGTATTCAATATGAGGCAAAAACAGCTGGGTGTTGGGTTTTACTGCAAGTCAGAATAGCTAATGACGTACCCATTTTTCACAGTCTTGCCCACAAGCCTGACTTTTTTGCCTCCTTATGCTGACTGGCAACATTATGGGTCCTAGGGACAGACTTAAATCAATTCCTTGCTTGCTAGCCTGAGATATTCTTTCCAGGAGACTTGCTGGCTGCCTTGTGTTATCCAGATTGAGTTGAGGATGTCATGAATTTCTCCTTTTTTTTTTTTTTTTTTTTAACTAAGAAAGAAAGAAACTCTTTTAGGAAACTCCATCTGTGTTAGTGCTACCATGATTAGAGATGGAAGTGTTTGAATTGCCTCATTCCTCATCCTATAAAAAGAGTTATCAGCAGAAAGGGCAACATACAGGTTGAACATAGTTCTGTTTCTGTATCAGGAGGTTGACTGGGGCACTGAGGCAGGTTGTCCTCTTCAAGGACTGTCTGTGAGAAATGGTGATGGTCCAAATCTACTCCTCTGGCTCTCTACATTATTTTAGTTTCCACAATCAACTCCAAACCTCTCCACTCTACATTGAAAATTTTTAAGTTTTATTTAAACATTGAAACAAATTACTTAAGAGAAACCACAAAGTTAAAATTAATCACAGAATTATAGAATGGCTTGTATTGGAAGGGATCTTAAAGATCATCTAGTTCATACGCCCTTGCTGTGGGCAGAAACACCTTCCATGTTACTCAAATGGCAGGACAGGTAAAGTCCCAGGACAGAGGGGATAGGATTCCTGGGATAGAGTAGTCCAGCTGGCAATTTAGATATATTAGTCCATCAGCAAGCATATTGTTCTGTGTTTACACATGGTTGAAATAATGTATCCCATATAAACCAGTTTGCCTAAAATCACTGTCATGCACACAAGGCTGTGTTGGCCTAGCCCCCAGCAGCTGAGAATGCCAATGTTCCTGTGAATATATAGCAAACTGAAGAACAGTCTGTATCTAGGCTTGGCATAGACCTAGAACTGGTCAAAGAGGTGAAAATTGTTGTGGGCCTATGAAGTAGCCCCCCTTTGTCCCCGCTCCGAATAATCCCTAGCTAGCTGTGTCATGGGGAGGGAAGGGGAGCTCCTTCACGACCAAGATAAAAGACCAAGGGCTGCTTTTCCTTCCGGATGGAGCTGGAGTTTATTCTTGGCTGGAGTCCGGGAGGAAAAAGAGGCAGAGGGGAGCTTTTCTCGAGTTTTTCAAACTTCGGGAAAGGGGTGGGGAGGCATGCAACATCAGAAAACGGGATAAACATTCCAGAGACAGGGAGGGGAGGGGATAAACATGTCACACTTGGGGGCAGGGATACATAGAAACATGTGTTGGGGGGGATGATACACATGCACTACCACAGGCCTAGTTACAAAGTGGCCTCAGGCCACAAATGCATGAGTCACTTACCACAGCAATCAGATTTAATACTGCCTGGCTGAAGCCACAGACTACAGAAGCAATCATAGTCAAGAAGTAATGAAAAAATTTTCAGTCAAGGGCACTCATTACAAAATAGGTGACAGTATTCCAAAACTTCAGTGTCTTGGAAACAGATAATCAACAGCTGATGCACAAGCAAAGCATGAAACAACAAGCATTGTGCTTGTTATTTGTGCGGCACAAAGTTTAAAGGTACCATGAAGAGTTTAGAAGAAATTATTTTAGTTTTCTGAATGAAGCACCAGTAATACCTTGTATTTCAGCTCACATGCAGAAATCATTCATTTGCCAGCATCTAAGCAATCAGTTAGGGAGGAAATGGGGACTATAGCTGTATATAAGTCCCCCTACATATGGTGTACGTGGTTCCCCCTACATGATTTCCTTCCTTGTTTATTTACATTTGTGGAAGATGTAGGTGTTGCATCTTCATTTATTTTACTCTTCAAATGATTTATCAGTAGGTGTCTTTTACAAGGTCTACTTTCTGTCTTTCCCACACCACAGAAATCAGACTGTATGTGATAACTTACTTTCATAGATCTCTTTTCTTGCACTTTTTTCCAGTCCTCTCTGCCTATGAATTGGGGGTTTTTTGGGGTGGTGGTGGTGGTGGTGTTTGTTTGTTTATCTGTTTTGGGGCATTTTGGGGTTCTTTTTTAAAATTTTGTTTTACTTTGGGGGTTGAGCCACAAAACAAACTCTGGATTGCTTTTAAGCATCTCTGAGGTTGGTTTTCTAGATAAAAGACTACAAGAGCTTTTTGTCTTCTGTCCCTACACTGTATTGCAGGGCATTGCCTTAGAAGTACACGTATTTGCTCTTCATGCTTTGTGGTGATTTGAACAGCATGGGATTTCTGACAATGTTCCTTATTTTGGGGAAGATTTTTGTAGCCTGAATGTGGTGATAAACACATCATGGTTAAGGGAGATGAAAGCTAAGAAGCAACCCCAAGACTAATGTTGGCTTTGCCCCAGGACTGATGACTGATTTTGCCTCTGGAAAGGGAACAGAACAAGTCACAAAGCGCCAGATGTTGGTGGTTCACAGAAAGAAAAAACTTGGAAGTATTTTATTTGAACACTTAGCTAAAGGGAGAGCAGTGGGGTGGAAAAGGTATGAAGGAAAACCTGACTCTCTGAGACTGATAATTTGGCTTGATGAATATTGTAAAGAAAGAATCCATACCATGTAGTTTCATCATTATATCCAATAATCAGTATTTGCTACTCTGTCCAGCTCCCTGATTTTTATTTCAACAAGCTTTTCTGCAGCAGAGAGCTTTTCTTTGCTTTCAGCCCCAAGCAGCCCCATTGATGGGTTTTCCATTTAATTCTCCTTTTTATGAGTATATTTAAAAGACATTATTTACACTATTTCTTAAATTAATGTCTACAATAACAAAATTGTTCTCCTGAAAAATTACTTTTTGACATGAGAGTGTCTTCCTATTCCTACGTCATGTTTACTGCAGTGAGTTAAGAGCAAAGGCTCACCAACAGATTCTGCTTCGTGTACAGCTGGACACCACAGCTGCCAAAACCCTAATTTAGGTGTTTTGCCCTTAAAGATGATGTGGCTCAGTGGTGGGAGCCTGTGGAAAACTCCACTTGCTTGAAAACCAAAAGATAAAGCCATATATATATATATATATAAAAGATAAAGGCCACAGAACTGAGTGGGATGAAAGAGAGAAGCTTGCAGACCTCCCAAACTGGATTTCCTGCTGCAGGCAGCATCTCCTCACTGTGAACCTTGAGATAACACACCACTTCTTAAGACTTTGTGGACACTGGTGCGGCCTTCCCTTTATAACGAGGAACACGCTCTTTAGACATGTATGGGTAGCTTCTAGACAGTTTGAATGAAAACCTTTCCTCATAGGCAGCTGTGTACTTGTCCCATAGGAAATTGAGGTTTAAATGTCCTACCTGGAAGAGCGAGCAAACCCTGAGAGAGGATGTAAGCTGGCACTTACTGGACTACTTGGGGAGTCATTAAGAAAACAGACATAAATTGCAGCAAGTACAGAAATATCGGGCTTACACAGGTGATAAGCTTAATAGCATAACTGTTTCCAAAACTCACGGACAAGCTCAGTAATTGCAGCCAAATTAGTGCTTTGCTCCATATCACGTCAGGGCTTAGGAATGGTATTTCCCAGTTTAGTAAAAGAAAGCCATTAGCCACTCCCCTCCCTGCACTGGTTCAGTATTTGCATTTGACACGATTGTATCCTTTTGATCTAACAAAATTCTATTTATCCTTTCTAGCAAGTTTTATATATATATATATATATATATATATGAATTTTTTTTCCTATTCCAGTCCAAACAACTTTGTTTCTTATTATATATTTGTATAAATAAAATTAAGTTCCAAATATTGTGAAGAATACACTAAATGTATTCTTTGACGCTTTGTCTTTGAAAGGCTATTCTTGAACCTGAGTTTGTTCCCATGTTTTCTTACTCTTTTTTTATGAATTACTAACTTAGAGCAATCTTTGTTGTAGTAACACCCATATATAAAAGGATGTCACATCCTCTATGTTTGATCACCTTTCCAAGATTAACAGCTGGAAACTGTATTACCCCCACTTTTACAGATTGCTTTTAAAAAGATGCATCCAAAACACACCACACTGGTTTCATTAATACAATGTACTGACTTTGTTGGTCCTTGCACCTTATTATATACTCAGTTAATATAGACATGCTTGGAATAAAAGCCAGTATAAAAATCAAGAAGATGTATGTGAACTCTAGATTGAAGAGTCTATTGTTCTATTGTGAATAATAACAGAAAAATCAAAATGCATGCTAGGGAAAATTAAGCAGTTTTTTGAGAAAAAAGATCTGGTGTGCTATCAATTATTGAACTTCACTTCAGCAATTGTTCATGAAACTTTAACAATTTTATCACCTTTTTGGTGTAGTTTTACCAGATGGCTTCCACATTTCAGTCACAATTTTTTTCTTAGGAGAATTGCAAAGTTTAAGTGGCAGTTACATTGAGCATATCAAATGTCAAATCTGACAGAAGGAAAAAGCATAACAACTTGACTGTGTTTCCATCAGGTAGGAGGAGGAGTGATGCACCATGATAGACTAGGTATATAAGAAGAAATCTCATAGTACCCTACAATGTTCTTTATTGTCAGAGAGCTTGCCCAGGAAGCCTTCACTGTGTGTTGGAAACAGTAAGAGTTAGGATTGGCTATGATGTCTCACCATGGCAAAGCTGAAAATTTGAACCAGTTTTTGGAACTTGCCCAGAAGTTCTTAAATATTTTACAGTTTTGTTGTGTTTTTATTAAAGATCTGCCTTGGAGAAAATAAGTCCATAATTTAGCAATCTTAATAAGGAAGATAAAACGCAGACAATTTATATTTCAGCATTTGTAGTCTGAAGAGCACTCAAGTCTTTCAGAAATTTTGATGAAGTTTGGGCAGCTGCCATTTTGTATTGCAGTTACTTCTGTTCTGTTGTTAATTTTTTGTCTTGCAAGTGGATTCCTTTTGCCTAACAATTAAAATGTCCTTACAGTTCTCATGTTAGAATAGTAAAGTAAATGAGGAACTTATGGAACTAATTCACAATACAGCAAGCACAGAGTCTAATATAAGCCCAAAATATTTGTAAGAACCTATTGAAATTAATGGACTTAAAAGAATTGCTAAGTTCATCAAGCTGATGAGACTGGAGAGTGGCTTTAACAAATGGAAAAAGATGAGAAATGTGATGAATACATTGAAGTCCAGTGAATTTTTTATTAACAAAACCCCCAATTTCCCAAAACAACAAAAATATGGATATAGGGTTTGTTGTTGGGATTTTTATTTATTAAGATTTTTTTATGTATTTATTATTATTCAGCTACTGCTTTTGCTTCTCTTCCGTTACCCTTGTTATACTTCACTCATAATGTACTAATTAACTTCACACACACACACGCACACACACACACATATATATATATACTTGGATTTAGAATAAACTGTCTTTTCTTCTGTTTTAAAAAAATCTTCTGGTATCAGTCATGTTTTAAAAAAGCTTAGAATTGATTTCTAAGGCCTGCATGATTCAGCTGCCCTTCTAGCATGCTGAGGTCTCACACTTAGTCACATTGAGGCAGTGCCAGAACTGCAGGCTGCAGCTGTGGGGAACACAGGGCAGAGAGATTAGTTTGCTCTGTGAGATACAAGCTCATTTTACTGGGGTGATTTTGAATTGAAACCAGTAAGATGTGATAGACACAGGTGGATTTCTTGCTGACTAATGCAGACACCACTCACACGTCCTTTCATAACAACTTCTTAGTGCTCCAATCCTAGCTCACAGGACTCTTTATTTCTCCTAATACTGAGTTTGAAGAATCCTGCCAACTCTGGCTAAATCAAACCAGTCTGAAGCTTTGCCACAGGCCTTGTTTACTGATGTGAAACTTTGCTTTGATAATATCACAAACAAAGGACAGATAATAAATACCGAAAAACCTTATAGAAGACATCACAAAAAAACCCCAAACAAAACCAAACCATGGACTGAATGGAAATTCTGCTCCTCTGATCTTGAACAGATATGGCAAAATGAAAGACAATAAGAACTGTGTTTATCAGCTCTAGAGGCAGTGTTCACACATGGAAAAGATCATCACAGGGGACAGAAATTGTTCTTTTCTCAGCTTCCATTTGGGGCAGAAAAATAACCAAAGGGGTTACAATTATGAGAAAAGGTCAGGGTTGAAGAACAGCTTCTATTGAGCAAACTGTCTGGAGAGACTCTGGTTCTGCCATCACTGGATGTTTTTTGAAAGAATTCATGCAGGACTGAAAAGATTGACAGAATTTGTGAAGATTGGTATAGAGAAGTGATCTCATCTTCTGATGAGACATCATCTGATCTTGATGTCACCTGGCAAATGTATTCCTTTTCACCTAATAAGCAGACCTATTAATCCAACATCTTTGCTCCCTCAAGGGCAGGAGTCATGGAAGGAACCTCCCAATTGAATATTTTTAACTCCTCCACATCTGCACCTGGTGTTGGTAAATAAGTCAGTGCCAAAGGCAGAAAATCAGTGCATTGCAGAAGCTGCACAATTGCTCCACTGCTGAGCTATTTTATGTACTGATTGATGAGGCAGTCCTGCAAACAGAATTATGTGGTGCTTTTTACCCCACTTGAGATGATGGAAGTACTTCAAAACTGACCCAGTTCTTCACTAAAATGGGTCTCTCTGACATGGATTAAGCTCACAGGAGGAAAGGATATGTTATAGAATTCAGACATGTTTTAATTGAATAGAGAAGTACAAGACTTGCAGGCTCATTTTGGTGAAATCTCAGTTCTTAATGGCAATTCATGAAGTCATTTGGTTGCTCATCTAGGTCACCAGGATACTGAAGGATACTGAAATATAGCAAAGAACCAATTATGACTTAAACTGCTCAAAGAAAATGAGATATGACTTCTTCTGGACAGCATGAACTGCTTAAAGTATTCAGAAGGAAACACAGTCAGAGATAATCTGTATGCAAAGAGAATGATTACAAATCAGTATTTTCTCATATGTTGTGGACATGCCTAATGACCATCTGGTACAACATTTTGTCAGCAGGCACAGTTCTGCCAGAGGTAACAGGGTCATGCTTCATTGGCCAAGAGCTAGATTTGGCCTACAGATTTTAATGGCTTCTAGAGAATCTGCTGTGGTTGTCAGTCTAAACGTTCCTGTCCCGACACCCTCACCTTGTAGAAGTTATCAAGTCATTCATAACACTTCTCATTTCTCTTTGCTTTCAGCTGAGAGCAAGATGGTCTGAGCACCTGCTGAGACCTTGAGATACATGCTGTGGCTTGGACCTATCCACACAAAACCAGAATTCCTAAGTTTATAGCAGTCAGCTATAAAGTTGCAAAGCCTGTTGACTGCCTTTCTGGGAAACTGATGTTAAAAAAGGGGAAAATAATTACTTAAATGCTGTGTATGAGACCTGATATCTTTTGATGCCTTCACACACTACACCAATATCAGCAATAAACACCCGATAACAGAAGCAGGTTGTTTATAGACGTGCTGTACAGACAGCTACTGTTCCGTTGGTAATGACAGCAGTTCACATAAATGTGTCAGAGATTTACTAGGCCCAAAATCTATTTCTTCAGCCACCAGGAGAGAGAAAAAACACAGATTCCTCCTAGTCATATTTCTATTAGAATTGTATTTTTAATCCTGCACAGTCAAAAAAACCCAAGACATTCACTCCATGGAATAAAGTTATTGCTAAAGTTATGTGGGATCTTTTCCTGGGGAGAAGAAGGTTCCCTGTTCCACCAATGACAAATGTTCAACCGGGAAGGAAGGGTGTGGGTATAAACACCATGGCACAAGCATTCTGATAAAATTTTTGTGCACATTTAGGTGATGTCACTTCCAGAACTTGCATGTAAGCAAGTGCCTACAAAATACCAGTATGGAAGAACTCCCCAAGACGTTCTAGGAGCCCAGAAATGGAACATCTCTGTCATATTACTGCTGGAGTATGGGGAATAAGCACATTGAGTTTCCAAAGCTATATTTGCTTTCAGACTAGGTCACAACACTGACTCAGATGCTAGTTTCTAATAAACTCCATAGCAAAGGTGACATTTTCATTACTTGGATTGTGAAACTACAGGCAAAAAAGGGAAGCAGAACTCCATGATGAACCTGCAGCATAGTATTTATGTCATTCTCATGGGAGTACACAAGTGTGTGAACACCTTTTCATCTCAAATATTTCTGTAAAGGAAGTCAAGAATCACAGAGCAGAGTGTGTACTCTGTATGGTGAAGTATCCTTTGCTATATATAATGTATCTAGTAATATGAAAAAATGTAAGACAGAGTGCTACAAAAAATCATAGCAACAATGAAGCAAAGGTACTTTGCTTGTTTTTCTTCATGTATTATTTTCTTAATAATTGATTTGCTTTTTTTAAAAGATTTATGATATCCTGCTGATTTAGGCAATTATGCATCGTAATATGGGGAAATCAGAACCAGGCTGTGTTTATCACTCTCCATGGTACTAGCTTACATATAATAAACAGTAATGCCAATTTGCCAAAAGGTTCATTTATTATGCTATTAATAATTTATTAGTAATAATTGATAATGTATATGGTCAGTCCTGCTTGTAGCATTGAAAAGAAAAGAAAAGAAAAGAAAAGAAAAGAAAAGAAAAGAAAAGAAAAAGTTGTTTATACTTCCGATTTTAGAGATGCAGAAATTTTGTAAAATGTATTACAAGCCCATTGAAAAGGCAACAAAAATGAAACTAATGTTAGATAGATTTTATACCATGAACTTTTGGGAAAAAAAAACCGATAATCAGGAGCCCTGAATCACCCTCTTAAAAAAGATTGCCTTCCCAGGGTTGTATTCCAGTTGATCGCTAGCACAGTGTGAAGGAGTCAGTCAGCCAGAAGCACAGGGACTACTGTACGTCTATCCTGCTGCCTCTGAATCCCACATCCCATGAAAAATGTGTTTTCCTGTCAAGATCCCAGAATCTTAGATTAGTTTGTGCCGGAAGAGAACTTAAATGCCATCTAGTCCTATCCCCCGCAATATGCAAGGGCAGCTTCAACTCGATCATGTTGCTCGGAGCCTGATGTGCAGCATCACGCTGCCCACGCCCCGCACCGGGACGGTCCCGGGACCAGGCAAGCGCTGAATACTGAGCTCTCAGACTCAGCACGACCAGCAGATGTCACCTACAGCTGGGAACTTTCTCCCCATTGCTGCACTGCCAGACCGCGGGAAGAGATGTGCCTTCAGGTAATCGCACAGATTTCTTTGCAGTGCTCCAGCTTCCGACTTTTCAATCAACCTCTCTGCTGTTCGCGTTACCTGCTTCTTGCTGCCCAGACCGAGACGAGCGCGGCTGTAGCTGTCAGGATCGAGTAAAGGAGCGACGCCTGCACATCCCTGCTACACGGACACAGCACCGCATCCCGCCCCTCCGAGACCCGCACCGCCGCAGCCGGACTGGAAGAGGTCAGTGCATCCTTGCGTCCCCTTCACAGCGCTCTGTCCAGTCGGGGACGGGGGTCATTGTGCTTTTTGGGGAGCACACCTAGGGCACCGGCTCCCCCCGACAGAAGGACCCCCGAAGTCCGCGCACCCCCAACCCAGAGGCACCGCCGTGTGCTGGCGAGGAAGGCAGCCGGGTGGGACCTCTGGGCTCCCAGGCGAGTGCTGCCCCCCTGGGATGGCTGGTCACTTCGCGGGAGCCCGAGGCTGAGCGCTGTCCCCGCACGGTGCTCCCACAATGTGGGAGGAGGGAAGGGGCAGCCACTGGGACACTTGGCTACAGGCTAAGCCCTTGGTGATCTTCCTTTGCTCCCACCAGGGTGGCAGTGGGCAGCATATGTGAGATTTTGGCAGTTGGATGTGCCAGATGAGACAGTCTTGCAAAGAGCAAAGGTCTCACCTATTTTTCCCCACTTCCAGGTCATCCTCACCACCACTGAGCCTAGCCATCCTCTCCTGCAGCCATGGAGAACTCCTCCCTCCCTGAAATCAATTCCTCATGTGTAGACTGCACTGGGAGAGGACATGGGAGTCTGAATATGTCCAATACTCCAATAAGCCCCAGGTACTACATAACGGTGCCTGTCATCTACTCAGTAATCTGTGCCGTGGGACTGACAGGCAACACTGCTGTCATCTATGTAATCCTCAAAGCACCAAAGATGAAAACAGTAACCAACATCTTCATCCTCAACCTGGCCATTGCTGATGAGCTCTTTACCTTGGTGCTGCCCATCAACATTGCTGATTACCTGCTCCTGCAGTGGCCCTTCGGAGAGTTCATGTGCAAGCTCATTATCTCCATAGACCAGTACAACATTTTCTCCAGCATCTACTTCCTCACTGTCATGAGCATTGACCGCTACCTCGTTGTGGTGGCCACCACCAAGTCCAGGAAGGTGTCCTACCGCACCTGCCGAGCAGCCAAGATTGTGAGCCTCTGCGTCTGGTCCTTTGTCACTGTCATCATCCTGCCCTTCATTGTCTTTGCTAAGATACACAAGGAACAGGGGCGCTCCCACTGTGTCTTTGTGTTCCCCCACCCTGAGAGTGTGTGGTGGAAAGGCAGTCGGATCTACACCCTTATTTTAGGCTTTGTCATCCCAGTGTCCACCATCTGCACCCTGTACACCACCATGCTGTGCAGACTGAGACATGTGCAGCTCCACTGCAATGCAAAAGCTCTAGACAAAGCTAAAAAAAAGGTGACACTGATGGTGGTTTCTATCCTGGGTGTGTGCCTGCTCTGCTGGACACCCTTTCACCTTAGCACAGTGGTGGCTTTCATCATGGACATCCCACAAACTCCACTTGTCATTGGGATTTCCTATTTCATCACCAGCCTAAGCTATGCCAACAGCTGCTTCAACCCTCTCCTATACGCCTTTCTGGATGATAGCTTCCGGAGGAGCTTTCGCAAACTGATAGACTGCAGAGCCACCTCATAAAGCCAACCCAGCCCTCTGTCCTGTCCTGTGACCCTCTCAGAGTCACCTGCTTCTCCTGGGTAATGCCAGTCCAGACAGTTCTTTCTGCCCAGTCTCCTTGTGACAGCCCACAGGGCTTCAGGTTGTCTCACTACCCAAGATATGAACTGGGGTCAGGGGGATCTTCCTCAACTGTCCTGCACTCATTTCCTTAGCACTGCTTTCCTTGCCCTGGTTTTTTTTTTTGGTTAATTTATTTGTTGGTGGTATGTTTTTTAATTCCTTCTCTCTAATGCTCTTTCTGACCTGGGTTTGGAGCTCATAGAGCTGCCATAGGTCCCTTTTCAAAGACATTGCTTTGTGAACCCAAGCCACACCACAACTGTCTCAATTATCAGTGATTTGTAAAGCTCAATAAAAGCGTGTTACAACCGTCTTGCTTAATAATACCTCAACCTCCTTCCTACCTATAGGACCTGCATACCAAACTCTTGCAAACTTAGCAACAACTCCAAAGGACAAGGAATAAACCAAGATATTGAGCTCATTTCATTTTACAGGACAGTAAGATGAGGTAGTCAAAATCCATGATAACACGTTAGAGATATATCAGTCTGAACTTAATGAAAGAAGAGCAAGCCCTCCCTAGTGAATAAAATCCACAGATATGGTTTTGGAGCCACTTGCCGCAGAAAATAGCTTAACAGTGCACTTGGTCATTGTAGTTTGCAAAAAATGCAGCTTTTGTTTATATCAGAAGTGGTGATTATTATTTGGTGTTTATGAGCTGTTGCACTTAGTTTGTGATCCTAGAAAACAGAATCAGAAGGTATCTTCAGAATTAGTTTCCTTTTAAGGGTTTGAAAAGATTCTTCTGAAACATAGGGAATGTCCTGACTTCTTCCCTTAGAAATCTCAAATAACTTGCAGTGGTGAGGCTATCTCTCAAATAATTCCACTTTTTTGTAAAATTTATTAATATTTCTCTTAAGAAGGAGAAATTAAATATAACTAAATTTTTAAAATATACCCAAAAGATAGATTAATTTTGCCTGAAGGAGGAGAGAGAGGGTGAATGAAAGTTTCACTAGAATTCATATGTCCAAACACTCCATGAGGAGGTTTTTTCCTCCTCCTCTTTTAGCCCTCTAAGGAAAAATACAAAAATGTTGAGGTCTGAGAAAATATTTGCAATCACTTAATATTTATCATCTTCACAGAACTTCCCTACAGCAGATGCTAAATCAGTGTAATATAATTTTTGTCAGATATTGTCCCCTCCACTGAATGCAGAGAGATAGGGAGTAGGTAGTCAAGTATTTGCATTTCCACTTACACAAGGAGGTCATGATGGCTTTCAGGAGGTGCATAAGGATTTGTACGGCACATGCAGTTGCTCCTGTGAGACCTTGCACAGGTCCTTTCTCAGTGCTGCAGTTTAAAGTTCTGCCATAGGCATATGGAAAGTTTCTCTCGCTAAATCCTCCCACAAAACTCCAAATAAAAATTTTACTCACAGATTTTAGCAATTATGCATGCCTGATACTTTATAATAACATATAACTGGGTAGACAATTAAATCATTTCTCCTTATAAGACATTAATATTCCCTGAGACAGTCAGTACTAAGTTCAGCACCCAGTCTAGCTGTTATGGAAATGAAAGGACTCCTTTGGGGAATGACACTGTTGTTCTGTTTCATTGGGGGTTGTATGATCAGACTTCCATCAGTCATAGAAGCTGGCATTTAAAATAGCAAGTCCAAAATGTGTGGAGTACCCATTTCCACATCACATAGATAAAAATTTTATCTATCCTCACTTTATATTTCTGCCTAAAATGAAAGGTAATTAGCTTTTCCCACCAGCTGCCTGGTGATCAGTCACTTGCCATGGAGACAAAATTTAGTCTGTATGGACCAAGCAGCAAAACCTCACTTTTTTTAGGCTGCTGCTACACACACCATCTCTCTTGTATTCTTTAGTCATCATCTTTACAACAACATTATTTACTTAAAAAGTAAATAATAATAAGTTCTATCCTCAGAAAAGACACGTGCAGCACCATTGTGCCCTCATTGGTTATGATCCTTCCCTGAAACTGACAAATGGCAGTAAAATAAAATTCCCTGTCAGTCACCTTAGTGGCACAGATTTGAACATTGTTTGTGATAGTGACCACCTAAGTGCTTTGGTCATGCTGCTATGCAGCTACATTTGTCTCATCACCTGTCAGGGCTTCATTTGACTTCACAAATATCACTGAAACTCTGGTAGCTGTGTTGTGCTTCTGAAAAACCTACTCTGTACCTATACAATAAATGGATTTCTAAGATGCTGAGTGGTTGTAATGGTAAGTTATAAGAACAGTCTGATTTGTATTCCATTTTTATCTAGATTTGATTACTAAAATTTTAACTGTTCCTGAACAGTCTAATCTGGTTCTAGTTCTTAAATAAATAAACAGCTTTCTAATCCAGATCAGTGTGGAGTGGGTTCAAGGTTTCATTGTCTTCCCCATGATCACTTTTTGTTTTCCAAAGGGCAAAATAAGAGAAGAATTGTCTATTAGCAAATTTCACTTCAAAGTGTCTTGGTCTGCTTGTCTTTATTTCTATTAGAATCATAAAAATGCCAACAGATTATCACCTGTGGTGATACCAACCTTCACTAAATTCCTTCTCATTCTGAAGCCACATCTTACCTGTTCTTAACAGTAGGGTGAACATCTGAGAAGAATTCACTGTTTCTCTAAATGCCTGGAGTTTTCCCAGGGTTGTTGGTCACAGAGCAGGCTGAGGCTTGAGCAGCAGCCCAGCTCTGATGGGGTGCTCAGCTGAGTTTCAGGCACTGGGCAGACCCCACCTTGCACAGCTGTGCTGTCTGCCATGTCTGTGACGTGTCTGGAACCTCTCACACTTGTAGGTGTTGCAGTCTGGCATCCACTTGGAAGAGGAAGCTGAGCCTAGAAAGCCTGGGGAGGGTTCTGGTTGTTAAGGAAGGCCCCCTCGCGTCTTGCAGGGCCTCAGTATGGAAACACAATACTTAGTTCTTCGCTCAGCACATGCCCTTTTCATTTGGGAGACAGAATATCCTGGGGAAGCCTAAATGTGACCCAAAACAGCATTCAGCAGGAGAGGGACAAGTTCAATTTTCAATACTACTGGTCAGCAATGATGATTTGGTGTTGTATAGAAGCTGAACTTCATCTCCCAGAGCAGGATAGGTGATAATATAAAAATAAATTTGTTCCCCTCAAGCATTTCTTCTTTTTATTTCTAGAAGAGGTATTTGTGCTCCTGTTTGGCCCACATTTAACCACCTTTAATGAACATTGGCACATTGTAAGACAGTAGAGTTGCTGTAAGGATGTATTTTTTATATATGGAAGTATTTTATACATAAGAAAATTAGCAAAATAAAAATGAATCCATTTTCCCCACAGCATAACTATAACCTGCAAACGATATTGCAGATATTTGATACAGACTTCCAGTGGAAAAGCAAAGAAAACAGAAAAACAGTTTATAGAAATAAATAAATAGAATAGAATTAAATTTTCTGGCCACTTATGCCTCATCCTTTCCATCTGTTTGTACCACCCTGTCTGGTGTTGAATTCAGCACTTTGAACTGTTGGCCAATGCTTAAAAGCATGCAGCAAATTTTTTTTTTTTGGGGGAGCAGTGGAGATTCTTGGGGGGGAACAAGGTGGAAGGAGTTGACAGGGCTGTATTCTCAGGACTGTGGTTAGTTAGGGTAGGAGGAGCATACTCCTGTATAATGCCTGATGCCTTGCTCTGCAAAGCAGGGATGGGAAAAGTTCTGGGACTTAGAAGGGTGTGAGTCTTGGATAAACACAAAACAAGACAGTAGGTGTTTGCTGGTTTGATTGCAGTAAAACCTCAAAAGTCAAGGCAGGAGAGAACTGTGCCATTATTTTCCTGTTTAAGTTACTGTTCAGCTTCCTACATGCCAAAAAATTGTGATTAAACAGAACCAGACCTCCAGCTTCTGTCAGTCTGTCAGCACCAAATCTTCTCAATGCCTTGAATTCCAAAAGACATGCAGTGCTTCTCATGAACATCTCCCTACAGTCTCTATATAACAAGCTATAGAGACCTGTTGGAAACCAAGAAGTTAGACTCCTTCTGGTTTCATCCAAGGGAGAAAAGAATGTAGGGTTTGATTTAGAACATTTAGAGAAATTAAAGTATATTAATCCACAGTAAGTTAGAAATAAATCTTTACGTTAAGTATCTCTAACAAGAAGCAGCATGTTAGCTCTCTGAGCTCACTGAGTATCTATAGGAGGCTAGTGCCTTAAAAATCCAGGTAAGATTTAGCATTTCATAGACATAATTAAAAACACAGCACAATATCATTTTGTATTTTTTAAACAGAACAATTCACCAAAAGCAAGATAGAATTTGAGACAAAAACAAGATAAAATCAAGGACCAAAAATAAGATAGAACTTGAGACAAAAACAAGTTAGTATTAAGGACAAAAAAACAGAATTAGAGATAAAAATAAGATAAAACATGCACAAACAATTTCATGTGCATGGCAAAAAAATCAATTTACGTAAAACACGCTGAAGCTGTAATGTTTTTCACATGTAATAAAAACTGGTATTAGAGGCCTGAGCAATTTATCAATCCCTACCTTTTTACCCTACCATGCTGCTGCCGCCTTGTTTCACTTTGCTTTGCTTTACTCACACAGAAAGAAAAAGAAAAGAAGAAAGAAGATCTTAGTGATGCCTTAGGTTTTAGCTGTTATATTTTTTCAGACTCTGTGCTGTTTCGGTAAGTAGTTTTAGGTTTCATATTAAGTGCTGCTAAGCTCTCTTTGCAGTGTAGATAGACAAAACAATTCCTTCTCTAGTTTGATGTCAAGGACAACTTTCAGGCCCAAGAACGAAAACAACGGTGAAGTGAGAAGAAAAATAAGGAGGATGGAGCTTCATAACGTGAAGCTATGGTTGGACAATTGATTCTAATATGCTAATGGACCAGAACTTATAAAAATGTCAGACCTCGTGACCCGGGAGTCCATTTTTTGTAACTGCTTTGGGGTGTATCTTAGTGTGGTCCATCTGGACTCTTGCACAGCCCAAGAGTACCCATTGAAACCTTTAAATAAATACCTACTTTAACCTTTTGCCCTGTCTAGTCTCTGTTCCAGGTCAGCCTTGACAAGGCATCACTGGGGCCCTGGCCATCCAGGGGCCCAGCCACCAAGAGATCTGGCTGTCCAGAGCATTCATCTTCGGAGCTCTGGGTGGAGGGGCCGCTCCATTCCTGCCGCTCGGAACACCAGGCCTGTGGGGTCCTGAGGGACTCCAGCAGCTCCCAGGGCCTCTCCCTGAAACACCTCTGCCTGCCAGCCAAGCTTTGCCTCAGCAGAAGCCTTGGGGAATTCCTGCAATACCCTGAGGCCTCACCCTGAAAGCTTCCTTTGGCAAACCTGAACTGCACCTTCAGATGTTTGGAGTGTGTTTTTTTAACAGACTGAGGCTTTTATTCAATAAATAATTTTAATATTAAACATAGTCTCCAACAGCATGGCTCCCCTCAGCACAAAATAACAGAGACCCAGAGGGTAATGCTGTGTGTTACTGTCAAGCGCCCTTCAGCCAGGAACACGAGTCCCTGTGTTGGTGGCTGAGACACATCCTGGGAGCTCTGATTAAAGACAGCTGGCAAAGCAGATATTCTTTCAGGACCACAAGCTTTCTATGAAATGTGTTTAAAAATCACCCTGCATACTTCCCCAGCAACCGCATTATTACCTGGCTACTCCTGATGCAGCTGCCCCAAACCCAAAACTGACGTTGACTACAATTCCTGTGTTTCCCATTCCACAATGTTTCCAGTTTCTGCTCATTTTTATTAATGAAAAGATACTTTTTTTTTCCCCTAATAAAACATTTGAGAGCAAAATCTGCTGCAATTTTCTTGTAGCTTGCCAAAGTAAGTACTCCCATTTCTAAAGAAAATTAATACTCTATTTTTAGGTCAATTATTTTTAGTAATATTTTTATCATAAGGACGTCATATTAAATGAAGAATACACTAATTTTGCCTAGGTATATTTGAGCACATGGAGTTTTTCTCTACGAGTTCAGAAGTTCTGAAATTTTCAGATCCTGGAAACATCTTTTTTCCAGAGACTATTCCCATGAGGCCCCATTCAATGGCGTGACATCCAAAATCTTAAAAATGAAACATAGCTAAATAAATTGCTGACTTATCAAAGAGAAAAAAGGCATCTTCTTTTCACTCAGTGCAGACAGCAGATGGAACAGCAGTTTATAGGCTTGAATTTAACAGACTAGCATTTTGTCTAACATCAACGTTGTTGTCTAACACACACAGCATAACTTGCAGCTGGCAAAATCCAGGTGTTCACCAGTGCAAAGCAGACAAGTTAGCATTAAAAGAGACTGTGATTCTTTCGCTCATTCTGGTAAGCAGCTGCTTCTATAAGTAGCCCAATCATGATGGGGAAGTAATTCTGTTCTTAACCCTGTCTGAGGACTAATGGCTCATCAGTGTCAGTAAGGATCTTGCAGACAAGCCCATCCCAATTACAGTGCTCCCCAGCCCCCTTGGCTTGTTTGGCATCTTTCTGCCTCAAAATAGATCTACTGTGGACAATAAAAAAATTTTCTTTCTTAACAGAGCAAAACTTCTATGTTGTTTTGCCAATCTAAAGCTTGATTGCAACACAAGGCAACCTCTTTTTCTTCTTTACAAAGTTAAAGAAAAATAAATTAAACTTGCATGAGTTTTTTATATTTTCCATTTTCACCACCTTCATTCATAGTCATCTTTAGGAAGCAAGAAGACATACAAACCACCAACTCACTGCTATTTGAGGCTCTACAAATGTTTCCAAGATATTTTTTCTACTTTTTCTACAAAACCTTTATACCACCAGAGGGAGTTCAAAGACTAATTATTCAGCAAATGTACAGAACGAATTTCTGTTGTCATGTCTGACACTAGGCATGCAGTTTCCTATGTAAGGTGTCTTTTCCTCAAATTTTATTCAAATGCATGATAAACAGAATTATAACAAGATAGTTTTAATAAAAGTCAGAATTTTCTAGAGGTGTGATACTAAATCTTCTTGCCCTTTTTGTGTTTCTTTTTAAGCATCCACTTCCAGCGTGCAATTAGAATCCTTACCAATAAGAATGATGTCTGGGTGTAGCTGAAGACACAGCAGATGCTGCACATTCCAACTTGCAGTCAATCAGCCACCCAGAGGGACAGGTTTGGGGGAGGACTGGGCAGGTGTCACTGACATGAAGCAGAGGCTGTGTCAGCTTGCAGAGGCCAACTCTTCCCCACACTATTCCTCAAACCAGGGCTGCCCTGTGGAGCCCCAGCTGCCTCCTGGCAAGGATTTGTGCATCTCTGCTTCACACTATTTTCATTAGCTGGAAATTTCTTCCCCATTTGCCTTTTGCTTGTCCCTGATTCCTATTATCCCAGACTGTATTTAATGTTTTGGAGACTTCCTGAACTGCACCTTTCAGCTTTCTGCCCCGAGGTGGCACTGGTTCTTCATTGACAAGCCATCGATGTTTCGCTAAAAATAGAGTTGGGGGGGGGGAGGGGGGGGGGAGGGAAAAAATGTTCCCGAGAGCTAATTTAGACACTGTGTTAGAGGATTACAAAAATTAGCAAGGGGAAACAAAAAAAATACTGTTTCTTTTATTGTAATATATATGTAAAATAGCATGAATCCTCATACATTTTTTTTAATGGAGATTAGTAGTTTTTAACAAGCATTGGTTGAACAAACTTTGCTGAAATCATAGAAGTAGTTTGGGTTAAACCTAGATTAAAATTCCTTTATGCTCCCAGGTTCAAATTTTTAGTTCAGACACTAGACAAATCAGTAAGGCAAGAAATTCTCTACCACAACTCTCAAGTCCTTAAACAAAACTAGGGTTTTTCTTTAGAGAAGATATGTCCAAAATATTTTACTTTTGTAAGGTGCATATTAAGGAAAAGAAAATCTATATGATTCTAATAAGGAGCAAGTAACTTAAAAATATCTGGCAGAATTCTTGGGAGCTGTAAGTAGTGCAGTGGACTTGGATACAGTTAGTGTGATTTTCACAAATGAATAGCCAACAGTCTAAGATGTCTTTATAGAATATTACAGGCTGTTGTTACAATGCCCTTCAATTCTGCAGTGTATATTTGTCTCTTATAGGATAGAAGACATACAACATGCCCGTGTGGCAGCAGATCCCTGTGGGAGGGAATCTGGGCTACACTATCTGATGGTAAGCACTCCTCAGCTCTAGCTCTGAGGTGTTTTCCTTCTGCATTACATCCCTGCCTACTGAAGCCAACTCAAATCAGTGGGAAAATATTAAAATATTGGAGGTGCTGGTTGATCACTGCTATTTACTGCTGATACTGTGGTAGCACAGAGATCCTAACTAGTCTGGGTTATCATGGTAAGCATTCACTCACCTACAGAAAATTTAGAGCTTCACAAAAGAATTTGCAAACTAAGAGATTTTAGTTTTCTGGGGACACTTGTCTTAAGGAACACTGAGAGGACCAGGAGTCTGCTTCCCTCCTTGTATCAAGAGAGACATGTATTTTTCACTTCTGCATTATATTCACCTTAAAACTGAAGCTGAAAAATTGCACGTGGGCTTTTATGCCTCACTTGCTGAATCTGTGTTACAAAATGTATCTTCAGTTAAAGAAATAAGGCTGGTTTCTGGTTGGCATAGTGACATAGCAACAGTATGCTATGTAAAACCATCATGTGATTTATATTGTGTACCTATAGAAGCTATTGTCTTCACATTAGAGTTTGGCATTTGTTCTCTGTGATGAGCTAAATCTACTCAACTGTCTGCAAGACCTAGTGTGATAGATCATTGTTGGTTTGTGGTGCTGCAGTATGTGATGGGAAATTTGGACAACTACATATGTAAAGTTGTTGTAAAGAGAGAAAGCACCTAGCTCTCATTTTTTGAGATAACTTGACCGTTTCAAAAAACAAAACCCAAACTGAAAATCCTCACCAAAACTATCTTCTAAGGAGCACTGAAGTATTAAAAGGAAAAGATTCAAAATATTTTTGTGATTCTTCCCTTCATCCTAAGTTTTGATACTTCTCTCATATGCTTATTTATTCACAGAGGCTATATGTGGTAAAGAGAATACTAAAATGCTAAACATCTCAAAAACTGCTATTCCCAAAAAACTCAGAACAAACTTCAACTCTGTTGACAAACTTTCTCAGTGTAATGATGAGTTCTGCTGACTGTTACTTAAAATACACTAAAATCAAAAATACATCAAGAAATGTCACCTAGCTAAATTAATCCTGGTATAAATAGCTTAGAACACAGTGAAATAAACCAAGCCAAACCAGAATATATAACTGGAGAACCAATGCAGAAATCGCTCTAATAGTCCCTACTGTAGTTAGCAAATACTTGGAATTTTTTCCCTATATCATTACTGGGCTCTTATTCAAGGTTGATTAAATATCAGATGGCCAGTTTCCATCCTCTATGAGTAGGCAGCAAATGAAGAAATGAAGTGGCTTTCAGTGGCTATACTGCACATTTATTTTTTTCCATGTTTTTAAGAACTGCTACCACTAAGTCACAGTACGAGTTAGAAGCATTAAAAAAAAAAAATCCATCGCAAAATGCTGTCACAAATCCACTATTTCAGACTGACCATTCTAGATCAAACCAATGGTCTCTTATGTCAAGTAGTCTATTTTTAATGGATCTTAAATTATGTCTCTTGATGTGGTGATTTCAAGGCACAGCTGTTTTCAAGGACATTATTGCATAACGTGTGTGGGCAGGTGGCAAACATTGTTACCTGTCAGAATTAAATCTGGCATAGCAGAAATAGAAACTTTTAGAATTCTTTCACTTATTTGTACAATGAGATCATACAGTGGGCCAAATAGGATTCTCCTGGACTGGGCATTCTGCAAAAAACTGACTACAAGATTTTGATCATAAATATAATCAAATCTAGTCTCTTTAAGACAAGGAAATAAGTGGGCCAAGGAAGAAGTTCTAAAGCATCTTAAGGGTAGGAAAATCAAAGTAAATATAGAAATTATTGATAAACCTAGACTTCTATCCAAAATATGGCCTCAAAATTGAGAAGAAAAATCACAAAATAGAAGACAAAATCTCTCTAACAAGCTAGAACAGGTGAGCAGATGACCCCACTTGCTGCATGTCAACAGGGCTCAATTCCTTTCACCAGTTACAACTGCCCACAGAAGGAATGTGTTCCATTCACTCACCAGCTGATTCAGAGAGGGAGGATAAGGAAATCCCCAAAGCAAGAATGAAGCCCTATTCTCGCTTATCATAGCATTTGAAAGAAAAATGGACTTATATACAATATATTCAATTCATCCAATGTGTGATTTTATTATCAGCACCTACACATTATATTAGATTAACTCTTCATAACAGCTCCACAGTTAAGACAGATCTCATATACTACTCTGGGTGAGTCCAGGTTCTGCTGGTTTTTCTCACGTTTGGATGTTGTACACTGAGGATTTTGTCAGGAACTGCTTTTCCTTCTGTGCTTACCTCTTCCCCATCAGTCATCCCATCATTCACAGGTGCTCTGCAAAAATAATTTCTTGAACTTTTTGAGGGTCTTTAGTATGTCCCTATCAGAGAGCCAAACTTCACTGTACATTTCCTCTTGTCTTCTGAACTGCCTCAATCAAGTATATGTTACCACTAAAATGAGGTAACATGTTCATTATTGAAGTGTCAGCTGCTTTTCTCTTCCTCTCTTGTCTACTTTTAGGAGACTCCAGCAGGCTCTGCACAACAATTTCCACTGCTCCTGCAACAGGAATTTGTCATTTATGCTGTGCTGCATAAATTTTTATGAATTACAATCTATCTGCTAAGAAGCCACACCTGTCAGGGGCCATGAAGCAAAGCAAAGCAAAGCAAGGTAGCAGCAATGTTAATTCTTAGAGGGTGGAAAAAGAATATGTGACATAAGTGAATAACTGCTTCTTTTGTTGTTAAAATTGTTTGTACTCAGAAAAACATCTTGCAGCAGTTTCTTAAAAGAGAATCTGCCTCAAAGTAGATTATATTAATAGGAATGGGGAGAAGAATGGCTCTCAGATGCTCCCATGCTGGGGACGCTGCACACTCTCTAAGGAATCCAATGTAATTTTCAGGCAAGGGTTATGAACCTCCTCAACATGCAATAGTAAAATTACTAGATGCTGTACTTGCATGTATTTATAAATCACTGCTAAACACATAAATAAATGAAGCAATTTATGGCATTAAATGTGGAAATTATGGACTTAACCATATCATTATTTTTTATGAAATTGCAGAGAAAAAAAGAAGTAATATTATGAACTAAAGATGTGGCTAAGCACTAAAAGCTGTAATATTAATGCATACAAGGAATCAGCCAACCTAAATAATTTGCTAAACTAATCCAAATTCTACATAAAATTTCCAACCACCTTCCCAGCAATTTTATTGCAATGAATGTGTCCAAAAACTGTCTTCAACAGTGTTCATAATACATTATATATGTATTATAACATAGTATGTTAATTCAATTGCTCCAAAGTTAAATTATAAAGTTTTTAGCTCCATTTTAATTTACTGTTTAACAGAAGATTTAACTAAGCAATATTTTATTAATAATAAACAAAAAGACCGATTGTCAGGTTTTTATTACATGTTGTATGTGTAGAACTGTAACTACAATATGCTAAGTAGACAACTATGGCTAAAAATGAATTTTCTACATATTTGGAACTCTGCTTACAAAAATAAAAAGTAATTGCTAGTGCCTGAGAAATTTATGCATTGTGTAATTACAAAGTGCTAGAAGTACAATTATAGACTTGCTAATAAGCTTTTCATTTCCTTTCCCCTTATTTTAAATATTGTTTCATTTTAGATGATCTATTTCCTTCTTTCTTTCATAACAAGAGAAGGCTTTCCAAAATGAGGATTTTTATAGAGCTTCACTATTTGTTTTGCAAGGGAATAAGTTTCCAGAAACTGTTTATATTCAGCAATAGACTCTTACATAATAACTTTATTTTAAATGAAAATCTCCTAGAGCACCTTGGTTCAATGAAAATTAAATCAGAGCTGTTTAGTATATTCCTCTGCTTGGAATAAAATATTGTTTGGATGGAAAGAAAACCACAACCAAACAAAACAACCCCCAGGTCTTTGAAATTATACATTCAAACCTTGACAATATTTATCTGGAAGCAGCTACTTCATCACAGTCAGAGTAAGGATGATTGCTCTTTCCATCACTAACCTTAAGATCAGGGGGAAAAAAAATCAACTCTTTGGAGAAACAGGGAGCAACAGGAAAGAATTTGCTGTAGGAAGGATGATGAGCATAGGCAAAAAGCAAGGACAAAACCCAAAACAGGAGTCCTTGGATATGTTCTTTCATTCTCTCTTTCAGTGTTTCAGTACCTTTCAGTGAATAAATGATGCATTGTTTAGAAAGTCTTAACTGCAAGGAAAGACATGCAGTTGAGGTGCTCTTTTCAGTCTCATTCAGTTACCTGTCCAAAGTTTCATTTAATTTTACCTGCCTAATTTTACCTCTGTACACGTTTAAAACAGAGGGCTTGCAGTGGGGATGTGCTAACAAAAAGCCTCCCTGAGGATCCTCAACACCAAAATCTGTGTTAATCTACCACAAAACGAATGATTTCCTGGCCTGCAAATAGGTGTTTCCCAATCCAAACAGAGTTTGATCTGTATCCAAGACCTTTCTTGTTTTTACTGCAGCTGTCATGTCTGAATGCAGAAGTCCAATCTCAACAAATCTGCGCTTATTAGGAATTTACTTTAACGAAGTATTTCTTTGTTATAAACTGCCAAGGACTTTGTAAAAATAATTTTATTTTTTCTGACTGTTTGCCTACATGGTAACAGAGATAAAAGAGCCATGAAGCACATCACACCTCATGTATTGTTTGTCAACACATCTTCACTAACATAAGCATGACAGGCAGCACTTCGTCTGAGCAACAAGCTTGAACCCCTGGTGGATACAACAAAGACACGTTGCAAGGACAGAATAATTTCTCTGTGGAAAAGTACAAGAGTGAGCACAGTATTTTCCGCACTTTGCAAATGGCCTCACAAAGTAACAGCAGAAGCTGGGTCTTTTCAGAAGCCATATTGTAATCAAGGGCAACATAGGCTTTGAAAAAACTTACCTCAGTAAACTCCCTGCAACACTCTCTCCTGGCAGCTTATACTGGCATCACACAAATATTCCTTGTCTCTTCAAGAGTATGGCTTTGACTTGCAATACAATTGTATGTAGGGTTTACTCTTTTCACAACAGCAGTATATATATATTTGACAATCTACTGAGACATCTGTATTCAAAATAAACAAATTGTAATAAATAGGAATTTTCATAAAAATGAGGCACATGTTTGTATTGTATATATGTGCACTCATTTCTGCTTCTGTCTCCAAAGCAATACCTGCTCAGAAGTCCTTTCAGGGGACAATACTGTGGTACAGCTAGGAACATCTTAACATCTTTCTGCAAAGAGCAGCTGAACTCTCTAAAGTAAAAATACTTTGCCGTCTGAACCTATCTTACACATCTTTCTATTTTGCATGAAAATCCAAGTGAAACAGTGGAGGATTTTTTTTCCTTCTTCACAGATCAGAAACTTCTAAAATATGCTAAACTGGAGACAAAACAACAAACAAAAAATAATTCTAAACATGTGGTCTAACAGGTTATTTTTATTGCCCCTCTTCTCTTATGAGGGATACCTACTCAAAATTCAATGAGGTGAGAATGGAGACATGCTTGCCAAAAATCTAATGCAGAATATGTGGTAAAATTGTAACTACTGTGAAGTACATTTCAAAGCAGAAGTGTTGTTCAGGGCTGGCAAAGTGGGAATAAATAAATAGAAAAGGTCTGTTAACATGTTTTGATCAAGGTCTGTCCAAATTTTGAGGTTGCTTTTACCATCCTCTGTGAACCAAATCCTCAGGGGGGAATTTTGCCTAACTGAAAATACAATGACCAGATTCTGGCAACCTGCTTCAGCTGAGCTGAAGATGGAAATGTTTTTAACTGTACTTTCTTGAAGTACAAGCAGAGGAGTCATCTAGTTATCAAAAACCCTAAGAAGGAAGAAAAATCTTTGCACTGTCAGAAAGATATTTCAGGTTACATTATGGCTGTTACAGGTAGATTACTCATTATTTATATCAAGATATTCACTTTCAAGAGGAAATATTTTCTCATTGTGGTTTCTAAGAGACAGCATTTTAACCAAGCAGATGGGTGCTGGAAACAGTTTTTCTTAGGAAAAAAACTGATTCTGCCTTATTCAAAGTAAGTACTATTGACATTCTAATAATAATTTGTAGGCTACAGGCATTACCTATATTTAGTTTCACCCAGGAGTATCATCCCACAGTTATGCAGGCCTATAGATTACACCAATAATCCTATCAATAGTTCTGTAATAACACAGTATCTCAATGAAAGAGAAGAGATTATCTAAACACACAAAATAATGCCATTATTTTAAATGGAAATAGTCTGCCTTCTGAGGGAGCTTTGCCAGGAATTAAAACATCAATATTTTTGTATCTATTACATTGATCTATAACTCTTTAGCAAATGAGTTTCACATGTACGCTATGAGCTCTCATATGCTTAAAACAAACAAACAAAAAAATCTTCCTTTGAGTTGCTCTCCTACCTTTTAGTATCCTCACTTTTTTATCCTACCTGAGTCCTTTGCAATATCTCAGCAGAAGTCTCTCCATTCAGGTACATTAGCATTAGGTTCTGAGAAAAAAATTATTAAACAGAGAATATAAACACTGAAGAGTTAATGGGGAATGCCATTTACTCAGTTCCTCAATAGTGTAAGTTCACGGCAGTTTCAAAAGGACAGTATTATTTTTAAAGGATTTTGTCATATCAGATTCAAGCCATACATTTATCTATGGTCACATATCCTCAAATTCATTTTACTTCCCAACAGTTGTTTCTAAGTTTTTCTTGTCACACAGGCACTATCCGCTGAGTTTTAAGACTGAGCTGTAACAACTAGTCATTAGTGAAATTTATCATCAGCAAGGGTACAAGCTACTTTATGTTGTACTGCCCACCCTGAAAAACAAGACAAATGGATAAAGACACAGTCACTCTCTCCACTCACATGAGTATTTGTAGATTGTTCATTGGACTGTGCAGATCATGTTCTGCAAGATACAAACGTAACATTCCAAAGCTCCAAACCTCCAGAGAGGATTTTTTTTCTTTTTTTCTAGTTTGGTTTTCCAAGTTTAAAAAAATCCCTTTTGAAAGCTTCAATAATGCATTTGGTTGGCAGTTTCTACCTAAAAACTAAAACCAAAATCCACCAGATTTAAGTTCAAATGAACAGTATTGAAGCCCAGCTAGTATGAACAGGAAGGAAAAAAAAGTCCTCCTAACCAAATTTTATATAGAGAGAAAAGCTGGTGTACCAGAACTGCCAAGTGAGCACTGTTTGGAATTGGTGCTCTTTCCTAAATAAGCATGTGGACTACAGGAGGGGAATAAGTTATTTAGTTATTCATGGCAGTGTTGTCTCCTCTTCTTTAAGGGGCTGTGTTTTTGAATTCCTGCCTTTAACATGGACTTTTTTTCTTCAATGACTAATCAGTATGGATAAAGTCAAACCACAGAATTAAAATCATCTTATTATCTGGCAAACACTTTCTGCCATCTTGCTTGTGTACACTTGCAGTGATTCTCAAACCTTGCCCTTCTTTCACCTCCCCTCTGCTGTTCATCCACTCCTCCATTTACTTGGCTTGTATGACAAAGGGGATAACTACCATTAAGTCCAGATGAACCCCCAAATATTGGTGCTGCAGCTGCAAAATCATTTGGACATGCTGGAGGCTGGAGCTCCACCTCTTAAGAAGCTCTCTTAAGAGCCTTTGGAGCTTGTTCAGGAACAGGACTGGAAGGGGCACCAGGCACCCTGGTGCCAGTGCAGTGTCCACAGCTTAACATAAGTTACAATGATACAGGGGTAAGACATTTTTATGCCCAACAGACTAGAGGGAAAAGGAAGAATCAAAAGTCTGAGAAGTGTCAGCAGCATTTCCAGCACCATTTCTGGTGACAGAGTTGACCAAAACAGTGATAAAATGTGGGGGAAAAAAAAGTATAAGCCCCATCACCTTTCTGCCTTCTCCCTCCTGCAGGCAGTGCACCTCCTTCCAAATTCTAGGCAAGTTGCTATGGAAACTATCAGCATGGCTACAAGAATAGGGAGGAATTATAGATCTCATCCATATATACATTATTTAATTTCATCAAAGAAAGGGAAATGGTATAAGGTAGACCCTATTACTAAGACAGTTTCTCCCTGGGGAAGGAAGGATCCCTCTGCACAAGGGATCATAGCTGACAATCAGCCCTTTGGCAAAGGTCACCCAGAGGAAAAGAACACCAACAAACTCTGCCCTTCTCCGGCTGAGAACAGTTAGTGCAAGATGCCCATCAATGACTTTCATTTGTTTGGTTGAACTTGTGTAACCCAACAACAAAAGAGTCACATCACTCCTTTCCTCCTGTTTTGCATCTTGACATAGCGTTAGGAAATTGTTTCCATGTGCAAGCAAAGATTTATTTGAGGGGACAATTTCAACACTGGTAGTTCTCTAAGAAGGTGCTGGGAATAGATGTCTCTGCCTCAAACTTAGCTACCTGAAAAGAAACAATGCAGAAAAAGGAAATAAGAGAGGAAAGAGAGCAACATATGACAGAGGCTTTCAAATAACAAAGCACAGAGTTAGATCCAGCCTTTGCAATTCTCCTTTGAAAGTTCAGAATGTTCCTACATTTTGTAATAAATTTGAAGAAAAAAAGGCAAATATAGCACTGTTTTTATAAGGAGAGCTGTAGCAGAAGAGAAAGAGAAGATAAGGGACTCTATTAATTGTTCCTGGATTTTATTTTACTTTCTTAAAACTAAAATATACTTAACAGTTGCTGAACAACCACTGCAGAAATCCTTTGCAACTCAAAGCTTTTTAATGGCAGCATATAGATGGATGGAGTAAACTGGAAGATTCAAGATATGTTACTCTGTAATTCTCCAAATTGGATGAACAGTCCTATATAGGGATGTTGGGAGAACCTGACCAGAACCTGTGCCTTCTTCTTTGTCTTCTTTTTCCCTTCAAGCTGACAAAAATGTTTCCTAACCAGCAAAAAGGGTAAGTTTTTTGTGACTAATTTACCTTACTCTTAATTCTCTCTACCATGCTGGGTTTTATACCACTCTCTCTGTCTTGCATCACTGAAAAGAAAAAATAAGGAATTGCAAGGTAAATTACATTCATGACAAAACTTTCAAATCTATAAAAAATAGGGAAGCATTGTAAGTTTAGAACTGGAAGAAGAAAGCTTTGTCTTCTTAGGCCCCAAACCACTAAACATTGATCCAGTCATAAGCACATGAGTAATTTAAGGGAGCTCTTTGATTCAAGCCAATAGATAAATGTTAAATATGTGCCTGTCCCAGCCAATGCACACAATCTGGTTTTAAATGTGACATTTACATATATATATATATCTTTTGCAGTTGGGGAGATTAGAAAAGCTGTTTATCTATCAGAACATAGGGCTAAAATCGTGATTTATAGTGTCCTGAAAGTCTCTTTGGTGATATTGTGAAGCTTTGTATAATTTTGTTTACAAAATCATGGAAAAAACAAAATTTTATGCAATTTTCATTTAGTCCACTTTCCACTAAATATGAAATGTAGACAAGTTTTGAAGAGTAAAGCAAACAGATTCTCTGCACAACAAAAAATTTCAAAACAACTAAAATCCATGGGGTGTTGTCGAGTGTTAACTGTTTCAGTGGCACTGAAAGACAGCTGTGAGTTAAAATTACAGTTTAATTTGCATTAATGCATTTACACAAAAATCACAGAAAGAGGAGAACATCTAACATTTTTTTTAACTGAAATTCAAGGGAGGGATAAAAGAGGATGTTTTACTCTGCAAGGAAAATAATTGTTCAAGTTTGACAGGCAAATTGAAATATCTGCATTGAATATGAGTGAATTTAATGTTTCCAGACTCATTTTTTTTGCAGGATTAACTGTAAGATAATAAAATAAATTTCAGCTTTTTGTGGCTTGGATAACATATTGATGTTTTCATAAGTATGTTTGCTGAAATCTAGGCAAAGATTGAGATTAATAAACAGAGATGTTTCAGTGTTACCACAACATTAAAAGAGAAGGAAATAACCCTGTGTCCTTTGCATATACCAATAACCTGATTCAGTGATAAATTTGTCTCAGTGGAACTTAGTTATTTCACCACAAATCTTGATAAATTTGAAGAGGCTCCTCAATAGCTTTCAACAAATCTTATTGACGTCTTTGCAGAGAACTTGAGCAGGCCTTAGACTGGATCTTTAAGGGACTTTATGCCCATTATTGCTGCAGCTGGCCTTTATATATCTCATTCTACAGGAAATCTGCTTACACATTCACCATCAGATCAGGCAATACAAAGGAGACGGGATGAGGACACTTGCATAAGCCTTTTAGAAGAAGGGAATGCTTCATCTGGCACACTGGCAGGGAGCTGCCACCCTTCACAACACACAACTCAGCACCCTACATGATAATATTTTTCAAAATCAGCATGGAGGCAGACTCTTTCCTCCAGAGATGACTGTGGCACCCATTCATTCATTCATTTCCAGTCCAGCAGCCCAGTGGGAAGAGTTTAAGGAGGAAGTAGATAAAGTGCAACCAATCAAGTTCAATGATCACATGCTCTAGTATCCTCTTGTCAACACAAAAATATTGCAAGTCTGAGGCCTTCATGAAACACACCAGCAATGTATAGGTGCTAGATGTCACATGAAGGATTTTCCAGTTTATGTTCCCATCCTGCCATGGGATTAGCTCAAGGTGCAAGCTGGGACACCATATTTCTTCATCCTTGTGTGACATTAAGATACCCTGACAAGACAAAAAAAAAAAAAAAAAAAAAAAAAAAAAAGGATAGTGGAGCAAGCAGAGCAAGAGTATGTGCTGCAAGTACTACTAGGGTGTTGTCCAAAAGACTGCCATACACACATGGCCTACAAAAATTGTGTGCAGGACTGGAGCTGAGGACACAGAGGATCACAGCTCTGCTGTGTTTGCACGTTGGTTGGGTGGGACTTAGTCCTTGTGGATGAGAAGTGTGGGGTTGATTCAAGGAATACTTCACTTGTGGCACAAAATGCAACAAGACTGGGTCATGCTATGCACTGAACAAGTGATGTGGGGTCAGTTTTGCCTGTGAGTTGTAGGAGTCTTCAATTTTAACAGAGCACAGGATAGGTGGAGATCCACTTTACCAGTGGTAAGGAAGTTGTGCAGCAAGGTGTCTGCTAGCATGTCCACTCAGTTTGGAGACAAAAGAGTCATGGTTTCTCCTAAAAACACTGGGGTCTCAGCAGAAGATTAGAATCTAAGTGATACCTCTGGGGAAACTCCTCAAATCAAAGGATATGCCAGTCACATCACTTCCCTGAGGAGTGGGAAAAGATGGTGCTTTCTAGGATGTTCCATGTGATACTGCTAGCCCTAGCCAAAGGAACAACCTGTTAGTTCAGCTCAGTGAGTAGTAACAGCCTCAGCTCCCAACAAAGGAGGCAAAGGAGGGACTTGGTTGTGGCAAAACAGGGCAGGCTGGGCAAAGGACAAACCTGTATGTGACTCATCAAAGGCCTGCACAGGTCCCAGCTTCACAAATTACTCTTGCAGCAGCACAGAGGGCATGGAAGATCCAGATAAGTCAAGATCCAAACCAAGCAGCTGCACAGTACCCATGAAATACCTATGATCCATGTTGTCATGTTTCTTCCCTGATCAAGGGACAAGAAAAGTAGCAGGCAGCTCCTATATGTCAAGTTGAAAAGGCCACAAATCAGGAAAAATGTTGTTACAGGTACTCCAGCCCAGAAATTCCTACATCTGATCCGAGAGAATTATGTTCCCAGCACATACACATTCTCCAGAAGTATTCCCTTTCCTGCAATATCATAATTTCCTCTGAGGATCAATACTGAATTCCAATTCATCTGTTTGGGAAAATTTCTCCCCTTTAGTGAAACAATGTTTTCCTGCATGAGAGTGGGAGAATGAATTCAAACAGCAGCAGAGTCCAGGGTCCACACATTCCAGAATTCACAATAAAATTGCATAATCAGCTTGGCAATGCCCTAGGGATGGTATTTGGCAACAAGCTTCAAATAAAAGTAGGAGTTCCATTGTCCTAATTCTTCACACTTACCATTTTAAACCTATGCCATAGGACCTGCTAAGGACTATGATGAGTGGAAAATGAAAACACGGGGTACATGTGACCTCCAGATCTCTAGAAGTACTGCTGTATTTTCCTGGACATAGGTGATATTTTAATTGTCACCTCTTCTTTTCTTCCAGGAATTGGATACATGTTATGATTCATAGACACATACCCCAACAAACATGGACACAGCTGGACAAAGGCACCCCAAGCCTGATGCACTTTCAGAATCTGGACCTCATGCTAATTCTGATATTTGCTGCATGAATTGTCAGGGAAAATCTGAGAACTATCTCTGAGAGAGATATCCCAATACTACATCTCACTGTTGGGTGTTCCTGTACAAAGTCATTTCAAAAAGGATCTGCTCCCTGTGTTTGTTCTCCACACCCTTCCATTTTTGTTCTAGGGTAAAAGCAAACCTCTTCTCCACACAGGGGAAACAAAACTCACAGAAAATCACTGCAAAGCCCAAACCCTTGATATCATTTTTGCTGGAAAGCCAATAGGTCAGTCTCACTGTAGAGAAGGGACAGGCACTTGTCAGAGACAGGAGGTTGGAGAATTTTGGTTGCTTGTTTTCAAGTCTCCATTTCATGAAAGATGGTTTTAGAATTGCTGGATATTGCCAGTGCAAACCCTTTCTATGACAGATATGAGTAAATTCATGGTTATACATGAACATGTGTCATTCAAATATAAGTTTCTCTTCTTACACCCATTTGCACAATTCTTTTCTAGGAGCAAAGAAATGAGGCACATATTGTCAGAGTGAAATGGGTTCTAGGAAAATGTTTCTCCCTACAGTTTTTCACACATTTCCAAAACAAGGAGCCCTCCAGCCCCCAGGAATTCCACAGTTTCTCAGGTTCCTCCTAGGAACTCTATACACATGGAAACCATGCTGCTGTGGAGGTAGTATCATTATCTCCAAAAAAAGAAAAAAAAACAACCCTAGAATCTGCTCAACTTAAATTACTGTTTCACACAAGTTACCCACTGGAGTCTTTATGTCATTCTTTAGACCACCTGTGCTCCACACTGAGTTCCCTTACACTCTGGATGTGTTCCATATATGCTGGAAACTTTCACCACAGCTCATATAAGCTCTGAGTTCTCCAGTTGTGAGAAAAGTGAGGAAAGGTGAAAATATTTACAATGACTATTGATGATCAAACTGTTCCGCTGCAAAGGAAACAGCCCACCTTTAGTAGTGTAGATGGCCACTCCTGAGCTTCGTGTCCATAGTGGGATGCACAACATGATGCACAGTTCAGCTGTATGTTAGATTTATGCCTTTCTTAAAGTGTAGGACTGTCAGTGCCACCACTTCAGGGTGTATGTCCTGGCAGCTTGATTCCACACCTGCTCATCATCAAGGAAATCCATGAGGCTGGCCTCAGCTGCCTTCTGTGGCAAGCAGCAAGGACTTTTGTCACATTTTGTAATGCAGGAACTGTTAGCCTGATCTGACAGCATCTAGGTCTTCTGCCTTCACAGGAGTTCCTCATAGACTACCAAGAATCATAGTGTGAAGTGTTGGAAACATTTAGTATTTTAACGCTTCACATTTTAAACATTTCTCTGCAAGTACCTCAAAGTCACCTCTGCTTTAACACCAAAAAAATTCTCATTTACTGTGTTGGTACCACTAAGTATTATCAGAGAAGCAATATGACAGAGTTACAGACAGCTGGCATTTCTACTCACTGATCTGTTTTCAAGTATGAGCTATCAATAGGCAGCAGTAAAGAAAAAAAAAAAAAAATTATCAGAGGAAAAATATGTAATTATAAAGCTTTTTTTACACCAACAAAGTTTGTCAGCAGCATGAGACAGCAGAAGTGATAGATTATCATATGGTGAACTGCTACTCTCTTTTGGAAAGCTATCCTTGACATTACCAAGAAAAGAAAACCCACAAACACCCCACAATTTTGCATGCTGAAATTTTACAATAAATATAATTTAAGTGCTTCTATTCATCACCTGTACAGAAAATTCAAGCTCAAAACTCTTACTTTTAACTTACAAGTTTCACTGAGCTTTAAAGAAATTTTTCCACAGCTTCAGCATTTTTTGCAAGTTTATGGCAATGAACAACAGATTTTCTGTGACTAATATAGCAAAACTATCCACTACTGTAAATTCAGTTTATGGCATGTTGTAAAAACTTGACAGGTTTCAACACTGCCCACAGAACTCAACAAGTGAGTCTGTTGCCTTCAAATTCTGAGCATCCTTCCATGAGATTTTCAATTTCAGTTGGGTGCATGTCCAAAGAACTGCAGAATTTGACCTATGAAGAAACATTTGGCATATGAAGGGTTCTGTCCCTGCTCATAAGTTTAATTAATGGCTAATTAATAATTTTTTCTCTCTTATTTTTGTTCCAACACTATGTAACATTTCTTGCTTCTTGAAGATAACAAATTGAGTCCCCAAAATTTCATTTAACCTCAGTATATTTAAAATACTGTGAAGCCACATATTTACAAGCATTACTCTCTGAAAAAGACCTTTTCTCTGCATAGTTAGTAGCCAAACACTTCAAAATACCAGTGCCTTTGAGATATTTTCTCATGCCATAGGGTAAACTACAATTACACACTTGCTTTCATGTAGGTGACATGAGAATTTTTCCACATGAAACAGTGACCAGCTGGACCAAACCTCCCAGTCTGGGGATTAAAAGTTGCTTCTGACAAAGCTTTTGGTTTTATTTTGATTTAAAGTAATGGGACTTACCCATAGACTTCAGGGATGCTCCAAAATAGTTAAGAATTTAATCCAAATTACTTCAAGTACTTGTTGTTGTTTTTTGTGGTTTTTTTTTAGCCAGGGAAATATTTGCCTGTCAACTCCTTACAGGAGAAGGAGGAATTGTTCTGTTTCAGAGAAGAATGAACATGTTAAGAAAGTATGATCTTGTTTCATGTTATTTTTACACATATGTTTCTTCTTTGTATGGTAGTAATAGGAAAATGAACCCCAAATAAAGCAGATGACATGCAAAAGTCTATTCCCTCATGAGTAACTGGGAAGAGAGTTGTTTGGTATTGAAACCAACATCTACCAGCTGGCGCAGTCTAAAAGAGATTTCATCAATTTACATCTAATCCTCGAAGCACAGTAAAAAATATCTCAGGGTAATTCATTCCTCATTTGGCCAATAAAAAATAACATTCAATAATACAATGAATAGCTATAAGCAGGAGTCAAACAACATTTGCTAAGAAAACGGACTGTTTAAGGTTGTGGTATGGGAGAGGAAGATGGAAAAAGGAAAAAGGAATAAAGTTTATCTCACCAACACATGCATATTTCTACCTGGCCTACCCTATGGCCCTGATCATGCAAATAAACCTAGACCAAAAAGAAATAGTTATAACTTCCAGAATACTAGAAAGATACTTGATAAACTTTTAATTAAAGCTTAATAAAATCCCGCAAATCAATAATGATCTCCAAGATTTTGTATAAGACCAGGAGCAAAAGTCCTTTCTCCCATTTGCTGTCTCCTACTTTAAGGTAGACTCTTGAAAGATATAATCCAATGTAACCTAATTTTTGATTTAGAAACAATATAGTTACCTCAACAAAAGCACTGATTTTATTGCTTGCTTCCTGTTAAGAGTGTTAATATACAGATTAATTTAATTTCAATAAATATTGATTTAATTTAAATTGAAGTTGGTGGCTATTTTACCCATATTTCAATTACATTATTGCTTTAGAAGGTCATAATATAGAATTACTCTATTAATGTAAATGAAAAAACAGATTTCATCAGCTCTGGAGAGTAAATATCATTAAAATCAGTCTAAGTCTTTTCAGGGAAAAATTCTCAATAATTTACATGAGGATATCATAACCTCTGCATTCAAAATTCAGCTATATTTATCTCCTAGACAGATATTTGTCAGTTGTTAAAGTTATCACTCAGAGTTTATAATGAGAGGTCCTGAACAGACTGTTTTTCCTGGGTCAGTGCTGATAGGTTGATAGGTTCCTATCTATATAAAAGCCCCTCAGTTCTTCATTATTTCTACTTGTTTCTCACTCAACTTTTTGAACCCCACTTCAGTAAAAAAACAATTTTAGAAACTCTTCTTTCTATATAATCCTTCACATATTTTGGCCTATTGCTAAAGCATCTGTTGAAAGTGTTGGCCAATGATAAAACACACATTCTTCTATCATCTCTGCCATAGCTTTATTCCAAAACTGACTGTATTTTGGCAGAAAAACTATTCCCTTTTCTTGGGCAAGAGCTTCTCTTCTTTCCCTATGCCTAGAAACTCCAGCTACCTGTGAAATCCTTGCTTTGAAGCGGTAGCTGGCTATGTCATGCGACAGCAGGGACTCGGAGAAGCATCACTGGTGACTGAAGGAAGGTGTAATGACAATTTTATCCTTCTGTGCTCTCTTTCCTCTGCTGCACGCTGTTTCTCTCCAACCTTCTCAGAACTCACACACTTTCCTACTGAGTTTTTCAACGTGCTCCTTATCTTTTGCATGCTGTGGGGGCATAGCTTGTACTTTTAGGCCAGGATATGCCACAGACTTCTATACCTATGCTGAGAATCTGGAATTTTCTGAGGTAAATTCACATCTCAGGTGTTCTCCATTGATTTTTTGTTTGACTCTATCAGGAACACACACACACACACACACACACACACACAGAGTTGTTTAGGCTTTCCCATTCTCCTTCTCCAGATTCTGAAAGAATCTCTGTCAAACTACTTTTGTGGTGTTTTTGAGGAAATTCAACCCTTCTGGTAACAGACAGTTTCAATTTTCCCTGAACATTTTATATAATGGGTCTTTTAGTGATATAAAAGTATTGCAAGAAAAAACAACCTCCAGTAGTTTTTATTCTAATGACTAAAAATAATTAAAAATTCACACTGAATCAATCAAACAAATCCATAGAATCTTTAACCATGGAAAAGACCTCTAAGATCACCAAGTCCGACCCTTAAACCAACATCACTACCATGCTCACCACTAAACCCTGCCCTCAAGTGCCATATCCACACGTTATTTGAATACTTCCAGGCATGGTGGCTCCATCACTTCTCTGGGAAGCCCATTTCAGTGCTCAACAACCCTTTCATGAAGCATTTTTTTTTTCTAATCATTTATCTAAACCTACCCTGGTACATGTTGAGGTACAAGTTTCCTCTTGTCTTGTCATTTTTTACTGAGGAGAAGAGACCAACTCCCACCTCGCTATACCCTCCTCTCAGGCTGCAGTAGAGAGCAATAAGGACCCCCCTGTTGCTTCTTTTCTCCTGGCTTAAAAAACCCCAGCTCCCTCAGCCAGCTTCCAGTCAACTAGAACCTCCTCAGTTAACCAGGACTACTGGTAAATGATGGTAAGTGGTTTGGTGAGCCTCTCCACAATCTCCTTCCGTGCCCTTGGATGGATCCTATCCAACTCCATGGATATGTGAAGGTCTAAGTGGTGTAGCAGGTCACTGACTGTTCCCTCCTGGATTATGAGGCCTTCATTCTGCTCCCTGTCTCTGCCTCTCAACGCAGGGTGCTGGATACCAGGAGAAAAGTTTGCCTTACTGTTAAAGCCTGAGGAAAAAAAAGGCATTAAGTACCTCAGTCTTTTCATCAGCCTTTGTGTTTATGTTTCCCCCCACATCCAATAAAGGATGGGCATTCATTCTCCTTAGCCCTCCTTTTCTTTCTGATGTATTTTTAGAGATAATTTTTTGTTGTCTTTTACAGCAGTGGCCAGATGAAATTCCATCTGGGCTTTGACCCTTCTAATTTTCTCCCTGCAGAACCTCACAACAGCCTTGTAGCCCTCCTGAGTTACCTGCCTATTTTTCTAGAGGTGAAAATCTCACTTTTTCTCTTTGAGTTCCAGACAAAGACTCTCTGTTCGGTCAGGTTGGCCTTCAACCCCACCAGCTCATCCTTTGGCACATGGGGACAGTCTGTTTCTTTGCCTTTAAGATTTCCCTTCTTAATGGAGGTCCAGCCTTCCTGGGCTTTTTTGCCCTTCAAGACTGCTTCACAAGGGACTTACTCAGACAGTCTCCTAAAATTTCAGCTGATTTAGAAAAGAGAAAAAATATCTAAGTTTCAAATAGTGTCAACATAAATATAAATAATAGGGTTTTTTTAAACTGGTAGCAACTCTTCAATTAGAATTTTTATCATAGCATTTATTTTCGTTTAGGGCAATGCATTTCGTCCATCCATTTTTCTCCTCTTCAGCTATGAAACACTAAAAAATTTGACATTTTTGTGTAATTCTAATCAGAAAATATTTGATAATGGAAATAAAGAAGCAAAAATCATTGGAATCATCAGATAAATCAGCTTGTTAACAGCCAAACTATATTCCCCCTAAGAAGAGTCATTGTTGCAGGTGATTATAAACTATAACTCAACTGAAATTATTACATTTACTATTGATAGTTCATTGCAGACTAAAGTCAGTTTTTGACAATATGAATCTTTAATAACACTTTTGGCTTTTTCCTGCTTTAAGGAAATAATCCTTTGTGATACTTCTTTCCACTGTTTTTTTACTTTATAGCTGATTCATAATCTCAGACTGATGAGTTTAGAAGACAAAAACTTAACAATTATTTTAACTTATTTAGCTGAGAAAAGTTCTCTCCTTTAACAAAACCCCATCTTTCTTCTCAGAGGAAGATGTTTTTACCTGACAGCAAGAAAAATGGCTTTTGGGACTAGTGACAAGGCATGGCCACTCTTGTTAACTGGCAGAGGAGCCTAAAGGTCCTAATTTAACTTCTCCCCAGGTAAATCCATCCATCCGTCCCTTCTATCTGTCTTTTGAGGCTGGAGACTGCTGAAGTCTATTAGCAAAACTGCTGGAATCATCTCTTCTTATTATTGAATCAGGATCCACTGCAAAACTGAGCCCTTGGGTCATTTTATTTCTGTTTTAAACTACACAACAGAAACAAGCAGTCTTGCTGTGGCTTGGGACTTTCTGTTCTCTGACCTCTGCCATCATTACTATTCCCCTGCATAAATAGAGCCTGAATGTGTTGCTGCCCTGCCTTCTCGCTATTTGTTCACAGAGAGTTAGGGAGAGACAAGGCTTTGGTCTTTTGGAAAGGTTTATTCATGCAGTGAATAACAATTTCTAATTGGCAGCCACTGACTCAGCCACCCCTGCTGATGTTTCAAAGTCCCTCATCATAAATAGATGCACATAACAGTAATCTAAAGTGCATTAAAATTCCTTACTTCTTCCACCTTGGCAGCAGAAGCTGCAAATATCCCTTACAGCACAGTTCTGTTACCTGGGTGATGCTGCTGGGGGGAAGGCAAGACCAGCCCGAGGTATCTTGCTGGCAGGAAGGGTGACACAGCCCCTGAGCCACAGACAGTAGCACAGTCACTACAGAGACTGGAGACCCTCCACAAACACAGGAACTTAGGATAGATGCTTGGTAACAGACTTCAGCTCAGTTGCTGCCTCAGCCAGGTGCTCCAAAGCACTAATACATTGCTTGTGTCATTTTAGCATTTTTATTTTGGGGTGCTGTTTTGAAATTGTCTCTACAAGGTGTGGTTTTAAATCTTAGAGACTGGGCATTTCCCTGTGTCAGGATTGTTGGTTTTATTTTGCTCTCAGAAAATGCTATTTCACATGAACTGTTGAAGTTGCTCAACCTGATATTAATCATAACAAAATTACTCTTATTTAGAACATACAGTTTCTCTTAATGCCTACTTGACATGACTCAATTTCATGTCCTGTCCTTTCTGTAAGCCACATATCTCCGCTTTTTTAAAATGTTTCCTCAGCAGAGGCTACACAGGAAAAGAGAACAAAATTTTTAGGCACCCCAGTCATTCAGGATTACTATGTTTGGCACAGTGATAATAGTCACTTAAAGTTAATAGCAATATTTCCACAGCTGGGATAATTTGACATAGCTCCTAGAAGTCTTTATTTACAATTTGTTTCTAAATGATTGTTGTAAAAATCGCTGATTTTTTTCTTGAGCATCAGATTGTTTTCACAAAATGAAAATAAATTTCAAGACTTTGCTACAAAGATTAAAAGGATCTGTGGTAAAAAACGAATGAATGTTACACATCCCTTTCCAAGTGAATTTAAATGAGAATTAGACTCATAACACCTCCCACAGATCTAGATGTAAGTTACTGTATTACTGTATTACAGATCCTAACCAATATCACCTATATGAACTTCCAAAAAATTGCAGCTGCTCTTCTATGACATTTTCAGTCTTCAGTATTCATTGCCACCTTCTGTTCACTATAATTTTTTTTCATTTAGCCTTCATCTTCTCCACAACATAAATAAAAAAGCCATAATAATTTTGCATTTACTACATAAGGTCTATTTTTTGCCTTTATCTTTTTAACACTGTGTCCTTTTTTTACACAAATAGAAAAAGCTTATTTTTACACTATGCACTGGTCCTTCTTTTTTCTTAAAATAAGTATCCTGAGTAGAAAAATATTATTTGTCTTCTCTGTTCTTATCGAGTGAGGAAGACCTTGTTGCAGACAGTCTGTAATTGTATGGATATCAACCTTCCCAGAAAATATCAGCACATATCTTCTCAGTCACCACCTTGTCTGAAAACAGCTATGACCTCCAAAAGTATCAAAAAATGAATAAGGGTTTGACAGATGGTGATAAAAGTTGAAATTAGTGGTTTACTAACTGCTTTTAAACTTTGTGTTCTTTTATCCTTCTTCCTTCCCACAAGGCGTTACTGAAATATTAACCAAATGGGCCAGAATAGCTTTCCCTTCAGGGAACTGAATTAATATCAAAGATGTGCATTAGAAAGGTTTAATCTCTCTAATCTTTACCTACCTTTATGTAAAAAGGTTATAAAGAAAGGAGCTTTGGTAGAATAGGTGAATTATGCTGAGGGTAAGGGTTAAGAGCAATGGATTAAAGGGAGATAAAGGCATTATTATGCAACAGCAGGAAAAGGAGAATAAGAAAGAGGGAGGAGACAATCAGGCAAACTAAATTCAGTAATTGAACTAATATGGTCAATAAGGCTCCAAAGTTGATTCAGAGTGTCTCAAATCTACCTCTTCATAAATAAACCCCCTAGATTCCATCTGATTTAGAAGACTGCAGATAAAGTAAGCAAAATATTTATTTTAAAATATTTACTTTAAAACTGTGTACAACTAAATTTTTCTGTAAATGTATTGAAACATGGAACATCATTGTTACTGATGTTAGGTTAGGTTTGTCTGTCTGGACAGAAGACACTAGACACGAAGGTACCTCGTTCGGACTTGGTTGTTTATTATATCATATCTATGGTACAGTCTCATACGATGTAAGCTCTGTTTTAAAAGGAAAGAAAATGTCTACTTCTACTTCATTTCAAGGACTTTTAAACAATAAGAAAAGCCAATTAAAACCCGACAGGTAAGTTATTTTTTATTTATAGCCCAGTTGAAGATCACTCAATGTCCGCAATGAGGCTTTTACTAACCAATTACAAAAGATCACCTAAACCTGAGAAGAAGGAGGAAGAAAGAAGTGAAGAAGAAGGACTCAGACAATGCCCAAACCTCTCCATATTGTCTCTTATATGATTCTATATCCTAAACTCCAAAACCTTAAATATTTCACCCTGTGACATTACACACTTCTATGCAGCTACACACACACCCCCTCAGTGCCATCACTCAGTCTTGGAAGCCATTCCCACGGCCTCAGCTCAAAGGCAGTATCCATCTGAGGATCACTACCTGTCAAAGCACAAAGCCTGATGCTTTCAGCGTTCAGGGTTCCAAAGCATTATAGCCAAATATATTTCAGATATTCTTCCACTGGTGTTACAAAATTACACTAAAAATATATATGGCCTAATAATGTGATTTTAAATAATTAGTTCTCCATTCCTGGTAAGTGATTATAATCATAAATGCTTCCTTAACAAAAAAATAAACAAATAATCTTTTCTCTGATAAACAATGACTTTCCAGACTGTAACAATGTATTTAACTTGTTTCTTTTGAAATGAATGGTATATTGCAGTGTGTCATCTCAGCATGCCAAAAGCTAGGTTAATAAACTGTGATCCTGAAATTTCTAGATGGATTTTTTTATACCAGAAATACTAGGTAAATCTATCACCTATATCATCTACACTACTTTCAGTTTATCACAGTTGCTCTTGTAATAAAAATGTAGCAGAGAACATATTAAGGTTTAAAAAAAATGGAAGGGCAATTCCAAATCAGAAACACAGGGTTTAAAACAGCTGTCCCTTAGAAATGGGCATGGACATACTTTCTGCATTTGAACAAAATTTTGTTTTGCTTTTTGAAGAGCTCTGCAGTACACCTGTATTCCTCCACTCCCAACTCAGCAGTTTTTAGTCAATCATGGAAAATTTTCATTGCAGCAAATATCTTTCTGTGGAAGAATTTGGGATTACAACATGGAAGGGGGTTAGATAACATCAAGTTTTAATTACCCAAAAGGGCAGCAACTCTTCTTCCTTACCTGAGACATGGAGAGCAATAGTTAGAAGAAAAAGAATACTCAAACACCCACAGGACATGGCGGTCCTGAAGGGAAGAGAGATAGATTATGCTCAGGAGGAGATGTTCCTTTTGGGAGAGTAAAGCTGAGTCAAAGAGTTAAAAGACTTTGGAGTTAGGAATATAGCTAGCAAGATAGGCAATATATTTTGATTAGGGGTATAGCAGGGGCTAGCGAAATAAGAGCAATAAAATTTTGATTAAAAACTAAACAAGGGGATTAGAAGAAGGAGCTAAGGGTATAATTTAAGTGTTAGAGTGAAGACAATTTATCATACATTTGATTCAGTTATGTTTTTAGAAGCAATAGAAAATGCATTGTAAAAAATCAGGAACCAAGAAATACACTTGGCCTTGTGATAATTAGAGCCAAGAAAGGAGCCTGGACCAGGACCAAGGGGTCATGAAGACCTGGTAATGGGACAAAGTGATGAGGAAGACTTCTTACTTCATCCTTATGAGCTCACTGACCCAAATCAAGATCACTGACTCAATTAAAAAAAGAAATTTTCAATCTTAATGAAAATCCAGTTCATTTTAATAGAGAGCGGAGACAGGTGATGAATACATATAGGCATTCTGAATGATTTTATGAATATGTAACCCCTTTGGAAATATATAGAGACCTGACACTTTGGAAATTTGCACATGCCTCCATGCAGGAGGATTACTTCCCATGTGTCCAGCTGCTGTAAAATAAACATACAAACTTTTAACTACCATTAGTTGAAAGATTACTTTGTCTGTGGCACCTTTAGTTCATCAAAGCTTACTATTAATGTCAACTGAACCATCTACTTGATAACAGAGAGACCAGTGGAAGTCAAAATAGTTTGAGAGAAATGTAAGAGAGAGCAAGGAAGAGGAACTTCTAAAAGGGAAACAAGGTAGCCAGGTTTAAAACACAGTAGGAGCCAAATTTTTTTTCTAAAGTGAGAAGTAGGACAGAAAAAGAATTAATGCAACTGGATCTAAGGCATATGGTTCCTTTGCCTCTTGCAGTGATATAATTTTGCCCTAAAAAGCTTTCAGGAACTTCAGCAAAACATTATTTTCTACAACTTTTGAAGATGAACCTTTGACAGAACTTGCTGACTGTTTCTAGGCACAAAAACTCCTGGATTTTGAGAAGGAAAACCAAAGAATCTGTTTGCAAATTTCTAAATATTAAGGCTCTTTCTACAGATTATTTTTTTTGTTTCAAAGCTAATAAGTAGTATACAACACTCTTTACAATGGAATGGAAGAAAATGAAGAATTTCTACTTAAAAACAGAATACAAAGAAGGAAGAAAGCCAGAATAATTCAACTGTTATGAAATATAAATATTCCATTTATTAATAAATTTCTACTAATAATTTTATGGCCCATTGAGTACCCCTTCACTATCAGTAAAATTCCATTAATAATTCCCCATGCAGAGAATTAAGGATGCTCTTCTAAGTATTTTCCTTCTGTGATTTATCCAAAAATATATTTTCATATTTTAGTAAAAATGTATCTCAATGACATGTAATTCTGTCACAGTTGTTTAGCTTTTTAAAATTTTAATAGCATTTAATTTATATTTGTTAAATATGCAAGACTCCTCTTCTGCTCATCTTCTTTTTTTTTTTTTTTTTCCTGGCAATGTTATTTTAAAACTTTAGTTTGGGTTTGTATGGTTTTTGAGGGTCTTTCCCCCACCGCTTTCAGCACAACTATTAAGTCATGTCTCCCAGTAAATTCCCACTCTTTTTTGAAAAGCAGATAAATAATAAGGGAAAAATTAAAATATTTCACTCTGCCAAAGCCTAAGGCAGATTTATTGTTTTGATTTCAGTACATTTGTCATGCCTCAGAGTCTAAAAACATGATGTTCTTCCTATTTTGTGGGTGAATTTGTGAATGGAGATCTAATTAGAGAAAACAAATCATGTTATCAGTATAGAAAACAATAACACTTTACTAAGTAACAACTTAAAGGACAACAAGAAAAATTACAAGACAGACCATATCAACTGGCATAATCTTCTCCACTACAGGTAAGCAGTTTGTTCCTGTAAAATCCAGGATTACTCAGACAGATTCCTCCAGTTCAGTCACCTTTCAGTCAGACTAATACAAATAATACTGTGGTGTCTGATCATCACAAAAAAAAAAAAAAAAAACCCAAAAAAAACAAAGCCTATAACTAACACAATGTTTGTCCTCAAAGAGAAGAGAATAAGACCTGTTGTGGATACACACCACCTGGCTTTTGCAAGATTGTCCTATTCTCCCGTTCCCAGTCTGCGTTGCCATAGCTTGGAAATTGGCTTTGATCTTCAAGTTGAGATCTGTTAATTGTTGGATTACATAAATTGCAGGACAATTATAATTCAGAGAAAAATATACTTTAGTGAGAGCTCTTTAAATCATTGGAAACAGAAGGTATGCAAAGGTAGGATTTCTTATTGCAGAATTTATTTGCCAAAAGAAAAATACAGCATCTGTGGGAAAGATTTTTTTTTCATTTGAAGCCCTTGGTAGAATATCAAATCAACTACATCTCTTCAAATTGCTAGGACAACTTGCTATGCAAAGTTTGTCCTTCTAAGTTAATTCTATATAGTTTTCCCTTACAAAAACTGATCCCATGCAACAATTTTTATTGAATGCCCTTCATAAATCTCACTCAGTCCATGTTTACCTCTGGATAGTTTCTATTTTTTTTTTTTTTTTTTAAATAATGTTAGTGAATAAACAATAAATGAAAGGAGGTAGCTTCTTATCCTTCATGTCCTCTTGAGGCAGATCGTTTTGCAGCAGGCAGGACTTTTTTTTGGCCATATTTTCTGCTACATGCCAAGATACTTCTTTTGGTCTCATTCCAAAAACGAGAGCTTGACCCCTCTGAATGAGGTCTCTGCTTCTGCATCACTTTTGGGTTCACTTCAGACAATAAAACACAGCAGCTTAGGGGCTTAAGACTAAATTACTCATTTATCTCAGAACAATAGCTAACTGTTTGGTTTCTTTTGAGTATTAGAACCTCTAAATATCTCACTCCAAAAGTAGAGAGATTGTAGAAACAAATTCTATTTGGACTGAGTTTGGGGGTTTTGGGGGGTTTTTGTTACATTCAACATGACTTATGAAAGGACATAGTTTAAATTTGATTCCTTAACATGATTTCACCAAGCTGGCATTAAAGGAAAAGGATGTCACTGATTTTTCTTAACAGCCTGTTTCATCCAAGTGATAAAATCCTGCAATTTCCAACCTCCTCAGCTGCTCAGCTGATACTCAACTGTGTTTGAGACTGGCCTAAGCCTGAAAACTTGGGAAAAAAAGATTTTTATGAAACACATCTGGAATTCAGTTTTTCATTCCTGATCCATGACACCTTATATGTCAGGACTCTGTTTAGAGCTTGTGTGATACACAGAAATAAAACTTGCCCCCATCTTTATTGCTTTGCAAGAGACTTTTTATTTATTTACATCAGACTACAGCATTACACGTCTTATTGTGCCTCCAGTAATTCAATCACTTGGAGAGAGTACACAAAATCTGTTTCTCACACTGTGAGACAAGCTCTGTCTGTTTGTCGTGCCTGGTGTCTATATTTAATTGTAGCCGCCAGTGCGTGGGTAAACCCGAACAGTTCCGAGTAGGAAGGCTCTGACAAAACCTGTGAGATCAATACTGAGCCACAAAGTTGCCTCTGGGTTTCCTCACCCTCTTTACAACAATCTCCTGGAGCTGGTGTGACCCTGATCATCTGCTCCTCATTCCAATCCCAAGAGAGGTGAAGAGTCAGCTGGAGTTGCTCTCAGCATCCTGACATGGACACTGTGCTTTGTTCATGATGGCATGAAATTGTGGACAAAAGAAAAATCAAAATATGGCCAGAAAGCAAGATTTATCTCTTGGTGAAAATTTAATAAGCATACTTTAGAAGATAGAGATTTAGCAAATGTATTAATGCCCTTAAAGCCCAAGAGATCTGGGACATGCTTCCAGGGACCTACCATGCTTATTCCCACCACCACTCGTAGCATACGTGTTTGTTGGTGTCCACATAGTCCCATGTTCCTCAATCAACTCCAGCCCCAGATACTCTCCCATCAACTTGTTTTGAGGAAGCAAAGGATCTTGAAGCCACCTAGATTATATAATAGAAAGCATATAATGTAAAGGTGTATGCAAAATTGTGGTAAGCTGTCAGAGTCTGGAATTATGAGAAATATTTCTTTGCATGTTTAAGAGATTCTAAGATCTCTGATAAACAGTGTTTTTAACATTTGTTCATGGAAAAAGGGCTTTTAAGCTCTGGAATGAAGCAGAGTTTTCAAGAATGTGTATTAGAATAGTGTGTAGTTTTATCACAGGGTGAGAATTTTAGATATATGGGGTTTTTAGGATGGCAGACAAGATGTAGGAAGCACACGGCTTCTGGGTTTCTTACTTCTTTTTCCCTGCCTCCATCTTCTTCTGTGAAGTGGCACATTATAGTTGGCTTAGAGTAGAGTCTAACTTTCTAACAAAGATAATAGTTATTGAAGTATTATAAATAGTGATTACGTAGATTGCAGTATAAACGTACGCACCACCCTGTGTGGGGGGTTTTTCAGGGTTTGTGCCTTGGACTGACCTGCAATGAAGAACTCTGCAGGTCAGGAACAGAATGTATTGATAAGAAACAATAAACAATGAAGAAAAACAAGAAGAGATGACTCGCAGCCTTTCCTTTTCAAGACCTCTGGCTGGGGAAACAAAACTTCACATTCTTGGGGTCAGAAAAACAGCCAGCAACAGAGACACACAAAAAAATATTTTTTTATAATCCTGAGAGTAAGCTGGAAAGGGTATTGTTGTCTAGTGTGTTGCTGAGAGAGTTCTTCAAGTCATTTCTGACCGGGATAGTGCAATCTTTAGGGGAAGTTATGTACCAATCACAATAGCACACATTCCCAATAACAACCATTAAGATTATTTTAACTAAGTTTTGTGCAACAGAATAATAATCTCCTTTAATGTAAAATAATCAATTTTTTTTAATTTCTCTTTTGTGTTCACTCCCCTAAATGACAGCATAATTTGTTAACAGCTTTGAAAAAGTTCTTGATAATCATGTTCTGTCTTTTCTTTATGTAAACTGTTAAGCAGTTACAGGCAAATAACCTATTTCAACAGGAGTCATCTATATAAAATAATAATCTTTTTAAAAAATCACAGCAGAAATGCAATTGGATTTTTTTGAGTGAGACCAAATCTTGGAAACTCATAAGGTGATGATTTATTATTAAATTTAAGAGGTCCATGTTTTTAGTTATTAACTGTAATTTTGTCTATTCATTAATGCAGAAGCAACTATTTTCTCCCTTCCTGGAGCCTTTCTCATTGCTATCAAATCCATTCTTACATGAAGACATTTTCCAAACAAAAGATATGTGGCCAAGTTCAGAATGCAGCTGAAATAATTTCTTCCAGATCTGAAGTCACTCTTTTGTGCCTGTATTAGGAGTGGAACATTACTTTTTTATTACTGTCACGCATTGCTCATTTCAGTCCTCCATTATCCTTCATCTATAAACTCTTATCTTACTGCCTTCTCCCCTTTAATAGCTGTCAATCATCCTATTTTATATGGAGCCTAGATGGTCTTAAATGCCATAATTAGTACAACTAGTCACTGAGTACCTCAACTGAAAGATTCAAGCGCATTTAACTGAAATATCTTAATTTTTTTTTTTTTTTTTTGTGTGTGTGTGTGTGTGTGTGTGTGTGTGTAACAAAAACACTGAATCTGAAGAAAGCTGCATTTAATGGTCTGGGATGTCTTTTCAAAACACCTTCCATATTTATGAAGGCTTCCTAAGGTCAGGTTTTCACCTGCTGTTGAAAGACTTTTGGTAACTTTGCACAACTCTATGGCATGCCATGATTCATTTGTTACAAGAAGGGCCAATGTGTCTCATGAGAAGGGATGAAATTGTTGTGTAGGTACATATGCCTCTGAATGTCATTTCTTCATAGTGGCTTTTAAACCTGGTGATCAAATGTCTAAAAACCGGATTTTGACCATTGTCTTCAAAGAGAGTGGAAATAGCACTCCCTTCCACAACTTTTCTTCAATACCTTCTGATCGGAGACCTCAAAAATGCACTTAGACTTCTTTTCCCCCTAAAAGAAATAAAATCTTTTAAATGTTCAGTCATAAACATCCTGAAAGAATCAAAGAATAGCAATATGACTATTATCAGTGATTAGGCAGCTCTCGTGGGAAAAGACAACCCCCATTTTCTATCCTTTTGAAGTCTGTTTCTGGCCTCGTGTCACTCAGTCATTAGCTTATATGCAGCCCTTAGAGTAACAACACACCTAAAGCAACTCCAGTGAATAGTTTACTGTTACTTGCCTTGAACTTGAGAGTTTCAGACCTCTGAGGCAATGACAAAACAAAAAATGGGGTATCCCACATTCTATGTAGAAGAGGGATAAAAATAGTACAAGTTTTTCCTTAAAATGAATTGATGTGGACTTTTACCAAAGGTTTACTGAAGGAAGATACAACTCCATGGTGCCAAGGTTCATGTACTCATTCCCAACATTAAAGGACTTTCTCATGGCTGGTTTTCCCTACCCTACATTCCACATCCAATATAATGTGTAAGTACTCACTACAGGATTTAGATTTCATTTTTGTAAGAGGTTTGTGCTGCCTTTTCCTAAGAATGAACAAAGGTCCCATGCAGTAACTCTGACTAAAAGACCTTCTCTCAGAAAGACTTAGTAAGCATGTTCCAAACCTTTCCCAGTGTCAGTTTTACAGGTGAGACCACAATTTAGGCTTGCTGAGGTGGATTTTCATGCTATTGCAAAGGTGCTAAATTACTTCAATCCAGAATATAGCCTAATGAAGTATCATAATGAGCACTGACCAGATGGTGTTATGATTTATTACATCAAATCATGTGACATTAGATATCACAGAGAGCAGACAATGGATGTAAATACACACAGAAATAGAAATATATCCTTCTTTGGGACCAATATCTTAAATATGCTTATAGCAACCCTCACAGGTTTTTGATTCAATTTTTTCAATACAACACAACACAATTAAGCCTGGTTATGTATCATCTGAGAAAAAAACATCATGGTCAATTGTTTAAGATCTCAACTTCTGTTCCAGTATTAAAGAAAGAACAGCATTTGTGAATGACAGCAAGCTTTTAACACTGTTGAGAACACAGTGTACCAAACACTAGATGTAAAGAAGAGAACTTGTTTTTTTAGGGTTTTTTTATATCAGAATTGTTCATGATGGGTTTTTATAGCACTAATGCACTTACAGGTTTTCAGGCAACATGGGTGCCACACATGGGTGAACCATGTATGCCCCCAGCTGACAGTCAGCAGCAACCTCTTCAGCTCAGCACCCTGTCTGCCTCAAAACTACTGCTGCAGGGCCAGTGCTGGGTTTACACAACCAAAAGTAAACCCCAGAAGTCCCTGAGTCTGAGCTGCCCTGTTCAAAGCCCATAGGGACTAGTTATGATGCTCTCAGACTTTGAAGCAAAAATACCCTTTGCTTTTCCAAAAGATCTTCCAGGAGGGAAATGTAAATTTTTTTTAACTTGGATTTGTAAGGTATTTTCCCCTTAGAAAGAAAGCAGTGAGGAAATTCTTGTTTCTTATCACACATCCAGTGTTCAACAAATTGCATAAAATCTACAGCCTTCTGACAGCTTTAATAACTAAGTAAGAAGAAATCACACCATACAGAAAAGATCAGTGAATACACACAGTAGCTGCAGGTCACTAATGAAAAGTTACAATCTTAGCAATATTAAAAAAAAAGAAAAAAAAAGAAGAAAGTAAGAAGACATAAATCTGTATACCGAGTCACAATAGTGTCCAATTGCCCATATCAAATTTTTCAACAGGTTACTTCATATTTACTTCACTCCTCTTTGGCAAGCCTTTTTTTATAATTTCCTTATTTCTTTACAATTTTCCATGCATTACGCTATTATACTTCTGCTCCATTTTGCATGTCTATCTTCATCCACAAACTCTTCCAGAAGCCCTGCAATCTGTCTACTACTGAAGTTGATCTACAAAGGTCACTAGAATAACTCTTGTTTCACCATCTTGTTCTCCCACCTCACCATTGTACTTTTGTTTTACAGTTATTTTTAATTGAGGGAACGATCAAGCCTAATTTTGTAAATGATAACAGAGGATTTTAGATTGTAGTGAAAAAAATGCATATATGTCTGTAAATGCAGCTAATCAGGACTGACTGACCATCTGCTATACTTAGACTTTTGTTCCAGAGATGTGAATGGAAAATCTACTCTCCTTGGATAAGGGATCAACAAGGAGTCTGATCTGAAACTCACCAAACCTCTGGGAAGACTCCTACTGATCTTAAATGTTTTGAAATGTAGTCCTTCATATGTTGCTCAGTCAGTTTGTAAAGCACATTCTGAGGATAATGCCATTTTACTATTACAGAAACCTAAAATTTCTCCACGTACAGTAAGCAATGCATAAATCATTTTAAAAACTTCAGCAACTTAACTCAGCAGGAGAAAGGCTAGGAAAAAGGGAAAAGAACAAATCCATGCTTGGAAATTCATGCTTCTTTGAAGGTTGTTGATAAAATTTAAAACAAAGCAAGTAACTTGTATCAAAGGAAGGTAGAAAATAAATTAATTTGAATTAAATTGAATTCATGCAAGGATGAGGCTAAAAATCACTAAAAGTAAATTTTAACAACAGCCCACAGTCCCAAACTATAGTCATAACAGAGCATGACAAATCAACAAATCAACTGAACGTCATCCAGGTCTTTGAGAACTTGATAGCCAAGAGACACGACAGATGGCTGAATAACAAACACACAGGCATCTTTCTTCTTCTGCGAAGTAAAGATTTTTTCCAAAATTTTGCAAAGTGTAGTGGTTTAATTTGCTGAATTAGTTTACCTCCTACATTTGGAACATTCATAGCAAAGAAGAAAGGAAAGTTTGCCAATTTCAGAGCATTCAGATATTTTAAAACAAGAGCCAGAATCTCAAAGAGTTTATTCCAGCTCTGCAAATGAAGAAGATGAGGAGCAGATGGATTGAGAGGGATTTTTTTACACTGATTTCCCCTTGAAATCAGTCAGTGGTGAACATAGAGGTGGTGAAAACAAGATTTCACAGTAAAGCTGACTACTGGAATTAGAAACAAGATCTAACAGTTCCCTCACTCTCATACTTCACAATCCAGGTAAAATCAAATCTCTTTTCCCAAAATGAGAATCTGATATCTTCTCAGAGTCCATTCTCTGTTAATCATTGCATGAAGTTTTACATCCCAAAAGAACACACACCCATCTGTTTCCTAAAACTAACAATTTTATCACTTGCCTTTGCCCTAGAAACCTGAGATAGACCTGGTTTTGAAAAGGAAGGGCTAATGAATTGCATTCATTACCGACATTTATATGCAATAAGATGTGGTCTATTGGAGGACACCTAGTTGTTGCTGGCATCTTTGGAAGGATTTTCACAGACCTGGCACATCCCTTCTCAGCTGCTCAAAATTTTCCCATTTCCTGTGATTTTGTTCTTTTCACTAACAGTGTCAAGAGTAAAGAAATCTATATACCTGGAATCATAACTACAGTGTCATAAGCTCCCCATGCAGCCAACACTGGGATATCAAACACGTAAATCAACTATGCTATTTAGGTACTTGAAAATATACCAACTCAATTTCTATTTACATTTAAAATTATTTAAATAAAATGTTTCATGTTGGGTTTGGTTAAGGATTTTTCTGTAGGAGAATTCTGTATGTTAGAAATGGAAACTAAGTCTTAGATCATTTCTTTTTAACCATATAAATGATAGATTGTTTTCAGAAACTCATGCTTGAGCAAGTGACTTATCCCACAGTTCTCAGACACTGGTTGCAGGCTAGAATAAATACCTCCCTGAAGGTCTACCCACTGTTTACTGAACAATCTTAGAAGTACCATTTGAATTTGAAAAGTAATATTTAAATTAATACAACCAGTAAAGGTGAAATAAGGTGCATATTTTGTAATAAAAAGCCATTTTATTCCCAAATTAATTTCATTTTGAAAAATTTGGAATCAAATATGGTAATCATTTCATAACTCAAAAAGAAAGAAGTGTCAATTTTTGAATGAGAAAAATATTTTTCCATAAACAGTTTTGAAATAAACTAACGGGCATTTTGGAACTAAATTTTCATGCTTTAGTATGTACATATCTTGGACTTCACTCTAACTTAAACAAGCAATTTATAGTCATGCCAGATCTAGCATTAACAAAAATGTAAATTACGTGAGAAATTAATAGCTCTGTTACAGAAGAAAATTTTAACCCTTCTAGATAAGAGCTCTGCTCCAGAGGAAAATGTTAACCCTTCTAGACTGCCACTTAGCATTAATATATTTTTGTATACTCACAACAGAACATTTCTTCTAGCCTGAAAAAATTATTTTTCTGAGTTAACATTATTATTATTTCTTAAAAGGCCTGTACTGAATAAGCTTATAGGTGAATGTCACAAAGTGTAACATCTTTTAGTTCAGTACGGAGTGCTGATAGAGTATCACTGAGGCTCTCTGTTCTACTCTACCTGATGGGAAATGTGATAGAGGGAGAGCATAAGCAGAGAGTGTGTTTCCTCTAGCCCCTTCCTTCACCTTGAAGTGGTGAGTGCAAGCCTGAAGAGAATATTTCTGCCCAGGGCAGGCAGGGACACCTGAGTGCCAGGTTTTCCAGATGCCAAAATGATCTGAAAATACGGAAGATTTCTGAGGATCATGGAAGAAAAGAAACTGATGATATTTAGGACAAGCTCATGTGCCAGCACTGAAGTTTATCTGTAATTTGAAAATATAAACAAGGGTGAGCTCATGAACAAATAACAATTCTGACAGAGCTGTTCCAGTGTGAACCTTTTCTCATTACATCCATACTGATGTAAATATAAATAACTCAGGCTGGAGGTTACAGGCACCACACTGATCTTATTCAGACTATGCAGAGGTCATTTTGGAGTTGTGAGGGCTATGGACAGATCTGGAGTTGGCACAGTATAGGACACAAAATAAAGGTGGAGATCTGAGTATATGATACTCTGCTCAGTTCAAGACAAAAGATTAAACATCAGGAAAAAAGTGTCTACAGGAACTAACAATGAAGGTAATTGAAATAAGTGTATAGAAGACCTGCAGGCTCTAGATCTAGATGCCTGTTGATTCTCCTCAACAGAGGAGGTTAAGGACTACAGAAAATGCTTTTTTACACTTTATAATAACATAATACATTGGCAGTAAAGTTTCTAATTCACATCCATGTCAAGACTAATAATATTCATGGTAAGGAAAAGGACGAAAGCTGACAAACCACAGTTTATAAATATCACAGTATGTATCACAGATAAAAAAGCATTTCCAAAGTCATCTAAGAACTTATATGAATATGCATTTTACATATTAATTTAGGCAGAAACTATTGCTGACTTCCCACAATCAGCTTTAAGAAGAGCTGGACTACATACTACTAGTAAGGAAATTTAGTTTGGATCAGATAAATTCGCTACAAATTTAAATACATTTATTAAACAGAATAAAGTCTCCAAGAGTTCAGTTTCATTCAAAATTAAAGTGACATCGATGGTATGACATAATTCTCAAAGTGAATTAAGCAAATCCAAATTAAGTCTGTCTTAGTCCTAAGAAAAAGAAATCCCTGTAGGTGTTCACTCTAATCTAAACAGTCATTTTCACAAGTCCCTTTCTTAATTTTATGTAGTTTATTCTCTAAATTAACCTAGAAATAATTTTAATAAAATGTGATAAATCTCAGGTCAGATCCAATATTGTTTATACAGGGAAAATTCCCAGAAGCTTAATAAATCACAAGGAATATGTGATTTACAATATTTGTTTTCCAGAGGATAACAAATTAGCAACAACTATGCCACAGATTAACAACTAAAAGAAAGGTTATTAACTAACAAGGAAATGTACTGAGTTAAAAACAGAAGCTTTAAGTTTATACAGCAGTTCTGGGAAATATCTGTTTATACATTATCAGTTAAAATCAGGTGGGATGCACCCATTTTTCCTATTATGAGATGTTCTACACTGATCCATCATCTGAATTTGCTCTATGGTATTATGCTTGGAGATTAACATATCTTTTACTTCAATATCAGCTATGCATTTTTTTGTTGCAATTTCTTGCAAAAAAAGGAAAGATTAACTTCTTTCCCTAGAGAACTTTACTGTCCTTTTATTTACTGCTTTCTTTCAATTAGAGCTCTTTAATAGGCTCATTTAACACACAAAACTATCCATCTGACCTCTTTAAGGAAGATTTATTTTTATTTCTCTTACATTATTGCACGACTAAAATGCCTGTTTACAGCACCTTATGTCAGATCAGAATCAGAATGACTTGTAAATAATGAAGCAGTGCTCTTGCAAGTCAAAAGGTTTGAATGAACAACAAACATACTCACAAATATGTCCCTCAAATGGGACTTGATAGGAAACTTTCAAACTTAACTTGTAAATAAATTTAACATCAATGACATTTCCTTTGTGTGTCATGAATAAGTAGTGAACAGAGCAGAGAGCACCACTGTCAAACGTTGCAAGTTCATGATCTAGTCTTGCATCGCTTAATCAATTTCCTATCAAAAATAGTTACATTAAATAGTAATTCATATTTTTAAAGCAAAATTCCTTCGGTAATTTCCTCATGGAATTCTTTACAACTCTAATGTTCATCCATTTTTAAAAGCTACGGGTACTTGCAGCCTTTCAGTAAATTCAATATGCAGAGAGATAGTTTAAAAACTCCACCATGTCCCCCTCAGGCATCCCACAGCAGCTTCTAAACTCCCTTTACTGTTATAAAATTCACATACAATTTTTAGTCTTCTTTTTGAAATGCACTCACACAAATAATGACTTCTAAATTTCTCAATGTTTCTTCTCTAATGTGGGGAAAACAAATTAATTCAATAAATTTATTTTGCAAAATTTCTACTTATAAATATTCCCTGGACTTTCTCCCTTCACTCACTGAAATGCAGTGAGTGCTCTGTTGTAACTCCAGAATTATCTTCAGAGAAATTGCTTAGGGAGTTGTTTTCCAGGCTACATTTCATTAATCATGTGTTTTTGTATATAGAAAATGCTTCTGTATGTGTTTAATCTTGGCACTCAAGCTCAAAAACTTTCTTTATAAAGTATGTCCTTTTTTTCTTGTTTAAGTCTCTTCATATTTTAATACTTTATGAATAAAATTATAATGGTTCTGCAAATATACCTTTTTTTTCAGGCAAAATATGAACTTATTTATATCCTCACTGTCACAAGAAAGAAATTTTTTTGTAATACAACAGAAAAGATAGATATAGAGTCATAGAATCATAGAATTATAGAAACATAGAATAGTTTGGGTTGAAAAGGATCTTTAAGACCATCTTGTTCCAACCTCCCTGTCACAGGGACGTGACTTCCTCTACAGGTTCTCAGCACCCCATCCAACCTGGTCTTGAGCACTTCCAGGGATGAGGCATCCACAGCTTCTCTGGGCAACCTGTTCCAGTGCCTCACCACCCCCACAGCATAGAATTTCTTCCTAATATCTAACCTAAACCTACTTTCTTTGAGTTGAAAGCCCTTCCCTCCTGTTATATGCTATAATGTCAATACATACCCTCATCAAAAGCCACTTCCCAGCTCTTCTGTATGCCCCTTTCTATGTTCTCCCAAAAGCCTTCTCTTCTCCAAGCTGAACAACCACCCCAACTTTCTCAGCCTGTCTTCACAGGAGACAATAGTAAAATTGAAAAATCTAATATTTCCTCCTAGCAAAATTCACTGCATTCAAGTTTATTGGATTACAGTAAACAAACATCTAATGTGAAAGCCAGATGTTCTGGGTTTCACTGTACTCTGTCATGAGGAGTGAAGAGTACTTCAGCAATTCAGTCACAGTAACATCAATATCATCACTGCTGGTATGAGAGAGGGATCAATAAATCATTAGTACTTCTATTAAAGACCTTTTAATCATATCCCTCTCTTGACATATCTGCAGTAGCATGTGTCGGCCCTAGAAGTTAAGCCATGGTATTTTAACAACCTGGCAGCTGGCAGTTTTCAGAATTATCTGATACTCAGGTCTGCCTTATCTTAAGAGAGGAAAGCTTTCTGCTTTGTTACATTCTCCTCTTCCAAGTTCTTCATTGCAAAACCCACAAAAACATATGGCTAAATCATTTGGCTGAGAAAGGTACAGTCTTGTTTATTTTTCTCATAACATCATATTTGTACTTAGACCTTCATAAATGCATGATTTCACCCCCATGATTTCATGGCAATAATAAAAGGAACCACATAATTTAAACCGAAACATTTTATTTCATTGAAGTGCCAGTGCCGGCTGTTCTTACATATATGATAATTGCAAATTGCCTAGGCAACCTGCATAATTACACAAGACATGAGAAGTCCTCTGGCTCTGACAGCTTGCACATAATCACTTTCTCTTTTAGGCATGAGCAGCAAAGATCCTTCATGTGTGTGGTACCCTGCCCTTGCTTCAGCTTCCGTACTCAAGGCTGATGCTTGCCTTTGGAGCTGTGCCTCCTTAGATTGCTGTTGCAGGCTAAGGTGGGATATGCATGCCTCCCACGGATAGGTGGGAGTGGCTCTGCCTCTGCTGGTCTCTGTGGAAACCCTAGCCAGAGACCCCAAGCAGACTGAATATGTCCCAGCTTCCACTTGATTAAATTATGATGAGCCTATCATACATGTCTCTCACTTCTATGGCTTGTTCAGTAGGGGGAAATTATTTTGAAGTTTTCCTTTCCAATTAAGCCCTTCCCCAGGTCCATTTCTTACTGTCTTACTGCTGGTAAAAAAAAAACCTTACTGGTAAATTTGTTTGTATAACCTTAAATTACAGGTTTCTTTCTGAAAACTGACAGTACCGTGATGCAATATTTTTCATACTGATGAGATTAGTTGACATGTAATATTCCTGATTTTTAGCCCTATATGTAAGCACCAACAAGTCAACTTGATTTGTTTTCATCTCATTATTAACAAAATTTTAAATTCTACTCCAAAAGTAAATCTACTCAATAATCATGAGGGTGACAAAAAAAAAAAAAAAAAAAAAAAAAAAAAGCCACCCAAGCAAGCTGAGTCAAGTTGAATTGAAGACCACACATGTGTGATCAGGTGGAGGCAGATTTCCGCAGTGGCTGGTTTACCACATCCTGGAAGTAATTTTAACTACAAAATATCTTGGTCTTCAGTGTGGCATTGATTTACAAAGTCTCTTACCTTTTTACTTGCACAGTTATAACCATTTTTCAGTAGGAATGTAACACATTTATGTATTCAGAATTTTTCCAGTAGAAAAAGTAGCAACCCAATATTTTCAGTGTTACATTAAAAAAAGCAAAATATAAGTATGGAAAACAAATTCCAGTATAAGTAGTTATGTTTTCCTTTAGTATTCATTGCCCACAGTCAAGCTAAATTTAACATAAATCAAAATTAGCAACTTACAGTACTGAATTACAGCAAACTTAGATGACCTACCCAGTAGAAGAGAGATTAAATTCAACTATTCTTGAGAAACCATAAATTCATCTAGATTCCATATTTTATTGAGAAAAAAAAAATCATCAAGGTTTTCGAATCCTGGATAAAAATTTTGGCAGCAGAATTATATTGGAAATGTTCTCACAAGTCTGTGAATTGGTTTTCTTTTCAGCCCAGAACTTCAAAATATGTTAATCATATTGTTCTCTCATATTCCACCCTCTTTGCCTGTTTGGAGGCCTCATTTTGGCTTTGGTGATGTTTTGCATTTGTCCTTGAGTAGAGTAAGAAATTTATAATTTAAAAGCATGAAAGGATTAAGAGAAACTAGACTATTGCCTCCATCAAACCAGTATTCCAAGAACATTGATGGTGTGGATCATGGATGAAAGTGCCCAAGTAAGGAACAAGGAACAGAAAAGGTTGAAGTCAACAGTGCCAAGCCTTAGCAGAAAAAAGTCCTGCATCAAAGTATAAATAAATGTTTCAGCAAGAAATACTTGTCAGGAGATAGAAATTATCACAATGGATAAAAATTAAAAAAAAAAAAACTTTCTGGCATAGAAGATGAATAAAGAAATGAGTCAATATCATTACAGTTATAATACCTATAATTCAGCATGAAATGTCATTTGAAAGACATAAACCTGGAAAAAAAAATACCAGGATAATTTTTTTCTAGTGTTCTGAATAAGTTATTGGTAAATGTAAAATCTGGGTGGCAAATCTAAAACAATAAACAGTCATTTTATCACTATCAGCTTCTGGAGGTCACTTTTGACGTGCCTCTAACTTTGGTACGTCTTAGAAATCCATAAAAAACAGCACAAAAAAAAGTGAAGCAGATTAGAAGTGGTTTTGAATTAGTTTATTAACATGTTATATACTACTTTAACATAGTTTCATGGCTGGAGATTCATAATAGTTTAGGTGGGTACAGAAAAAATTTAAGATCCTCAGTCTCAATATCTCTGTTCTGGTACTGAAATACAGATTTGTGTTTAAGTTCTTTTTTAGCAGCTGTTTCTTACTAGCTTTTGTCTTTGCTATGTTTAGCTCCTGAGAGCTTTCCAGACATTTTTTTTATAATCTTTTGGTTTCCCAATCAGGTAAAATTTTTAAAAACAAATAATCATAGAATCATAGAATATGCTGAGTTGGAAGGTACCCAACAGGATCCTTGAGTCCAACTCCCTGCCCTGCCCAGGATATCCCCAAGAGTTACACCATGCCTGAGAGCATTGTCCAAATGCTTCTTGAACTCTGTTCGGTTTGTGGCTGTGACCACTTCCCTGGGGAGATGTTCCAGTGCCCAGCCATCGTCTGGGTGAACATCATTTTCCTGATATCCAGCCTAAACCTCCCTGACTCAGCTTCATGCCATTTCCCTGAGTCCTGTCTCTGGTCAGGAGAACAAAGAGATCAATAAAGAGATGGCAGAGTAGCTTCTGCATGAGGTAATTGGAACTGCTCATTACAGACCTCAGTATTTTCAATATAGTCTCAGTATTCTGGTTCAAAAGCATTTTGCGTTTTAAAGAAGCATTCATCCCTATCTTCTTAGTGAAAGTTCAGTAGAGTCTACAGAGAATATTCTTCTAAAGAAAATAAGACATTCAACTACAAATATATGTGTTTTTGTTATTTTCAATTATCTACTATACATCAAAACCATGATTTCCGTCAGCTTATCTATATCCTTGTCTCCACATTTGCATCTGCCATTCATCTGACAGTGAGGTAAGGAGTACAAGATGTGTTTTAAATCCTGCATGCCTAAGGAATTTTTCTCAAAAACCTGAACAATATTTAATGGCTACCTTCTCTAATTCTTACCTCAGAATTCTCATATACTGGATGAAGGGTAAGCCACATATGAGAGATGATAAATGAAACAATGAAGGTCCTCCACATGTCAACAGGAGACTTCAGGGTTACCCAGTATATTTCTCCAGCCACCTCAATGCTCAATCAGAAAGGCCAAAGTTCACACACATGGCCCTTCTGAACTGTTGCATGCACCTACAGCATACAGCAGAAATACCTGCAGAGGAGACAAAATTATGCAGGTTTAAAGCTCTTTTTAAAAGAAAGAAGTATGGCAAAGTAAATAACTCATCAGCATTTGGAAGCATAAACACCAGAAGGAGCCCTGAAGGAGATGTGGCTTATTGCATTTTAAACAAATATCAAGGTAGGTAACTTGCATGATAAACACACTACAATTTGATTTCAGTAGCTTATTAAATTAACAAAACCATACTTGTTTATCTTAATTACCAAAATGGCACAAGTTGCCATGTTATTTTCTAGCACCATTTCAGTCTCAATCATGAATTACAGAGCTGAATTTCAGTTGTTTTTCAAATGTTTTTGTACCCCAGTCAAACACTCAGAATCTATGCTACGTAAGTTTTCTGAGCAGAATTAAGGTTAATATTTTAAGGTTTATTTTATTTTAACCTTAACAATATTTTCTCTCATCACATGGGAGATATTTAAATATATCCTTATACTCACTTCTATTACTAACAAAAGTACTTATGAATTGCTTTAAAAAAAATCAGATTTTAAATCATCAGATCTGTGTTCTAGGAACCCACTTATCTGCACCCTATTGCTGCAGTACCTAAGTCAGACACAATTGTCATGTGTAGAAAGGGGCCTTAATGCACTTTTTCTCTACATGTCTCTCATATTAGGTCCTGGTTCACGCTCCCAACCAGTAACCATGTACCCCAGGCAGAGAGTTCCTGCTCCAACCTGCTCAGATCTGTACTAAGGCAGTTTCTTCATCCAAAATTACAGCTGTGAAATTACTTAAGTCCTATAGACCATCTTTGTAAAGGTATCTGAAAAAGCAGATACGCCTCCAGTGCTGCTTTTAAAACATATTGGCACCCAAGTCCAGGGTGTCAGCTGCCTTAGCATTTCTAAATTAATCTTGCTTGAAACTACCTTGCAAATTTTGCCCACCTGATCTCTTTCATCTCACAACAAATACCTGGAACAGTTTCTGGGAGCAAGCTCCAGTTTCCCAAATCCTGGTTCAGGGTACCTGCAGGACCGTCTTTCACTCTTGGAGCCGTTAATTAAAGAATTATACTGTAAGCTTTGCAAGGGAGAAAACATTACCAGCTTTTTTATTCTTTTTTTTTTTTCCTGTAAGTGCTACAAGTGTACTAATGGCTTCTGCTCAAAGCAATTTGGAATTCACAGCCAGTTTCCACCAATGCAAGTTTCCCATGGATACTATTTATCTTCACTCATTCAAAGCAAATTAACAACATGGTGCGGAACAGAGCTAGCATCTGCACATTTGCTTTTTATGCATTTATCCAACACCCTGAGTTTTGGCATATGATACTTTGAAACATGAATTCTTGCACCAAGCCTCAGATCAATATTGCCTACATTAACTCTTATTAATAAAGCAGAGGGTAAGGAAATGAAGAATTGTAAAACAAGGATAGCTCTTTTCAGCTGAAAGCAGCTGTTCAGGCTGCCTGAAAAACAGTAATTCAATTTGTAGCAACAAAACCGAGACCACTTGAATATGTTCGGGGAGGTACAGAAAAATCTTCAAACACAAACCTGAAAAGACTCCCATGCTTGGAGAGACACTCATCCAGCTGGTTCCCTACTTGAGTTCCTTCTCCAGCAGAGCTGTAGCCCACTTTTTTTGCAGTGCAGTCGTGGCCTCTCTCCTGCTTTGTACCATTTGTGGCCTTGGTATGGGGTCTAACACAGCAGGTCTGACACTGCCTGGACAGGGGCCACTTTCTGAGGAACCCAGCTAAGAGGCTGTCCTGCCTTCACAGCCTCTTGCAAGAACGTATCTTGCCTCAAGCCCTTCCTGCAGATCCTCTTTACCATGGCATAAGCCATTCCTTGGTCTCACATCTATCCAGAAGCGAGGCCTGTACAAATCAAAAGTGAATGCCAAAATGTTTTGTTTCAACCAGAGATGAAGCCACTATCTCAGACATGGGAGATCCACGTTACAGTCCATGAACGCCCCTTTTCAGGCATGCTAAACTCTCTCTCCTCCCCTTCTTACTCATCCCCAGTAACCATCTAAACTGCAGACCTTCTAAGACATTGTTGTATTTGTTTTCACTAAAAATTCACCCTAAGAAACCTGCCCTGGAAAAGTTTTATTGGAGTAAAGTTATTGAAAAAGGATTTCAGTTTTGACAAAATAATACTTCCCAGCCATGAGTACAACTCTCCCAGTTGCATCCTAGGGCATCATTGTATGCTAATTACTGGGATGTGGTGTACTCTGTCTGCTGTTTACAAAAGTAAAAGCATAGGCAGGAACTTTTTCTGTCAGCTGTCAAAATTAGCAAAAAGCTAGTTTTCAGCGAAGAAAGTTTCTGGCAAGCTGTCAACCAGAAAATTGAAAATCAGAAAGAGAACATTTATCAGACGTGAAAAACAAGTGTAGCATTTAGGTACATGCTTAAGGGAAGGCTTGGTTTCACTGCCTGCAGCTCATCTGTGTAGAGTGGAAACAAACAGAAACGTGTATCTGGTTGAGAGAGAAGGAGAGAAAGAGATTAGGAAAGAGAAAGGGGAAAGTGGTGAGGGAATTTGCAGGAAGGTCTAATGCATACAGTTTAACTTTTTTATTAAGTTGGGAAATTCTGGATATAACTCCTAGTAAAAGCCCTTTTTCATCTGCCTTTTTTTTAATATCTACAAGGAAATTCACCTTACACTTGCTACACAAGTTCATTTGTCTCCACTGAGGACAATGAAGAATGTTGCACTGGAAAAGATTTCATTAAAAACCACAAAAGTTTGTAGTATTCATCATGTCAAATTGGAGTGTTGCTCTAGCAAAATCATTGTCTTTCTACCACAGAGTCAGTGATTCTGCAGATGGAAAATCACCACACTTCTGAACCCATCATACATATCAAACAGCACATTTTGCCTCCTAATTTTTCACTGACTTTCCATTCCAGGTGCATTTTGAAGCATAACATCAGATGATAGTTCTTTAGAATTGGTAACTATCAAGAACATGTACTGAGGAAAACAGTTATAAAGAGCCTTCATACTGAGCACAGGACATGTTAGGAATATATGAAAGGTTCACAAATGACAATCCAGGTTAAAGGAATCTAAGACCACTTAAGGGAAAATTGCTTTATTCCCATATGAATATTTCTTTAATGCCATAGAAACACAGAATCTTAGAACAGTTTGGGTTGGAAGGAACCTTAAAGATTGTCTAGGTCCAACCCTTCTGCCATGGGCAGGGACACCCTCCACCAGACCAGGTTGCTCAGAGCCCCACCCAGCCCGGCCTTGAACACACCCAGAGATGGGACATCCATGGTTTCTCTGGACAACATGTTCCAGTGCCTCACCACCCCCACAGAGAACTTCTTCCCAATACCTAATATAAACTTACTCTCTGTCAGTAGCCATTCCCCATGTCCTTGAAAAAAGTCCCTCCTCAGCTCTCTAGAAGGCTCACTTTAGGTACTGGAAGGCTGCCCCAGAGCCTTCTTTTTCCCAGGCTGAACAGCACCAACTCTCTCAGCCTGTCCTCAAAGAAGAAATGCTCCAGCCCTCTGATCATAGTCATGACCCTCCTCTGGAGTCACTCCAACAGGTCCACATCCTTCTTATGCTTATCCCAGGGCAGGATGCAGCACTCTGGTTGGGGAAGATGGATTAAAGTCAGGGGGAGAATCACCTCCCTCAACCTGCTGACCCCTCTGCTACTGCTGCAGCCCTGTATACATTTGGCTTTCTGGGCTGCAAGTGCAGCCAGAAAATAAGGAAGGAACTATCTGGCAAAATCATGCCAGACTAACACCATAAAGCAGAAATTTCCTAAGTTCATTCAGTTTGCAGCTTGGGTGCTATTTGTGGAAAATACCAACAGGGAAAAGACTGGTTATCTCACCCTGCGAATATTTGTGCTCTTCTCTGTCTGTGCAAATAATATTGTGATTTCTCAGAGGCTAGATTGAATAGTTTTCAGATAATATTTAAGAGACAGATAATATTGAGATTTCCAAAGGCACATGGATTTCTGATCTTAGAGGCTGGGTGCCAGTATGTCAGGCCACCAGCAAGATGCCATTTTCCTTCAGAAAATAAGAAAAAAAAGACTGAGTTTTCCTATCCTCTTTTTTTCCACTCCATCCATCATAACATTTTTCTGAAAGGAAATCCATATTCAGATCAGCTCTATTAATAAACAAGGCAACTTTCCCCAGCTCCCTACTCCTTCCCTGCTAAGTAGCAAATTTCCATTCCTTTCTTCCATTTGTTAAAGCAATGACTCAGAGGGTTCTTGCAAGTCTGAAACACCCAAGATGTGAGAAATGTTCATATCAAATCAAGACACTAATTCATAAAAAGCTGCTATCATCATAGTAACCTATAGATATTTTTTCTCTGACACATTTTGACCCCTGTTACTGTTTGTAGGGGAGAAGATATTCATTCCACAATACTCATCTCATGAAGGCCTCTTTCCCCATGCAACTGCTTTAAAAAAATTATTCTCTAGGCCCTGCCTGAGTTTTTTCCAAGACTTTAAGAGCAGTGAAAGGAAGTGGTAGAGCTAAAATAAAACATATTTTGTGTTTTCTTCTGGGGAAAAAAAAAAAAAATAAAGTCTAGCAAATAGTGGATACACATCAACAGAAGGGATATACAAAGTCCATGACCTGTTCCAAATTTTCTATAGCATCTTCTGGCATGGCATATGCTCCCAAACAAGAGCAAACAGCCAAGTCTCCTGTGGTGGGTTGACCCTGGCAGGACATCTGGTGCCCACCAAAGCTGCTCTATTATTTTCCTCCTCTAAGGAGCAGAGCAGATAAAATATAACACAAAGCTTGTAGGTCAAAATAAGGACAGGGAGAGATCACTCAGCAATTATTGGCATGGGCAAAGCAGACTTCACTCAGGGGAATTAATTATATTACCAATCAAATCAGAGTAAGATAAGGAGAAATACTTCCTACAGAACAACATAATGCTTGTTCAATTTTTTTAAGCCACATAGATGAGACGTATCACTCTATAAAACCTTTCTGCCTTTTCCTATATAAATTAAGAAACAAACCAAAATGTAATACATGCTGTACAGTGGTTGTATGAGGGAACCTAGTCTGGTAAATTGTATGTGTATCATATGTAGGATTCCAAATTTTTTTGCTTCTGTCCAGAACTGGTATGAAGAGTTAAGCAGGTGAGCTCATAAAGAGCTCTGTATTACTCATCTGATGCTAATGGGATTTCAGCTGCAGCTGTGAACTTCATGGGGTTATCATTAGGTCTATGTGAATTAACTGTATTTTATTCTCTATTTAAAATTCATCTATCAAGAGTGAAATCAGAAATGTGGTTTCTGTCACAAATAGAGCAATTACTCTTAGAACAAAGCCTGTGGAAGAAAGGTCTGCCGTTCTTTAAAGAATTGGTAGAATTTAACAATAGTTTTTACAGCAGTAACACACTTTCTGTGTTTTATCCAGCTGCCATTTAGTACTACAGAAACCTATAGGCCTATACATGTCCAATTCTTTTGCTTTTTTTCATGCCAAGTCTGTGCCAAACCCAAACAATTTCTTTTGCCTGAGAGTTGTGGTCTGGAAACCTCTCCCACAAGCTTCTTGGGCTTCAATATCAAGTGCAGTTGCAGCTGCTACCATTTGGTGTCCAAGCAGATGAAAATAGCATGGTAGTAAAAGCATTAACTTGGGGACACAGTACACATACACCATGCTCAAATCCTGATCTGAGTCCTACCACATAAAGTTCAAATTTGAATAAATTGCTCAGCTGAAAGCACCCTGAAAACGCACATGGAAAGTGCTCTGTGTTGCAGAAGGTTTGTTGAATATGGAAACTGCAGTTTTAAATGGAAAAGCTTTTGGTTTTCACTGTATAAAACCAAATAAAACCCATGGCTGTAACTGAAATGTTCCCCTAGGATGAGAAGGCTTCTGTTCTCCCCCTGATCCCAGAGACAGCACATGCTTTTATTTTCATTAGTGAAAAAAATGACACTAATGCCTTATTTTGTGAAGAAAAATATTATTTTCATAACATTCTATGTGTTCTTATTATTATAATTGCTTCTCACTTTTATGGCTGCCACTCTGAGGAATCAATTCATATGTACATCTGGGTTATGGCACTATCAGCAACAAAGCACTTTTAAAATGCACAAACACAATTAAGAACCAACTACAAAGTGCAGTAGATGTCACTTTGCCCTGTCAGACAAGAAAAGAGAAACTCCATACCAAGGAGCACTGTATGCACATACTTACATATGGGGCAGAATTGTGACACTGACAGCTCCCATAAGGCAAAAGCACCAGATTTTAATGTGATTCATATAGCTGGAGGTAGTCTCTGTGTTTTAAGAGACACATAGGAGTTAATAAAATAGAAGAAAAAATGTAGTATGGATTTACAGAGAACAGTTTTATGCCTACATAATTTCTGTCTTTTTTTTTTTTTTTTTTTTTTTTTTTTTTTTTTTTTTTTTTTTTTTTTTTTTTTTTTTTACCAAGCAGAAATTTGAATCAATGGGATTTGAAAAGCAGAGAGGGAAGATACACTAGTAAGCTTAATTTCAGCATGAGCTGTTTTTTTTTTTTACCAAAAAAGAAGATTGGAACTCAAGTGGGAGTTGAAAGAAGAGAGGGAAAGATACACTAAGTAAGCTTAATTTCTATGCATGAGCTGTCCACTCCAGACGCTTCTTTCACCATGACACATAAAAGAGATTAGAAATATCAGACTGAGGAAAGAAGTGCTCCAAGAGCACAAAATACCAGCTTACCTGCTACAAATGGCAGCATATTAATGTTAGTTTTCAGCTGAATAAAGACATTTTTCAATTAGGGCAGTTTTGGCCATAAAAAGTACTTCTTCAGGGAAGACAGAAGGAAGTACATATCCCTAAAATGCATCCTGCCATTCCCAGGGCTAATTAACAGTGGTTTTGCCAAGTACATTACAACTTCACAGTACAAGGGCATTTTCATTGATCAATCAAATATTTGTCCAACACATGCAAACTTTAAAAGCTGTGTTTCAGAGATCTGAAAATAGAAGATAAGTACAGTCAACAGATTTTTTTGCCCATACTAAACATTTACTGAAGAGCAAGATTAAGCTGAGGTCTATCATTAGACTGCCTTCATGACTGCTTCCTGGTGTTACTTTCTGAAAAGCTTCTTGCACAGGAAAGTATTTTAAAAATGATAGTGGCTGCTTTGGAGCAAGACAGCTATGTATTTACTTTAATGAGAGACAGTTTGGGAGGAAATGCATCAGCAGTAATAATAAGTATTTTTCTTCCAGGACATGATGGCCTCTACCAAGAAAGTCTGCAGTATTTCACAGTAGTTTCCAAGCTCTCCTTCTACCTTGCACCATTCTCCCGCTCTGCCAAATGTTTTGTACTTCAGTACTTGTGTTTTCTACTTTATCTCCATAGGTTGAGGCCCTCTAAATTGTTTGTGTTTTCAAAGCTTTTTGAACATATTTCAGCTAATTTGAAAAGAAATTGGTTGCTTTATAATATATATATATAAATATTTTAAATCAGATTTTATAAATTAAAAGCAAAAAGAAATACACCTATGCATAGGTACCTATGCTCACAACATCTATTTTTCATGTCTCCTAGCTTCTGTATACTTTTTTGAAGCAACTGCTGTCACTGTCAATGCAATTTTCTAATACTGTGTACCTACCATCAAGCCTTCACACCATTAATTACTAATAGACAATAACACCTCCAGGAGGTTTACTAGAGGGTTTGCTTCATCTTTGCAGTGGAGTACAAAGCTGTAGGTATTTTTGATATTACCTTTTAGTAGGGAAATAGGAACTTAGATTCCTACAGCCATCAGTCTGCCCCAGGGCTTGTTTACTTAGGAAGGAGATGGGTATTTCCCTTCTGTAGATCCCTAAGCCCATCTGAGATGTTGCCATTGGTATCAAAAGAATTGGAAACTGAGTAAGAGAACTTGTATTTGTTGCCAGTTAAAATCAACCTAAGAAGGAAAGCAGACTGAACAGGCTGGCAACTTCCATGATTATTTTCTAGAAATGGTCGTCATGACTCAGCTGGGTTATCATTAACTTTCTTCTGAGCAGCAGGTACAGTGCTGTGTTTTGGATTTGATAAGAGTTGATAACACACTGATGATTTAGTTGTGGCTAAACAGGGCCCTGAGTCAAGGACTTTCCAGTTTCCCATGCTTTGCCAGCAGGCAGGTATACAAGAAGATGGGTGGGAGCACAGCCAGAACAGCTGACCCAATCTTGCCAAAAGATATATTCCATGCCACAGGATTTCATGCTTAGTACATAAACTGGAAGGAGTTGGCCAAGAGGAGTCAGGCACTGTGTGGGATGGACTGGGCATTGGCCAGAGGGTGGTGAGCTATCATATTGCCCATTAAGTGTCTGTCTTGGGTTTTATTTTTCTGTCTCCTTTTTATTACTAATAGTATCAGCATTAATATCAATACAATATCAATATAAAAATAGTATATTTTACTTTTTTTCTATTTTTAAACCATTTTTATCCTAACTCCAAGGTTTTTTGGAGGGGCGGGAATGGGCAGTGAGAAAGCAACTCCGTTGTTCTTTGTAGCCAGCTGGGGTTAAATCACAATTGGGGTAACCCAAAGCTGAGCAGTCCCTGCACACACTGTGTGACAGCTTTTACCCAGCAGAGAAGGATAAGCAGCTCCTGCCCTCAGCTGCTTCCCTCCAGCAAGCAGCTCCCAGTGCTTGCACACTCTCTTGCATTAGCCACAAAGCTAATTAAGTGTCAAAATACTTAATTAAGTGATCAAAATCTGCTGTCTGAGATCATTCCACCTTGCGCGTCAGGGCTTTATGCAGCAACAGTTCCCAAGCCACATGCAGTCCAACAAAAAGAAAAACCCAAGCCAAAACACTTTGATTCAGTCAGCTGAAATATCTTTCAGTCTATGACTCTGGCATTGAATAGATGTACTCACTATATTGTATTGCACACCTATAAGACACAGTTAAAAATTATCCAGGCACAATTAATTTTTTTATTTGACAGATTACATAAGTTATTACAAACACAATCAATTTTGCTGAATTCACATTTTTTCTGAAGAAGAAACTTCAGTGTGAAGAAAACAGTCATATTTACAATGATTATGTTTGATTAAGAATTGATAAGCAATTAAGGAAAAAAAAAATATCCCAGTGCAATCTCCCTGTCTTCTTTGCAAAGACATTAATTTACCAGAACCAAGAGGAATTCTGACTCAAATTAGTGTGTTTTCTCTTTATCTTTCACAGGACAAAAATTTAATTTTCAGTTTTCCTCTGAACTCCTCGTCATGTTCAGCTATTGCTCATTAACTAAATTTGGGGATTCTCAGCATCTGAGCATCATTTCTCTGCCATCTGTTGGTCTGTCCTGAACCAGAACACCAAGTATATTTTCCAAATAAAAGATTTCTAGTTAAAAGAAGCAGAAAATACAGAGTGACATATTAACTATCCACACTAGTTGATTGATGGGAATTTAACCCCACAAGCAGGTCCATGACCATGCTTTTGCAGTATTGAATTTTGGAACCTCTAAAAAGAAAGGGAGCTAAGAGGGGTTGCAGCAAGTACAACTAATTCTCAGGCTGCCTGCATGTGTCTGCCCCATGTTGCCTTCCTCCAGGGCCCATGGGTCAGCACAGCCTGTCCCTGCTGCCCTATTCCCCACCCAGGAATACTCCTGGGCCAGGCAGCTCCTACCCTGCCTTCACCTCTTGCTGCCTCCTGGAGCCAGCACAAGAAAGAAGGCAAGTCCTTAGTCTGGAGTTTCAAAAAACGTGAAATGCTTTGCAATGGGAATTCAATCATCTAGAGGCAAATTCTGTGAGCAAAACCATAGTATCATTTTTTTATGTACTTTCTCATATGTTAAAGATATCTTGGCCAGTTTTCTGCTGTTGTTCAGAGAAGCGTAGTAAGCTGACCACTTTGACAAGAAAAATTCCAAGACACCTCTCTATTGCATTCAGGCTAATTTGGCTATTAATGTTCCATGATAGGACACACTCTTATAAAATTTTGCAAGCTTAATTGTTAGGAAGCTATGCTTTCCTCCCACTGTGATAGAAATTAAGATGTCCTTCTTAAAAACATAAACCTCAAAAAATATTATTAGAAGCCTCCTTTTTGCAAATTAAGAACATTGATTTTTCATTACAATGCAGAGCATTTACACATAATGTGTAGAACAAAAACTCTATTCAAGCACTGACATACATATGCAAATGGTAAGTTATGAACAAGAATATAGGTTATTTTGAATGAAAAATAGTTCATTAGCTTCTAGTTCTTTCCTGTTTCACTTCCTTCCTTGATAAATACCTTGGATTTTCAAATTTTACCTTAAACATTATCTTTTTGTGGCTATTTAAAGGTCAGGACTTAATTTAGAAAGGTGAATGCATGTTGAAAAAAAAATAAATGAATGACAGAATAGGAGGTGAGCCTCACTCTGTAGTTGTGTGAGCATCATTCATTTCCCCAGGTAAAGCAAGAATCCTGAGATCAGCTTATTATTTTTCATGTAGAAACAATCAGAAAGTCCTACACTTGTCCAGAAAGAACTATCTTGAATATTTCAACAACAACATCATTTATCAACCTGATATCAAAAAATATGTATTGTTAATACATGACTGCATTAACAATAAAGTATATGGAAGTCCTGCAGAAGGATGAATTTCTACAGCACATCCACAGGAACTGTACTGCCAACTAGTCCAAGAAAAAAGTCATTATTTATATTGGTGTACATAAAACATTTTTGGTCTGACAGGACCAAATCAGATTGTGTTTCTGAGAAAATTTGCCATGAAATGAAGGCACCCACTTTATTCTTTCTTTTGTATAGAGAACAAAATTAACCAGAAGATATATGGTGTATTTGTTCAGGGTGAAGATAATGAGAGCATTTCTCCAAATTTCAGCAACAGCAGTAGTGGGAATTGTAATATAAAACATCAGGAAGACAAAAGTCTACAGACTGGAAGCTGGGCTCACTTTTACCATAAACTTAACTTCAGCAAGCTAATAAGCTAATTTAGCTGTGCCTTGATGCCTCCATCTTCACAGGAAAACAGAGAAAATTACTGAATTCATAGGACTGTATCAAAGAAAATATATCAGCATTAAAAAATCAGAACTTTTTCTGTCAAATGCCATTAAAACATCCAGTAATATTTAATTTCCTTTGTATCAATCCAGTTAATTCATGTACTACTTCACTTGTTTCTACTTTGTCAAATATTTATTTTAGTCTGCTTACACATTGTCCAGGAAAACAAGATACACATGAGAGTGTTTCCTCCATGTAATGAATAAAGCACAGCTTTTCATCACTTTTGTAACAAATGAAACATTTGAAGTTTTCTAGCCTCTTGTTTAGTAAACACTCGGAAAATGCATATTATATTATTCAGACTCAATAAAGAAACAAACACCTTGGAAAATCACACATACAAAACATTATACACAGGTGATTAAACATGTGATAACAATTTTCCTTAGATTCCAGTATTTTTGAATGCCAAAAGGCTTTACCGTACACAGACACAATAAAATCACTTTGGTATGTAGGTAGGTCATGCTTAAATTGGATTTTCACAGCACAAACAAGAGTTACAGATATATTAATTGAGGACAATATTGATTACATCTCTGGCATTGTTCACAGAAACCTAACACTCTTCACTGCTAAAGAGCATCAAGTAGTCAAACTCCATACTTTAGAAGCAATCACTGTTGGGGCAGAAGTTTCTGGTACAGCTCAGTTTTATTACCAAATGTTGCTTATTACAATGTTACATATTTTAAGAGCCAGAACTATTCTCATCCAGAATCGCTTGGTGCAACACACTCTCTTCACTCTGCAAAAGTGTGTTTAAGTACTGGCTCAAGTACAACAGATGCCAAAACCTGACCATCATCCAGGTCCTTTACATTTGAGCTTATTTTCAGGAGGTTCGTGTTTATCAATAATAAACTTGCTTTAGTTCAAATTTCTGGGATTTCTGAAATATTCCAGAAGTGTCTGTCTGGGTGAGTCGATTTCAAACTGCAGTTGTAATCTGCGTCAGTCCTAGGTCGTTGGACTCCTCTCTCTCCTGAGGACAGTAAGATGACATTTCCACAACTAGTCATACAGGTTTGTTTGTCCCACCTGCTTCCCTCATGTAAGCTGGGTCTTGCACAGTGCTCCTGACTCTGCTGGTGCTCTGCCTGTCCATCCTCATCTTGAAGGGGAAGCAGAAGTCCTTGAAGCATCTCTTGAAGTTTTCATCCAAAAACGCATAAAGGATTGGATTGAGGCTGCTGTTGGTGTAACCCAAAGCAATGCAGAAGTAATAGCTGGATATGGCAGCAGTACTGTGGGACACGTCCCCCAAGGCCTCAACCAGCACAAAAATGTGAATAGGAGTCCAGCAGATAATAAAAACTGCCACAACCACAAGAACCAACCTGGTGATGCGACGCAGGTTTCGATCTTTTTCCCGAGACCCGGAGAGAAGCCGTACGCTTTTCAGGCGCAGAATCATCAGAGTATAGCAAACAATTATAATGAGAACTGGAATAACAAATGCAAAGACAAAGACACAGATTTTCATGAAGATGTCCCACCACACATAATCTCTGTCTGGAAACTGCAAGGAGCATTCAGTGCTAGCAGTATCTAAAAATGAAGGAAGCAAGAAGAAAATTCCTTTGTTATTAGATATTCTAAACAATGTCATTATCATAGCATTACCTAGGAAAAGTGATTAGTACGTACTGCAATATTAATAAATGGAGTTATCATTAAATCACTCCAAGGAAGATTTCAGTTACCATTGAAACTGGTTTTATGCAGCTGTCTCTAGAAATTACTGAGTTTTGAGCTTGCTTAAATGCAAAATATTGTATGAAATTTCCTTCCCATGGGAGGATCTAAAAAAGCAGAGCACAAAACCAAAATCTGTATAGCTATTTTTATTTGAATCTCACTGAGATTAAAACCAGACTGAGTTCCATGTTCAGCGAAGTAGAAATCTCATCATTATTATCAAACTACATGTTTTTATCTGTGGGTGGAGAAAGATTTTTGATAACAAGAATGGTAGAAGCTTCAGGAGGTTTTTTGTGAAAATTTTGCCAATATATGATAATTGTGTAATAATCTTTTCTGATGTGCCTTTTACAGCACAAATGGAGCACATGCAAATGTTTACATTCAGAAAAAACTCCTGGAAACATCTTTTTTTTTCTGTTAAATGGAAGCAAATAAAATACATGTGTGCATGGAGTCAAATGGAAGCTACTCTTTTTGCATGACCAGTTATTATATGCCATATAATCATGCCATTGAAAATGTTACCTGTGCAGAGACTGCAGGATCTGGGCCACAGAAATCAGCCCAGTCCCTTTCCCATTGCCCATACCAGGATTCAGAGCCACAGGCTGTCACTTGAATATATTTAACAAAAATTTTCATTTGACAGAAGGCGGCTAAGGAATAAACTATCTGAGGTTTTTTTTGCTGACCTCATAGGAGCCTTCCAGCATATAAAAAGTATGGAAAAATAAGATAGATGAAAAGGCAAGAAAGAGGTAAATTTACAACTACTGTCAGTAGTTCAACTCTGCTGAAGATAAGTCAGGGTAAAACAGGGATTCTTCACTCTGAATTGTAGCTTAGATTTTACCCTGTTAAGTTCTTTGGATTTTTTTATCATTTTCCCTACCAAGTTTGTCATTCCTCTACAAATTATTATGTATTGTTTTTCATCGATTCAGATCTAAGAGTGGAATGATTCAGGACACCCCCTGCACATCACTTTTTCATATCTGTCTCCATCAGGACATGTCAGAAAAAAACCCAGGCCATGTTTCCCTGCTATAAAAATGCTTCCCAAATCAAAAAAGATATTGCAGAGAATTTGCTTTGAAAAACAATTAGGGGAGGAAGTTAACATTATGGTGTCATACACACATTTCTATGGTTAGATATCAGAAAGCTGTTACTGGGCAATACTGAATACAGAAACAATCTAGTAAAAAACATTTACAGCCAGCAAAAGCTAAATATTTTGAGGTTTTATTTTAAATATTATGTATGATTCTGAAAGCTAAAAATGGAAAAGACATATTTTTCAAGGCTGATGCAGGATACTCAGATGACAGCACAAGTATGACTTGACACTTAGTGAACTCTTCTAAATCCTTTGTGATGTAGGTTCTCATAAAAATAGTTGCTTTTATTTAATTTCATTCTAGAAATGCCAACAATAATCATCAAAGTTTTCTTGTCAATTATTACTGTTATCTGTAGGAGATCATGGCTTAGCAGCAGGCATAAAATCAGGATGCAGCTGTATTATCTAAATTAGTAAAGCTGCTTTGAGATGTGTGGGATGAAAATGAAGCGATCAGGGATGGCTGCTCCAGACTACATCCAGCTATTCACTGAAACTCACTCCCAGAAAAATAGTCTCTTCACATCTTCTGACATAATTTCACATGTTTATCAAAATTATTAAGTCAACCTCATTACATTTTGCCGTAATTTGTGATTACAAATGTTATTTTAGAATTCCAAATTATCAAAAACAAACTTTAATAACATCTTATATCTCATTGCATTGTACTTTCTATGGAAAATCTTATTCTAAATTCATTAATATTCATGTATTGCACTTGATATATGCAATGTTATAGCATAGTACTTTATGGAATCCATTTACATTTTCCCAGTTTACAAGCAAGAAGCATTCATTAGAAATTCTTGTCATAATGCACAATGCCATATTAATTTTCTAGATCTTTGGAAGTGGAACATAATAAAATCCAATTTATATTTTACTTTTACTGCCTGAAAAGTTGAAGAACTATGAATAGTGTCATAAACTTCAGATTTCATAGTGACATTTTCCACTTTGCTAGCCAAATATTCTAAATACATTGGTATATTTAAGGAAAAACACTGAATTCTATGTGGTGTTTGGTGTAAATATATTTTATAATGTGGTTGATAGACTATCATTTAAGATTAATCTTCACCTAGGAAACATACATATTATATATATAATATTGATTGTGTCGCATTCATACCCTCATATCCTTACTGGCAATATGAATAGTTAATTTTATACCTTTATTTTTTTGATAACAATTCTTCATCAAGAAAAGCTCCATTAAGACCAGAGCTGGAAAAATTACACAGATGTAAAATTTATTCTGCAGAACAAATGTATCTAAAAGGACACACCTGGGAGCAATTCTGAGCTGTGATAACAAAATGGATTAACTGAGCACAGTGATGGAACTCCAAGTATAACCACTTCCTATTTGCTGTTCAGTTGTTGCTTAAATGTGAATCCAACAGAATTATATGCTCTGAAGCATATAAACAACATAACATAGTTTCAGGCCTGAGCTCCAGCTGTCAGACAAAGGGAGTGTCCTCACCTTTCCACTTCAGCATTTATCAGTGCAATTCATGAACACACCAGACAAGGTAATTGACAGCAAACGCTCAAGAGAGACCTTAGATCAGACAAACAGGGAGGAACAGTAGCAGCTGACAAGCAGTTGCCAATATTTCTGACCTCATTTAACACAACTGTGTTCTGTATTACCAGTCTCTGGTTCATAAGTTAAAAAAGAAGGGCTGCCTTCCACATGGCATGGAAAAGGCATTTAATCATTGCTGGCCTTAGAGGACCCCCTTGGTCTAAATGTGCTGCTGACATTGAATGACAAGAATATTCTGCTAGCTGAGCATGCTCCAACAAAACACCTGTCTGAGCCAATGTCCCATGGCCTTCAAGATCTCGTATGCAGCAAGACAATCCTCCCAAATATGCCTGAAGTTAATGTTTCCCCAGATAGACCTTGTTTTATAGAGCCTGTCAAGACTTTACTGGGGAGAAGAGTTACAGCACTGCAGACCAGGACACATGATTCCCCCAAAGCACTGAAAGAAGAGCTTCCAGAAGACTTTCCTGTCACCTACATAACAGAAGACTAACAGCAAGAACAAAATCTATATATCTTCAGCTAAAACTATCAGCCCTTGAGCAGCTGCTTCTGAAATGGTTTTTCACATTGGTCGATGTCAAACACTTAACATAGAGCATTTATTGTCTCTGCCAGATGAAAAAATGTCCTTAGGTAAATATTTGTCTTGAGAGGAGTAAAACCAGTCCGAATAAAAAAGGTTGATAGTGCAGAAAATTATGAATAATTCTTCAAAAGGTTGTTTACATCTCAAACAAGACTTCTACCAAATAAATGACTTGCATTTTATGCAGCCACCCAGTAATGGGATGACCCCAATCCAAGGACACCCCTGGAAGTTTCCTGCATTTTGAAGACTCTGAGACACTCCTGCGCTGCACCTGAGGGTATGAAGCACATGTGTGAAAATGCTTCTTCCCCTTCCTTCTCAAGGAAGACCTCAAAATCAGATTAATCTCATAACAGGGTAATGAGTCAGGAGCTATAGGGGCTAAATCCACAGTCCTTTACAGAATAAAAATTTCAAGAAAAGCCTACACATGGTCTGCATACAGTCTTCATTAACTTTGTGTACTTGTAGCTGTTTCCCTGCCATAGACTGAATTTCCATTTCCTTTAAAGGTAACAATCCTTATTCTCAGCTTTTCCAAGCTTCCATATAAATTCCCATCCCTTTTTAAATATGATCTTGAGATATTGTCATATATAATTTATCTTAATTTTCTCTCTCCAGCTACTGGCTTTTCCTTTCTTCACCATGCCTTCAAGTTCTGTGAAATGGCTAGTGATAATAAACTCCCAAGAATTCTAGTTTCTGCTCTTGGGACTTCATCAGAACTACTCTCACAACACCTACAAAAAGAACCTTAAGCCCATGTTTCAAAATTCAACGTAAACTGATCATAGATTTGCCCATTGTGATTAAACTCCTGATAATTTTCCCCTGTTGTCTGCTTGTAGTTTTTTTGATGGTCTCATTCTAGCACAGGCAGTGCTCTAAAGTGCATTTTGTTCTTTTATTTGGATGGGCATCTGAGCTTAAATGATTTATATGTTGTACTCTGATGTTTCACTACATATTTCAAAATGTCAGGAATTTAGATGTACTTTTGAAGAAGGAATAAATAACGTTTGATCAATATTTGAACCTCCAATTTATTGTCAATTGAGGAATTAAAAGACTGAATTCTGAATGCTCCCACTCACCTTCCCTGACTTTGGTGCCTCCAAGAACTATTGCTGATATGCCAACAGATGAGGACAGGAGCCAGATACAGATGTTGATAATCTTTGCTTTGAGAGGTGTCCGAAAGTCCAGAGCCTTCACAGGGTGACACACAGCAATGTATCGATCAACACTCATCATGGTGAGGGTGAAAATGCTGGTAAACATGTTATAATAGTCGATAGAAATCACTATTTTACACAGCACATCACCAAAGGGCCAGGAGTTCATCAGGTACTCGGTGCTTTGGAAAGGCATGGTCGTGGTAACAAGTGCATCTGCCATTGCCAGGTTGAAGATGTAGATGTTGGTCGCTGTCTTCATCTTTGTGTACCTGCAGAACAAAAAAAGCAAGGCTTTATTACTACAAGATATGATTATGTCCATTCAGATATGTAACACTTTATCAGTCAGGCTTTGACATAGTTGGGGGGTTTATGTCTTTTCTCATCTGTGATAGAAATCCACACAAATGCAAGTCCCTTGGGACAAAAGTGAACGCATTTTATTCAACCTCTCAGCATCTATGTTGGCAGTTAGAGCTATTTTCCACAGGCAAAACAGGTATATGAATACAATTACTCTAATTAGACAAATTTCAATTCTATTTTCTCAAATCCCCCTATAAGAAAATATCACTGTTAAATTTGCAACTGACCATAATGTTGGGGAGTTCTTTTTCCTTTTCTTATAGCTGTCTGTCAGTGATTGTGAGATTTCTGGGTTTGGTTTGTGTAAGAAACTGTTATCCCATTCTCCAGCAAGGAAACAAGTTAATTGCTATGTCTGCTGGGCCAGATTGCTTATATGATAGTTTGTCATCCTTGAATTCACTACAGTGCCAGCTGGTACAGTTTTAGTCATTTACCTTTCTGGTTCCTTCCTTGCCAATTTCTTCTCCTCTCTTATCATCAGCTTTTCCCAGTCCTCTCTTTCATGATTGATAATGTAAAAGATCACTACTGTTTAAGTAGGATACCACAGTGGGGTAAAAACTATCCTAGCAAGTTTTTTTTCTGCATTCCTTAATTTCATCAAAAGTAAGCCCTCGTTTTGTGAAGCTGGTAGGAGCCTCAGCCTACCTACATAGTAAAATAGGACCTGCTTTTTGAGATGACACCCTGCTTTGTTTAGGCCCAATGACAGTTTTGAAAGACAGTCTTGAAAAACTCTCTGTGATGGACATAAAGGATGATGGAGAGCCTACTAACACGGGAATTTACCTATCACTCCTTTCTTCTTCTCCTCAATATTTGTGTTTGTTCATTGCTGTTAATTTGTCATTGGATTTAATGAGATTTTCTTTCTCAAAACTGCTTCAGTCCCATATTTTGAGTGTGTGCCAAACTAGAATGTGCATATGCAACACACATAGAAACACACACAGCTACATTTTACTATACGTTGCTAATAATTTACAGTGGAAATATAAGATTCAACCACTTTAGTCAATGAACACCTGGGACAATGTGCCTCTAAAACTTTGATGTGCAGAATAAAAAATTATTTTAAAAAGAAATTGAGCAGTGCTGTCAAATTGTACTCAATGTATAAATTAGCTATTAAATAAAATGTGGGCAGGAATTTCATTTTATGACCAATATGAAATGTTAAAAATAGCATTGGTTTTTCTAAACCATTCTAATTAAGACTTATCGAGGCAATAAAACCAAATGGTGGTTTCAAGTAAAGGGAAAAAACTGCAAGGGAAGAGAAGGTACATCCTTCTCACCCACATACCAACCCATCAGTCAGAGATGGGCTTCTGCCCCCCACTAGATCAATCTCCCCAACAGTCCCTCCAGAAGAGGAAGCATCCTGTCCTGTAGGTCACATTATAGCCCTTAAGGCACTGTTCAAACACAAGTCCTGATGGCTAGAAAAAATCAAATATAAAACATATTAACAGACAAAAGTCTTTCCTCCTGGTTAAAAAAAGAGAATACTATCTTCAAGTGTATCGCAGCTGTAAGACCAAACAAAAGTTCACTAAACACTCAAAACTCTCTGCTGAAATGGACTAATTTCCATTAAATGAAATAGAATAGAAGAAAAACAATTTTACTTGTACGGATATCACTGATGATATTTGGAATTGCTGTCTTGTTCATATGTCAATAAAAAGACTGTGGAATTTTGAAATGCTTGCTTAGAAAGCACTAAAAATAAGTGAAGGGACCAGAAAAAAATCTTGGACTAAGTTAAAGAGCTGAGTACATTTAGTTTATTAAAAAGAACACCAAGAGTTGACTTGATTACAGTGTCTGAAGACCATCACAGGGAGAAAATAGCAGGTACTGAAGAGTTCTTTCAGACTACAAAGAAAAGCATAACAAGAACAAATACATAAACTTTCAAGATAGACAAATTCAGCTTAGGAACAGTGACAGCTGTTTCCTAACAGCTAAAGTGATTATTATGGGGAAAAAGAAAGGGGTAATTTCTCCATCCACTGTTGCCTGCAAATCAAGGTGTGCTGCTTAACGAAGGGTTTGCTTCAGTCAAATATAAATTACTAGATTCAGCACAGGAACATTCAGAAGAAATGCAATGACCTTTGATATGCAGAGGTGACACAAGTAATCATTCTCCTGAATCATTATTTCTGTAGATCTTTAAAAACTTCACCTAGGCTTTGGATAGGGAACGTTTGCTTTCAAAATGTAGTAGAATTAGTTTGACCTTTTTTCCTCTAAGAAAATCAGAAAACTGGGGGAAAGTATCAAAGAAGATTTTATTAGCCTTGAAAAAGCAAATATCTGAAAGTCTTTATCCCTCACATTTCCCATTCCTTGCAACCTTAATTCAATTCTTTTATGTGTGAGCCATTGCAAGTCTATATACTATATTTTCCCAGCACCACATTCCCTTTTTCTCCTCCCTAGCCTTCCTTTGGAAGAATAGCAAAGGACTTCTGTAAAATAGGGCTAGTAAAGATCTTGATTACTTTTGCCTGGAAACATTGGCCTGTGTATAAATGAGATATTCGCCTTTAAAGTTATTAGGCAGTATAGATAAAGTCATACATTCATTTAGATATTTATATCATTCAGAAATGCCTTTGAGAATCTGGACTCAATCATCCAAATTCCTTTTAATGTTTTTTAACTAAACAGCTAAAAATTATTAAATGCCTACATGCCTCTGAAGATATGTGCTTGCAGGTTTAATCAAAAATCCAGATAAAGTAATGGAATGACTGCTGTTGCTGTCAGACCATTTCAAGCTGACCCTGATAAAGTCAGCAAGATGAGGGATTTGCCTGCTTTCCTACAACTCATTCTATTGCACCAAAACATAGAAGGAGATATTTTTTTGTGGTCTGGGTTTTCCTCACCATACTGTGCATTCACTTGAACAAGATCAAAACAGTGATTGTGTAAGGGAATCTTGTCTTCCTTTGCAAAATTAAAATTCTTGATCAAATGCCTGAATTCATTCAAGGTAAAAATATTTCTACTTTAATCAGAGTTGCAGGGTAGGGTAAACCTGGACATAATTGCAGCATAGGTGGCAGCGTAACAACTAATGACATTTTCTTAGTGTCTGAGAAACAAGTTTCAAAGACTATTATAATATTTATTAACCATGGCTGTATAGAAATTCCGTTTCTACAAAATGGTTTGTTAAATATTCTGACTTCTTGAGTGGCAACATTTCTAATACTACATAAGAATAGAAAGTCCCTCTTTTAAACCAGGTGCTAGAATCTAATTTCAAGCAGCAGAAAAAACTTTGATCGCTTAAGCTGGTGGATCTCAAGACTGCTTGTAAAGTTATAAGCAGGCCTCAGGCGTCTATAGACTAAAAACTGGAAAATACACCAAAGCTGCAGAAAAAGTCAAGATGAAACAATACACTTTCATATGGATGCCCTTTTTTTTTTTTTTTTTTTTGATGGGTATATGATGAAAGTTTTTAAGGAGCAAGTTTTGAATTATGTCTACTTAGGTGTCAAAAGCAAAATTCTCAAAACTATTAGGCATCGTTCACTTTCCAAAAATGGAAAGTTCTTTGAGACTGACTTTAGACTGACCCCTAGAAATTTTCCCCTGTTTCTCAGTTGACTCATCATTACTGTTCTTTTCCCTCTAGAGTCGAACATGCTTTTAAGACAAGCTTTTAAGACAGTAAATAAGAAGAAATCACACCTCCAGCCTATGCTATCAATGAAATTGTGGTAACAGAAGAGGGAAGCATGCACTAAGGATCAGGTGTGCTTTATGAAAAAAATCTGCTAGTAGAGCCCCTTAAAATTATTATCTCAAGCAGAGTAGAGGAGTTACTAAATTACACTCTAACACTAGAAAAGTTGATAAAAAGTGAAAAAGAGGCTCTGATCAAACTTTTTTCATGTAACTGTAATAGGATGAATTAATGAAATGTTCCCTGCAGTGTGAAATTAGGGATGGGGAAGGGAGCAAAACGAACAAATATACTACAACATTCTCCAGTTGCAGAGGGAAAGTACAAAAAAGCATAAAATACAATGAGGAATATCAAACACAGATTTTTCCACAGATACCTGGGTACGTGAATGAAAATTAAAGCTAAAGCCTATCTAAAGCAAATTGTAAAAAACACCTATCAGCAGGGTGCAGGCTCTGTTCCACTAGGTTCCTCTGAATGAAGTATATGGAGATCAAGCAGCCTAAAAGCTTAGTCAGGAAAGCTCTAAATCTCAAGGCTCTATTCTGAGTACACTCACTATAATACTGCGTCATAACAGGAAATAAAAACCAAAAAAACAACCCAGGAGGATCTACTCCAAACCCATACCATGTCAAAAGGATGGATCAGCTCTCTCTTGGATATTCATAATCCAATATAAAATCTAATGCCAACATGAAATGAAGTCTAAGGTAATTTAAAGAATATAAAAATTAATATGGTGCCATTTTCATGTTTGTATTGGGTTATATGACATTATCACTTTTTAAATTGCCACATTTTAGCAGTAGAGGACCTCAGATGACACTTTAAATAAAGGAAAATGTCGTTACTGCACATATTTAATGGTTGCCTGTCTTAATCATCAAGTCTTTTAGGACATGACAAAAAGTTTTTGTCTACAAAATTATATCATAAAGTGGAGTTCTCTTTATTGATAAACATCTAAAGATACCAATTTTAAATCAGCTCAAAAAAGAAAAGCATAATTTTTTCTTATATTCTCCCCCCAGAGAGCATAATCATGTGAATGCCCAAAGGTATAGTCAAAATCCTTACAATTTTCCACTACTGTTTCTTTGCTCCACTAGTCATAAACTGAGCCTGAATAAAATCTTGTGGATTTAGATTGAATGTGGAAGTTTCTTTCCTGAGCTAAAGAACCAGGCTCTGAACTAGTTCAAGTCTACATATATCGTGGTCAATGTGGAAGAAAATTCACACCACTTAACAAAAATGGACTAATTTTTCTCCTTCTGTGATAAAGGCTTTTAATATTTTTATGCAAGCTCAAGAGCCTTTCTTTGTAGAAACTATAGAATGGTAGGAAAAAAAAATACTGTGAAATTTTTCTTCCATGACTTTGACAGGAGACCTCAGAGGTCAAGGTGATGTGATTCACTGTGGCTTAAAATGAATCAGTGAGAATTCAGAATTTCACTAAATTGGTACTTCATCTAAAACAATTATGTCTAATAATATTATTAAAGAGCATAGACAATTAGCTTAAACTATGTACCAGATTTTTTTTCTCTCTATTGGTAAGTAGAGATGAATACTGACTTTGTCAAGCAACTTATTCTCTCTTTGGAAAAACTTCATGCTGCTGAAAATGTTTCCCAGTAATCCATGGGGAGTTCTCAACATGTTATACAGACCATCATAACCCTTTTTACTTGTCTCATGTATGTTGCTCTAGTTAACATTGAATGCCTGTCTCTGGTAAATCCACCTTTCCTGTTAAAAATCAAAATTAAATTATTTTCATTTTTGTGTACTTTTTTTTTTAAAAAGTGCTGTTCACCTTTGCATATTCTTTATTTATATCTTTTTTACATTTTGTGGAATGTCAACATGGTCAGACATTCCTCTTCCAATACCCTTGTTGAATCTGTGCGCACAGATTACCTTCCCCCACAATTAATCCAGTTTTTGCACTCCTGCCTGTCTGTAGACAAAATGATATTCCTACTGCCTTTTCCTCACATCTCTCTAAATTCACAAAAGAAGATAGCAATAAGCAAAGCACAAATTCCTCCTTAAGGAGAAGAGCACAGATTCCTCACTTTGTAAGAATTATCTGATATTTAGAGATTGCAGGACCAAAATGGGGACCTGAGGTATACTTTCTGGAAGTTAAGTGTAGCTGAATGCTTTTTCTTCACAAAGAAATATGTAACTGGAATCAAAACTTTTCTTGGGAACCCATCTGTTTCAGAGAATTTAACTTAAAGGGACAAGTTAATCACAGTTTAGACAGTGGGCAAGACAGGAAGATTATCTTCCCTTGTCCTTAATGTGTCCCAGGAGTCCAAATCACCCAGTTAAGAATTTCTTTTTACAACACCCTTTCAGCAAATTCAAAATCCTCTCTCATAAAAAATGAAAGGTCCCCACTCTTCCCTCATTTTGTCCTCCTCACCAGAAGGGCTTAGCCAGTCTGCCCACCCCAACACCATCTCCTTGCTGAGCACCCTCCCTGTGCTACATCCAGGACCATGTGCTACCTGCCACTCTCCCAGCTGACAAGAAAGTTTTCTCAAGCCTTCTGCCTTGCCAGCAGCCAAACTGGAAACAACTTCTAAGTTTTCACTTTCTTCCAGTTCAAAAAGGTTCTCTGTAATTCATCTTGCTTCCAGACACTGATTTCAGTTATGCCTTTCTCTGAACTAAATGATTACCTGGCTGTTAGCCCAGCGGAAATGTCTGGATGGATACCAAATTACTTTTCAGAAGCCAAACACATTACTCACTATAAGCTATAGCCCCTCTTTAATACTGTCTGTAGTAAATATTCCTTTCAAGCCCTTCCTCTGCTCTCCCTGCCTATTTTCAGTATCAGCTCTTCTTATCTCAGCATGACCATGAGTTGGGTTTCTTGTCAGCTTATAAATCCCAGGTCTCACTTAGTCACTGTCTAGCTGGGTTTTAAAAGTATTAGAAATAGTAACATTTTGTTTAAATGGCCTGTGTTGTCAGACTCGCAGTACTCCTTTATAAGCCTGTCCTCTTTCATGTCTCCTATTGCCTTGTTCTTTGTGCCATCTGTAAAAGCTTTTGGTAATGATCAGTCTTCAAAGTTGAGATGGAAATTATGTCACGTTTGAACTAACGCTGCAGAACTGATCAAAATTACCTCCATTCAGTGAGGTAAGGCTAAATGCTATTTGAAATCCAGGATGAATTGCTATCAATCCACTTGATGCCTCTCTGCTGGTAGTAGTAAGCTGTCAGATTTTTTATTAGCAAAGGAAAGGTTAAAAGTCCTAAACTTCACAAAGTATAGTACAGTTCATTCTTTGCCTGTAGCAGCCAAACTCTTTATTTCATAAATTTCATAAAAGAATGAAATTATACAAACTGCTAGCAATAGGGACAGGTAATTCAGTTAGGTCAACTGTTCTCGAGCTTAAATTTTCATTTCAAAACAAATTCTTTGCAAATATAGTTTAATAAAATTAGGACAATAATTTAAAGCAATTTAACAAGTGATCTTTTGATGGTATCAAAATCCATTATAAATTTAAACCAATGTATTGAATCAATTTCATTGTTGTGTACTTTTAAACAAAAATATTTTCATTCTTGTTTGGAATGAAGAAATTTTTAAAACAATCTGGAAAGTATTTTTATATGACATTTATATGTCATATTTTATATGACATTTTATATGACATTTCTGAATATACTCTTCCTGTTATGTAAGATGTTGTTCAGTTCAATGAATATAAGAACAAAAATATAATACTGATAAAATGTTTTCTTCAACATTAGACTAAGCAGAGGATTATAAGGTTTCTCTTTTCCCTTAGGAATCAATCTACATATCTGTAACACAAACCCTTCTTAAAAATTCTTGAATGTAGAAAATTATTCAGTTCACTGGAAGCTTGAAAGATAATTTTAAAAGAAATACAGGATTGGTTCTTTGGGTTTCTGTAGATATCAACTGGTCTCAGCAAATTACTTCAGGAACAATGAGGGTAAGATAAATACATAGAAAAAGTGCATCTGGAGAGGGTAAGTGAGAGCATCTCCAGAATTTTATCATAGTATGTTTATGGTTTTGGTAAGTGCAAACCCATAGTTAATGCTGTAATTTTGGTCTGGCGATTTTCTCCCCTGCAGCTGTCACAAGAAGCTTCCATTTTGCTTACAGGCAGCACTAAATCTTAAAGAAAAAAGTCATGAGGGAAGAGGAATGGAGAAAAGAGCCCTTTCTGCTTCCCAAGAATTAGGTTTTCTTACCCCCTTCACCCAGCTATTTTACGTCCAGAAATATGTTCTGAGACCTCAGAGGAAAAGATACTCTCAAAAGAAAAGATTTGGGGCTGAGGTAGATTCTGGTAATGCCAAGAACCACACAGCTGTAGGACTGTCCTCAGGTGAGGTCAGATAATTTTACCTGATATCTGCAAACCCATTTTATGCTTCCCCTCCCCTCCAAAGGGGAGGACTGTGCTTCCCACACAGTTTCTCTCCAGTACAAGAGGCAATGTCCTCTTTTTCTCTTTCTCTCTCCCCAGGAAAAGCAGCAGCCACAGGACAGCACTACATCCCATGTGCCATGGCTCGGCATGGACTGTCCATCCACCCAGCTGACAGCAGAGCCCTTGGGATGGTGCAGGTGCTGCACAGCTGCTCCAAACACAGGGACAGCTCCTGCAAACCACCCACATTGGGAGAGCCAACTTGCTTGGGCAGCAACCGAGTGCCACTGTCTACTCAACACAGAGCTTTTCCTGCATATTAAAAATTACCATTCTACATGTGTCTGAGGAGTCCAGGGTGTTTACAAAAGACCTGGTCTTGCTCTGTTATAAGCTTTAGTGATTAGACCTTGGCTTTTAAACCTAACTGTTGCTGTGTGTTTAAAGACAGTTAATGCCAGCATCTCCTTTTTACACGTGAGGAAACTATGAAGTGACCTCATCAGGACAGAAAAATGTGTTGAAGCCTGATTAGTAGAAGCAAGAGAAGAATCCAGTTCTCTTGATAAATGGTTTAAGAGGCCATGTTATCAACACTGTACTAAAGGACCATTTCCAATCAGACTTTAACACAAATCACTCCTCACAGGAACTGTACCAAACTCAGCTACTTTTCTGTCAGGAGTTTGTATATGTGATTGAAGTGGCATTCTCCTGTTATTTTTTCCTCTGAGGAAACTGAATTTTCCCTCTCATCAGAAAAACAGTCCGCCAGACCTGTAAAAGATTTAATTCACCCAACACTTATTGCACAAGCTGCTAAGATGCTGACTCACTGGTGCCCACAAGCTTCTCCAGCAGCCCTTATACAGAAGTAGAAAACCAGTCCTGTATTAAAGCAAGGAATTGGCCAAGGCCTGCCTGTATCTAAGGCTATGGCTGAATTTGAGCCTGTTTCTGAGGCATCTCAGGATTCTGGAGTCTCCTAAATCTACTACAGCATTGACAATTCAACATTTTGGCTGAAAATCTCAGAACACAAGGGGTCTTTTCTTTTGGCACCGAAATAGTGACCCAGTGTCAGACCTGGAGTGTCAGGCAGTTGGGCTAGATGATTATTGTAATAATTCCAGTTGAACTGTTCTAACAATATTAGATGTTTAAATGAGCAAAGGGAGAAGGACTTGTGCCAGCCTTGCCTGACTGTCCAGGGGAGGTTAGGAGGAGAGCAGATGTGGAATTCAGAGTTGAGAAACTGCAGCAAAGGGCCTCAGACAAAGCCTATACTCAGCTGGAAGGCAAAAAAAGAGCCACATTATATCCCCATCCCACTTTAGAGTTGTGGCAGCTAGAAGAGGGTATTGTGGAATGGCTGGAGGACAGGATTTGCCTCTCTCTTACCATCTTCTCTCACAAACTTCCCATAGACCTTGTCTTTCCTCACAAAAGGACATCACTGCAAGGTAAATTGATCACAGGCCATTAAAATCTATCCTGAGACTGAATCATGCAAAGAGAATATGTATGTAATAAATGGAGGGAGATGAAAGGTTTGGACAAAAATGAGGAAAATAAACCTTTTGCACAAACATTTGAAATATTACAAGACCATGAGAAATGTTTAAAACTGTTTTCTTGTAAAAACCGTTGGCTTTGTTAAAAATTTGCTTGTACCTGCACTTCAGTTAATGATTCTCTCAGTGTTTAAAGCATTTGCCACACAGAAAACCAAGGAGAGAAGGATAATTAAAAAAAAAAAAAAAACAAAAAAACAAAAAAAAAAAAACCAAAAACCACAGGTGTTTTGTCATATTTATTTATTTTTTTACCATGTTATGGAGAGATGAACCAAGAGAAAATTCAAGGAAAGGCTAATGTAGGAACTAGAAGGAAAGCGAGCAATTAACTATCTAGAGCCTCACAAAAATAGCCTTAAGAGGGTAGCAGAAGGAGAGAATAAAAGCAAATGTATATACAGCAGTATAATCCATACATGCTAACTTCTAGGGCTAAGTTTGGATTTATCTCCACTGCCCAGGCCAGTTAATCAGCTGTCTTTGTTACTGACTGATGGCTTAGAAAATCTCTGCCTTTGCAGCTGTATGACTGTCAAGTATGGAGTCTCTTTTCTTGAAGGAGAAATACAGAAAGAACTTTCTCTACCTTGAATGGGGGCAAAAGGTCATGTAGGGGTATAAAAATCACATCACAAAACTGGATCTGACTGTTTTTTCTAAACTGACCACAGACATCTTTCTTTATTGCACTGACTAGTAAATGAAATTTTATTTTCATTATTCAAGAGTATTCACCTGATTAGAAATCATTGTTTTGAAGTACCTTATCAACAACTTCAGTGGTTTTCATAACTTCCCCTTATATCAAGTCTGACAGTTACTTCATCATTCTGCAATTGCTTGACTCTTATCATGCATTCTTCACAAAAGAGAATCCCTTCCAATACCTCCATTTCTTCCATGTACAAGCTGGTTTCATTGGAGCAATGAATACTCCACAGTTCTGGAATTATTTTTTTCCCAGAAACTATCAGAATTCAAACAGGCTGTGGAGAAAGAGTCCAAAAAGTTGCATGATTTCAGTGCCCTGGTCTGCTCATTACTACCCTGCTGAACAGCACTGTCCAAGCATGCCTATAAATTGAAAATGAAAAGGGCAAATAGAGAGAGGAAGCACAGTGCAAGGTAAAATATACACCAATACACAAATGTAAGTGCAAGCATGAGTATCAGTGCATTTCACTAAGTGGTTTAGTTTGAAACCTTCACTAACACAGACACACGGAGCTTTCTGCTCTTTCCTGAAAAACAATGGAAAAAGTATTTCAGCACCTTCTCTGCTTTCTTTATCCAACACCAACAACTGAAGTTAAACACTGCTACACAGAGAAAAAACCTCCCTCACTTTACATTCAGCCGTTCCTCCTGTCTATCATTTCCTGGCTTTCCCTCCTCGTTAAACAAAACGTCAGGTGCCTAGGCAACCATGTATCAGTGTCCACATGACTGGACACATAAGCTGTCCCTCAGAGTCTCCTCACAGTGGAAATAAAAGCTGCCTTGTAGAAGTTTCCTCCTTTTACTCGAGCCTTTTTCCCTCGGATGCCAGCATCATCTCATCCCTAGAGGGCAGCCAATGAACACAGCTCCAGGCACAAAGCGCCTTCCCTCAGGCTGCAGGATTTATCACATTTAACCAGCTTGTCCCTTCTGTCTCTAACACAAGTTCAGACAAACCACTGTGACTGACAATGTTTGGGTCATTTCAGTTGCCTTTTTCCAGTTCCTCACAGTAGAGCTTCCATAACCCACCCACTTCCCCACCCTGCCAAACTTAGGGACAGTCTTTTACACCTCTTCCAACCGGTACCCAAAACCCCTTACCTTATGATGACAAACATGACCAGGGAGTTTCCCACCAAGCCCACGACGAAGACCACAGAGTAGACAGCAGTGATGATGATGGGAATGGCGGGGGAGATGCTGGTGTGGTTGTGCTGGCTGTCCCCAAAGACCCCAGTGGCATTGCTCTCATAGTCTGCCCAGCCCGGGAGCTGGCTGCTGCTGGTGCTGGGGGGTCGGCAGGGCCCTGGGGAGCAGGTGGAGTCTGGCTCCTCACGGAAAATCTGTATGGGGGAATCCATGGGGGTACAGTCCCCACAGGCAGCAGGGAGACCAGGAGGAGAGTGCACACAGAAGGAGGCAAGTATGCTGCAAAGAGGGAAGAGAGAGAAAGAAACAGAAGTATTTTTACAGCCACGGAACATTAAGACCTCTGAAACTTGGATGTGTTAAGGGGAGCTCTGCTGTGATGGGAAATGTAATTTGCCAAGCAGAGATTAAAGCAAATCACATTCATATTAAATGATTACAAGTTTTACATCTTGCTATGTAATGCCACTTCTCCAAGTGCATAAGGAAAGTTTTCTTCCACTTTCAAAGGCTGCATAGTGAAGCAAGCCAGATGGGAACAGCTCAGATCCACCCCCACACTTTAACCCTGTCTTTTCCATCTTTCATATTTTATGTCAAACTCTATCCTAACAGGGGCTCCTCATTGCCTAAGCTCTGCTATAAAGGGGAAGAAGACAGAGAAACCCACCACTTCTCTGCACACCTGCTTTAACATCCTGCCCTGAGTTATTTTTTCCTGATCCCATACCTGCTTTCATAGAAAAGACACACAAATGACTAAAAATACCTTTCAGTCCAGGAAAAGAAGCGGAGTCCTCAAGCAGGTGCTCTTTGCAGGAAAAGAAAAGAATGAAGCCGCTGTGCTTGGCTCCTGGAAGTGCCACTGACCACCTAGGACTTTAGAATGTGAGGCACCCGCGCCCTCAGAGAGGCGTGCTGGCAGCAGAGCCAGTTCCCAGGCATGAGCTGCACCGTGCAGCAGCAGCACTTGCTGCTGTTCCAGCTCCCACCACTTCGCCTTTTCTGTCTCGGGCTGCCTCTGCCTCCCTCTCGCTCTGCCAGGGCTCCAGCAGCACTCTGCACTGATGCACACGTTCTCCACTATCTCTGTCTCTGCAGCTCAGAAGCTCACATGACTTCTTTCTTAACACTGAGATGCAGATAAATTAAAAGGAAAGCAAGAAATAAATTCTGTTAGGAATGAATGCTTATTTTAATACACTTTTCCAAGTTGTCTTTCCTCAGTTCCCCTGCACTCCCAGGCCTCAAGAAAAAATCCTCTTTGCCTTATTGAATCCCACAGGATTTCAGACTAATAAACACTGAATAAAAGAGGAATTTTAAGTTTAGATGCCTTGCCTGGCCTCTATCAGCTCTTCCATGCCTCAACTTTGCAACTGTGTGTCCAAAACAATTCTCAGGGGGTAGCTGTGCCCCTGTTACTCTGTACCTGCAACTCCAAAGTCAGAAGCTGGCTACCAAAGAAAAGAGGGGCACCCTAATTGCTGTACAGGTTTTCAAGCTATCCCACACCATGCAAGAAGCCCAGATTTCGCTGTAGCACGCTGGCTGCAGCCAGAAACGGGGCTGTACAAGGTGATGTGTACAGAAATCACAGCCTGAAGAGCTTAATCCTAATATACCCCCCTCAAGCAGGAGTTGGCAAGGCACCAATATGTGTCTTCAAGTATCCTTTAACTTGCACACAGAGCTTGAAGTCCCCACCAGAACTCTCTCTAAATTGCAAATTGGGAGAGAGGAAGCAAGACCCAGAGTTATTCCTACTCCTTTAGAAAAATCTGGGAACAGCTAAACTGGCAGCATCTCAAAGTGTACAGCAGGAAAATCAGTCTCAGAGAAACAGAGAAGCTGTGAGTTTCCTTCAAGCTTTCCCTATCTTGAAACTTTACTTCATGCTCCTCTTGTTGAGTGTCTGTGATAGAACTGATTTTTCTATTCTAAACCATTTTTTTTAAACATATAATCCAGAGAATAAATTTATGTCAGCTCTGAGTGAGAAATCATGTAGGAGGCTTAAAAGGTTCAGAACCCCTCTCTTAGCAGAAAAAGCTTGTTCAAATGTGATAATGGCTTTGACTGTGGTCACTGTTTTCTCCAGATCTTCAGTAACTGTTCATGATCATGTGTATAGGGCTCTCTAAATGTTTCACATTTAATGACAATGGATACAAATGCAAAAATAACAAATGTGTGACAGAAATGTCCCTGAGATAGGGACACAAACCTGAGAAGTAATCATTTTTGTGAAGATGAAGTCTATCCTAATATAAAATGTAGTCCACTTCTGTTTTTATCCTCTGCACTCCATGGTCTCCTGCCCATGCAATGAAGGGAACTACTGTTGCTGTACCTTCTCATAAATAATTTTACTGGCGATTTTCAACTCCTTATTAGCATCTTCCCCAGAATTTTCCACATTCTGCAATTAAAATATATAGGACATATTTAAGATAACGATGTTTTAGCACTCATTGATAATTTAGCTCTTATGAGCAATCATTTTGTCACTCTGCAATTGCTACAGGCGGATCCAAAACTTCTATATGGGGAAGAAAAGCTATTATTGCTCTGAGCCAACCTACAGCACAGATGATACCAAAAAGTAAGACAAATAGCAGACTCACAGCTTTTTCAAGCACCAGTGGTGGTGCTTGTAAGTAAGTTGTCCATTCTCCTGCTGAATTCTGTGCTGAAACTATCCATGGATCTTAGAGTTAGCACAAAAAAAGATGTGCTCACAGTTGTCATCCCTGGCCTTTCCTGGAGTTTTCACTGTAACTACATGGGACTGGAATGAGGTGGATTTTGACCACAACACTGCAAACTACAGGTTGAGCCAGAGGCTATGTTTAAGTTACCTGATGCTTGTTGTTTATGTGTGTTCAATGTTGGAGGCCCAGCTTTGGCTTTTGCTTGTTGTAGGACTTCGTGATACAGTACAAGAAAAGTACTTAGCTAAGGGAAATGGGTTGTCTTCTGAAAGTCAAATCAAAATCATATGCATTGTTAAAAAATAATCTTTTCCTTTCTTGCGTTGGCTTTGTTTAATCTCAGGATTAGCAGCAGCAGCTGAACTCACTGCAGGTACCAGAAACAACTGCCACTTTATCCAAAGAAAAACTAAAGGCAGAGGGAGAACCAGTGTGCATCACCATCTTCCTCTCCTTCAACACCTAACTGTACAGTGCCTCTACATCCTTCCCAACAGTCCTGTGGAAAAGGATAGGAGTCTCCTGGAGTCACGAGGGCAGAGAAAGGCAGAGTTTGCAGGTGACCTAATCCAGACTGCCCACATATCCATGCCAGACACCCCGTTCCCTCTAAGGGCTTTCATCAGACAGAAAGCAAGGAAATATTTAGAGAAGAAAGACAGCATAAAAAACCCATTGTCTCACCATTCATCTGCAATTTTCCTCCAGTAATGTCCTTACAAACATGTGGCTTGCATGGCCCCCAAATTTTTGCTGTAATATTTTAGGCATGATATCTCATCTCACTGGACTTTGGGAAACACAACAGAAACTCCTTGCACTTTTTAAATTAAGAATACAAAACTATATATCAAATTCCATAATTATAGAAAATTGTTCAGGTTTTTAATTCCAGCCCTCAAAAGTGAAAAAAACCCCACATTCAGCTGCCCAATATCTTGGACCTACAATATGTTCATTTACACAATTTTTTAATTTCCCCAGGCTCTCTGCCTCAAGCAAAAATCAGCTACACAATATTGCTAAGTATAAGTGGAAGGGCAACCACAAGCTTGGAATTTTATTCGCTAAAGTGTTTTGTTTTGCAATCCTAGTGAAACTCTTTGAAGGAATAAGAAACATGGACGAAGGGAAATATGTGATATTTAACAATAGCAGGTAGGAAGGTCTTCAGCACTGTCATTTTTCTTGCCAAAAGCTAAAGAGCTGCCCCCATCAGAACAGTGTTTTAAAACCTTAAAGATGTGGTGGGACATTAATTCAGCCCTGACTCAGAGATTGGAATGAACCTCTTTGAGTCACTGGCACAGCTCTGTGCAGCGTTGTGCCTGCCGTCTGCTCACCGTGCTGCAGCACAGACCCAGCTCCTTCACCTCACCACACTGAGGCTTTGAGTGAAAGCTGTTCCTAACATTGCTTTCTAGAAAATCATTTCTAGAAAACTTTATGGATTTCAGTCAAATGTGCAGGATAGGACAGACCTTGAGATTCATCCATGAACTGTAACACTGGACACTTTGGAACAGGATCATTTCCAGAGATCACCATCTATTCTTAGAGGCTGGAGAAGAGACCACATGAGTTAAGCCCAGCAAACTATCAAGATGCTTTTTCAGATAATATTTTTTTTAACTATGTGATTGAGCAAAGGCTACAATGATAGTGAGCCTGTGTAAAGGTAGGAGATGCTGAAAACACTTTCTGATAGCTCCAGTTGCCAAGGAAACAAAGTTCTCTTGTCTCTCTGCATCCAGAAATGTTAGCTCTCTCTGTGAACACAACTCTCAGGAAATAGTGTGTTTTATGCTCTTCAAAAGACCTGCAAGGAAGAGGAAGGGGGAAAACAGATGAAAAGTATATGCAATGCTACTCAAACAGCTTTTGTACACATATTTTGCTCACAGTAGACAAAATATTCAGCCTAAGACATGTGCTTTGCTTTTACTTGTCAACGAGAGAAGTTCATGTTACATATTGAAAAAAATCACTGGTAGAGACCTCCATTGTGACCTTCAGAAACCAATCCAAAAAAGTGCTGAGCACTGGGCTAGCTTCTGTCCCAAGACATGTCCTCCTTCCACAGAAAAGTCCCTGGCTGTTTATGAAGAGACCAGCTACTTTCAAACTGCCAGCTGCATGGAGGGACTGGGGCAGGCATTGAAAGGTTTCTGGCCCTAGGACTTTAAAAATGAGGGAGAAGAAACTAGAGAAGAGTTAAAACAGAGAAGAGCTAGCTGGTAGTGAGGAGGTCAGTGGCTGGGATTAAGAAGTTGAGAAGATCCCAGCAGGAGGTCATCTGCCTTGCTCTGCTGTCACCCCAGCAGCACTTCTTCCCACAGCCGGCCGTGGCATGAATGCCAGGACCCTGGAGCAAAGGCAGAATTGCCAAAATAGGCCACCACTTAGCCATCCTCCCTGCATTTAATTTCATCAAGATCCTCAGCTGGAAGTTTTATAACTTCTCACTTTTCTGGAGCAGGCTAGAGCTGTGACTCCAGAGGAAACAAAAGTATCCTTAAAGCAGATAAATGTGAGCTACAGAACAACTTTTAAGACTTCTCTTTAAAAGAGAAAATTGTGGGATTCTTCAGATATCTGTATAAGAATACAGATATCTGATCTACAGACCAGCTCACAGTGATACAGACCAGTGATGCAGATTTTTTAACAAAAAAACCAACCAACCAACCAACCAAACCAAAAAAAATCACACAAACCAACCAAAAAAAAAAACCCAAAATATCTCTCTAATTATTATTTATTACTGCTTCTCCTTTGGGCATTATCAGTTAATCATCTTTCACAGCAAGTTGCCTTCCCAGCATGTGGAAGCACAGTTCTGCTGGCAAGTGGTTACATTGTTCCAGGGAGGGAATGGGGATGAGTTTACACAACATGAACTTCCACCCGACTTTGATTCTGAGATAGCAGATGATGATCACTCCTTTCAAAAATGTTATGGGAATAAATAAAAAGCATTTTAAGATTAGCCTGGTCGTTTCTTTTTAGGATGATCCCAGTGGATTGTGTGGGATAAGTATTGACTTTTCCCCAAAGAGCTCAAGATCCTGCAGAGTCTTCTCTTTACCTTTTTAATAAGAAAAGAAGGATGATTCATTTCCAGGAAGGGTAAGAACTCTGTTGATTATATGCCAATGATACCTGAATCTTAATCTTCTTTGCTTCATACTTAGAATTGTTTGTTGACTTATCCTAGTGCCTGGCAGAAGTAAGAGTGAAAAATGATGTAACTAAAACTAGAGAAAAGTGAATTTTTCATACAGCCCCTAAACCTTGCCCTTCCCACGTCCTCTGCCTCCTGTTTTTGGCACCTTCATTCATACATAATTAATGGTTTAAAGACAAGTGTTGTGATGAAAGAGGGGTGAATTTAGCTCTCTGAATAAGGGTTGTGACTGCACTAGCTGACTAAACCATTCTCTGCTGATTCTGGGATAGAGTGGCTGTTGACTCCAAGATGGAGTGGAGAAGGCTAAACCCCTCTTAGTTGTTCCCCCTTCCCCTTTCGAAGCTAATCAAGTCCTATTAGTAACTCACTGAACACTACAGGGAACCTGGAGCTGCAGGTTAAGACCTTTAAGTGCAGTAACAGTGATGCTAAGAGTGGGGAGTATCAAGTAAAACAAGGAGTGGATGCCACAGTTTTCCTCAGCACAGGAGGAGTGACCTTACTTAAACATGCACCAGTAAAGCTCACAAAACAAACCCTCAGTTACTTGAAGTTATTTGGGTTTATTTAAGCCCCACTGAACAAGGGGCTTAAAACTGGAGAGCTCAAATTCTAACTCAAGGGTCAGGGTGAAACCCAAAAATTGTCACACTGCCCAGAAAGCCCATTTAGCCTGAGCATAGCCAGAAAGAACGCATGTGAGGAGGGTAAGCCCCAGTGGGGGTTCTGGCAGTGGGGCTGAGGCAGCCCTTCACAGCCATCTTCCCCCCTACTCTGCCTGGTTTTATTTCATAGAATCACTAAAAGCTTCTTTAAGTATGGAAAAGACCTGTAATATTATATATTCCAATATTATATATTAACCCAGCTTTGCCAAGCCTACCATTAAACCATGTCCCCAGGTGTCACATGTACACAGTCTTATAAATATTTCCAGGGATAGTGGCCCCACCACTTCTCTGTGCAGTCTGCTCCAGTGTTTGATAACCCTTTTGAGATTTTTTCTAGTATCCAATCTAAACCTACCTTGTGCAGCTCAGGGACATTTCCTTGGGTTCTGCATTTGTTACCGGGGAGAAGATACTGACTCCCACCTGGCTGCAACCTCATTTTGGGTAGTAGTGGGGAGTGGTAAAGTCTCCTGTAAGCCTTCTTTTCTCCACGCCTAACAACCCCAGCACCCTCAGCCACTTCACCACCTCCACTGCCCTTCTCTGGACATTTTCCAGCAGCTCAGAATCTTTCTTGTAGTAAGGGATCCAGAACTGGACACAGGATCCAGGTGTGGCCTCACCAGTGCCAAGGACAGAGGGACAATCACTGCCCTGGTCCTGCTGGCCACACTATTCCTGATCTAAGCCAGGATGCCGTTGGCCTTCTTGGCCACCAGGGCACTCTGCTGGCTCATGTTCAGCCGGCTGTCACCAGCACCCCCAGGTCATTTTCTGCTAGGCAGCTTCCCAGGCAATTGTCCCCAAGCCTTTAGCACTGCCTGAGGTTATTGTGACCCGTGTGCAGAATCCAGCACTTCACTTTTCTGAACCTGAGGCGATTGGTCTCAGCTCATGGGTCCAGCCTGGCCAGATCCCTCTGCAGAGCCTTCCTACCCTCCAGCAGATCAACATTCCTGTTCACTTTGCTGTCAGCTGCCAACTGACAGAGGGTGGGCTCAATACCCTCTTCCAGATCACTGACAAAGGTATTAAACAGGAATGTTTCCAAAACTAAGCTCTGGGAACACCACTTGTGACCAGCTGCCAAGTGGATTTAACTCCATTCACCACCACTCACTAGGCCTGGTCATCTAGCCAGATTTTACTCAGAAAAGAGCAACTTCATCCAAGCTGTGAGCAGCCATGCTCACAACTACTTTGCAGTGTCAAGCAATAGCGAGGTACATATTTTAAGCCCTTTGCAGTCAGTTGCTTCAACACATTTGGTAAAGTAAAAAATAGCATTTAAGCTCATGTATAAATGTCACAAAGAGGACAAATGGTCATTTTATGCTGTCTTGTTTGATGTTGTTACTAAACCATAGATTACAAAGTGTGAAAATGAATCTGAAAACTCTTGACAGTTTTTTGGCAGCATATGGAAGTGCTCCTTTTGAGACATTTGTTTAAATAAGTGATGCAAGCAGAAAATTAACGAGGAATCAATTTGTCAATTGCTTAAAGCTGAGCTGGGTATAAAGCTGGAAAACTCAGGCTCCACTTAGAAAGGTACTTTGTGGGGCGCATATAATATGAAGTAAAATTTTATTGTCATTACTTGCTCTGTGTAGCATGACAGAATTCAGTGGTACTGCTCATAGAAAAAAATACCAGGTTAAAAATTTAATTTTCAAAAGACAAGGAGAGGGGGAAGGAAAAGAAAATCAATAGAAGTATGAGGAAATTACAAGAACAACCCAAGCTGAACAAAACCTACAGAAGGAGAAAATGTTGACTAGGCATCAATGCAACAAAGTGGCATCAAGAAGAAATAACAAGTGAGAAACAACAATTTGGAAGGAGAACAAAGAAAATTATAAAAGACTTAATCATAACACTGAAGTATGCCCTGTGGCTGGGTAGTCTTGACCTTTTTTCTGATTTCACCTCTTTTACTGATAGTATAAGTGCCTATTATTATAAATTGTCAGCATATTCATAAAGTAAATGTCACCAAGGCAATCCCTTTTTATTTTAATAAACTAGAATCTCATACCAGCTAATTTTCCAAAGTACTTTTCAGTTGCGGTGAAAGAAGATTACTAAATGTTTTAGATTGGTAATTGTTCTGCATACCAATGGATTTTTTTAGTAAATGCAAAGATCCTCTGAAATCTCAAGAGCAGAAAGCATTTTATCACCCAATGGCTTTATTTTCACTGTTTCAATAGAACAGCTTAAGTGAAGACACGAGTGTGTCTTTACTGACTGAGAGTTCATGCTTGCTCTGATGCACAGTGACAGAAACTTCTGCTTCCTGCCAGCAGGGAGAGTTGACCAGTCAGGCATCTTACACAGGTGGCTGTTAAAGAAAGTGAAATAACCTGGGACTTGTCCATGAACACCATTGAAGGACAATGCATTAAACATGGTGAACAAAAATTCTTAATTCCTATGACAAAAAAAAAAAAAAAAAAAAAAAAAAAAATATCACTGGTTAGCTTTAGAAAACACAAGACATGCATATACGCATGTCACCCATGGTTTTACTTTCATCCTACAGACAGAAACTCTCCTAGGGAATACTCACCTTAGAAAAACTGAGCCATGCTGCCAATTTCTTATGCAGGTATACATTTTCTAAGAAAATCTGCTTCATAGTTAAAACCAATGTTATGCCTAAAATGTATCAGAATATAAACACTTTTTATAAGGTGCAACCACTAAGCAATTTTGCACAAAAAACCAGACAAATTCCCTGAGACTGTCCTGTGATTAGCTGGAAAACTCTGTCTTGTATAGCAGGTTTTCATCAAGCCAGAAAAAAACAGATTGCCCAGAGAGGTGATAAATTCCCCATCCCTGAAAACATTCAAGGTCAAGTTGGACAAGGCTCTGAGCACTCTGATCTAGTTCATAATGTCTCTGCTCATTGCAGGGGGTTGGACTAGATGGCATTTAAAAGTCTCTTGAAATGGAAGTATTCTATGGTTCTAAGATCTGCAAATAACTCATTCTTGAACAAAATAGCCATTTATTTCAGTGGCACATTTTTGCTATCAAAGATGGAAAATGGATATGTACGTATTTACAGGGAGATTGAGAGAGAGGGAGCTCCAGCCGCTGAGGCTGGCAAATGGCACTTTTAGGCTTTAGCCTTTTCTCTGGGAGCCAGCCCATTGTAGATAAACAAGTGCTCAGAGAAAGACAGATTGCTGCTCTGGTCTATTAACCAAAACTCCTGCTAGAAATGTGGAAAGCCCAGAGTCATCTCCTTGCTCCAAACCAGATACTATAACATGCTGACCAAACGAGTCTGTTCCACCAATAACATTATTAATTTCATCCAGAATATTCATATTTCAATTTCCAATAGAAATTTAACCTGTATATTCTAGCAATAAAACTTACAAATTTCAATATAAATGATAAAATCATCTCACTATATTCTTAGGTGTGAATCTGAGTGTCTTACTTAAGTTCAAATCTGAATGTTCGACTGATGCTTATCAGGTGTTTATAGGATATCATATATTTTAAATTCAAGTGATACTTGTAGAATACTTGAAACACCTTAATGAATTAATGAAGAAAGAAAGTGTTAAAAACTGTTCAGATAAGATTTATTTTTTCAGCTAGTCAGCAATAAATTCAGACAAAATTATTTCAGACAAAATATCTAGCAAGATAAGTTTACTAATTATGATGTTAAAATTGTTACATAAGAGGCTAAATGTCATAAAGAAATACTTATTCAAGGAAAATTATGTCCTACTGTCTGGAATAGTCATGTGAGTTTAACAGGATTAAAATATTTATTTCAGAATTGAAAACTCTGAATCTTTCTCAAGCTGCCTATCAGTGACCCATGCAGTATTGTTTCAGAAACCACAGAGTATATGTCATCTCAGAGGAGAGTTTCAGAGATCACCTTAGACATTTCCAGGGATGAATCCTCATTCCAAGAAAATGAGTTTTATATAGGCATGTCTTCTGAGTGCAAAGGATCATGATGAAGTGTTCATCTTTGTATTTTTCATGACAATGAAGGATACCTCCTCTGGCAATTAACTTACCCTCCATTATCAGGAATACTGAAAAATAGGATCAGCTTCTAGGTATTGAAGAGAATAAAAGAGACAAGAGCTATTCTACAGGAGAACTGACATTCTAAATTTTATATGTAGCCCAGGCAATAGAAGAATGAACCATTTGAGGCCCCTGGTCTTCTACCTTTGTTGCTTCTGAAAAAAAAAAAGGATGATCCTAAGGCTGTTGCAAAGAATTACATTCCTGCCTTTCTATAGGTGTCATGTGGGGGAAAAGCAGATAAGCTCTTCCTATAATTAGATTTTCTCTTATTTTGAATGTCCAGGGCAAAAACGTAATGAGGTCTCTTCAGAGTTCATGGGCATCCCTGCTGCTGAGCCAAACCCCACAAAAAAATCCAGTCCCACTGCTCCTGGAAGTGCTTCATGCAGGCACACCAGGTTTTTTAGGTGAAGGTCCTCTTTCAGGGATGTTGCCATGGAAGCTTCTTAGTAGCTTTGCTCTGATAAGCCTTTGCTGTGCAATTGCCAGCTGGTGGTTTCGTTCAGAGAGCCTCCAGTCCCTTGGCAGTGTGATTAATCTGAGACCCGCAGTGCTTTTGAGCTGAGTCTGGAACTATGCGCATGGGGTTTGCCTTGACTTGTTAGCCCTCCATTCAAACTTCTGATTTTACTGGTCACCCATTCTCTCTGAAATTCCTGTTCAATAGCTGCTAGTTTACTCCATGGCTCAGTATATTTTTACCAGACAAATATATATTAGGGAAAAAATCATAAAGAAATAGAGTAAATATTTAATGATTAACTTTTCCAACCCAACTATTTCTGCAAATCTAAGGCAATAAGATGGTGATAATCAGGTGATAGAATAACTTTATCTAAATCTTTTGAACTTTCTACAGACATCATATCTGCAGCAACTTATTTCAACAAATTGAACAGCATTTTTAATTATTATTTTTCAGACAATGTTCATGTACATTATTCTTTTACAGATTCTGTCACTTGAAAGGGTAAGTAAGACTTCACCATTTCCAGATTAATAATTCTTCCTGGAGATAAGGTGCTTCTGAGAAAGTATCCAGGTTCAACATTTTTGAGCCTATGTACCATATATTGTCACAGCTACTGCTTTTTTTCTGTGATTGTCCCATGTTGCTTTGGAGTAATGCACAAATGAATTTTTGGGGCACACTCTATTAAAAGAGTTTGAATGATAATTATGTATCCAGAAGGTAAATGAATTGCACATGACCTTATCATTTTGGAAAGCTTTGTGGATCTCTGAGGTTTGAAAAATATCTCCAAATTCTGAATTAATACATGGATCTTCCAAGTGGTGCAGCATTATGATCTTTTCACTACAACCAAGAAATAAGAAAAAGAGAAAATAAGAAAGGATGGAAAGTCATAGAATAGGATCATTAAGGCTGGAAAAGACCTCTGCGATCTTTAAACCCAGCAATTAACTTGACACTACCAGATCAATCATTAAACCATGTCCCTAAGAATCACATCTACACATTTTTTAAACACTTCCCATGCTGGTGATTCTACCACTTCTTTGGAAGCCTGTTCCAATGATTCATTTAATTCTGACTCAAATTTATCTATAGGTGCAACCACCATAGATATGAGATATATCTACCAATTTATAGTTTTCTCCTCTTGGGGAGGATTTAATTTGGGGCGCCTTAAAATTATATTAAATATTAAAACAGACTTCAGAAGTGGCTCCAGAGTAGTTTATTCCACTAAATACTTGATCCACATTACTCTTCTACCATAGAATATATATGTATTTTTACTTCTAAAATACTATACATGGACATCCTCCTAGAAAAAGAATTAAGGTATTAAACCTTTCCCATTGTTGTTTAACAATATTTTTTATTTTGTCTTTCAAAATTTTTCCCTCAATAGGAAAGACATAGTTCCTTTATAATCAAATCTGCTGCAACTACATTCTGAACACACTGGTCTTTTCACTGTGAGATCCAAACTTAATTTCTACTACATATGTATTTTCATGTTGAGATGCAGGAATACACATGTTTAGAAGATGCAATGTGAAATAAAATAGGACAGCTTCCCTGGTTCAAATTTAGACATTTTTATCTTCTGATGTACAAAATTTTTTCTATCCTGATAAGCTTAAGTGACTGTTCCTCAATTAAAAGAAAAAAATTGGTCTACACCCATCAAGTACTTTGGGTGTAATTTTCACCCAAATTTCATTTCATTTAAGCAGCATAAAGACAGTTATATGAAAAGAAGGAAAATAGTAGATGATATTGAACATCTTCTGAGAGTTGTATAGTTTTACCAATACTATCATTCCCCTTTTCATGTAAAGTCAAATTGTCAGTAGTAAAAAATTATCAAATTCAAAAAAGACAAATTATGCCTCACTAACAAGGAAAACACTTCCAGTATTAATAACATTTAAAAAGCTTGCTTAATCTACCCTGTTCTAAGTATATTTTCACTGAAAACTGGAAAACCAGAATAAACATTAAGCAAATATGTTTTCTTTGAAAAATGTTCCCAATGGCTTAGATGGTTACAAGTAGTTGCTGGGATTAAGCCACTTTGTAAAATCAAGTTCAGCAAAACAAGCACAGGAATGTGGCCCCAACTGCCTTGCCCCACAGAAAAGTATCATCAGCAATCCCTGGAGAAAAATGAGCAACCTCCATCTACAATAAGCAAAGAAAGTCTCCCCCTGCCCCTTCTCATATTCCCCAGTGGAGGGCTATTTCCAGAGGGTTTAAAATCAGCCTTAAAGTTACTGCTGCAGCAGAAGGAATTGCTCAAATGTTGTCTTCTCTGAGACACTGTTTTTCAGTTCTTAGTAAAACTTCTAATACAGATCTGCTTGTGGATTTTTTTTTTTCCTTCGTGCTAATTTTCAGCCTTTAGTCTATTGATTTTGAGACAAATTGGTAAAGAAGAAAAGAAAAAGATACACAGAGGGAAAGGACAAAGAGGAATATTATAAGGCTGGGGAGACAAGACAAAAAAAGAGGCAGAGATAAACAAAAGCAGATGGCTGTTTGCCTTCTGCCTTTAGACTAAGACATAATAACTGTAGAAACTACATGGAAAAAAATATTTTTTTTAAGGTCTGTAGAGATAGTCCAGTCTAAGAAAATAGTCTGTGATTATTTCTTAGCTTCTGAACAGAGACAGTAAACATAATTCTGAGCACTTGAATAGTTTTTTCTACCTAGTCCACTTTAGCATTATTTTCCATAGCATTTCCCATCAGCACACAAACCATTGAATGACATAGAATAAAAGCAGCTGAAAATGCAAGGATTTGAGTGATATCACCCCACATTTTTCCAAAATAGAGCCACAGAACGGTAACATTCAGAAGCTTTGATTTTTCTGGCCTGCAGCAAACACAAGACTCAAGGCTTGCCAACACTATGGGGAATTACTAGTGCAGAGAATTACTATTACTACCATTTTATGGTATATCTTACTGTTCATCCTTTTCTTCTACAAGCCACGTTCAGCAGGGCATCTTCCAAGCTTCCAACATTCAATCACTATGTTCATGCTTTCCTCTGTGTTGCCTTTTTGCTTCAGAAGTCCACAGGAAATACCATAAAATTACTTATTTTCCACCCCATTACAAGGTGGATGCGAAAATGAACCTCCTTTGCAATCACACTTATTAAGTTTATTTTTAAAAAATGCTTTGAAGTAAATCACCCAATAAATTGAAGTAAGACTTGGGAAAAAAAAACAGATTCTCTGAAGTTCTGTGATTTCACTGCTTGATGTCTGCAGGTACTCTGCACTGCAGCTGGTGAGGTCATTTTTTGCCCCTTTTGTTCAACTCTTTTTATTATCTGCTTTTCTGTATTCTGATATGGAGAACCATGAGAGCAGACTCAGGCAGGCCCATCAGTTGACAAACATTTGTTGGCTTCATCTCCACCCCTGTGAAATTAACTTCTCTTCTGGAATCAAGCAAACAAAAAGAAAAAAAAAAACAGCAGAAAATCTATCCTGGGCTGAAGGCTTATTCCCTGTTTCTCTGCCTTTGCCTTCTAGTCCTCTCCCTTCAAAACCCTGTAGAGTCTTTGATCCAAGAATATGTTTATAGGGGGAAAAAAAATAAAAAAAAAAGAAACACTATTTCACAAACTATTTTGGTACTTCCAATAGGACTAGATGTAAATCTGAGGTAATAAAAGCTAAACTAAAAACAGAGGGAAAATCCCGAGCATTTTCCAGAATAATTACAGAATAACAAGCACTGATTTCTTCATCATTTTGACTGTATCTGACATTTACAGTGTTTATGGGTTTTAGAAAACATAGTAAAGGAAATCTTGGGTACATGAAAGGTGGAATTTTTCTACACTGAATTCTTCCTAACTGCTTATCCTGCCTTCTTTAAAAAGCTTTAAATAGATTTCTATCTAGTTCTTATGTGGAAAATCTTGCATATGCTTTTGTAAGAAGAATTTTTTGAACCACCTTTTTGCTGTTAAAATATAAAAAAACCCTACTTGAAAAGACAGTTATGCTGTCATGTGACTGCTTCTTATTAAACCTACATAAAACTGCAATGAATAAGTTTCTAAGAAAAATAACAGCAATTTAGTTTGAAAGCAATTTTTCAAGCTTTCTTTGATTATGTACATTATTAAATAAAATATTTAATATTTGAAAGGGGGACCAAAGATGGATATCAAGTAGCATTTTTAATTTTAGAAAAAATATACAAATAACAAATACTGCTTTTGCTATGATACCAACACAATCTTCATGGCAACTCTAGAATGTAAAGCTATAAATCTACATAACAGTCTAACTAGTTTATATATGGACTATCTAGTTAATTACTTTCTATCTATTTTCTATATGTTTTGCAGAGATTACGGTCTTCCAGTCTAGAGAAAAATGTAGAAGAACATGTTGTTTCTGAAATTAATCAGCACACTATTCCCAGAGAACTACTCAATCCAGACTTAGAGACTCAAAGAGATTGTCAAAAATGCACTGTTCCTAGTGGACAAGTGGTGCTCAAACTGGCATTTGGAAAACACAAATTTATAAAACACTCCATCATATAATACATTTCTAAGTGTACTTGGTTTGGAAGGAATTATGTGTACATCAATTCTGTTGTTTTCTACTTTCCTGATATAAATAATAAAATAGTGCACTCTGCCCCAGACAGCTAATCTAAAACAAGCCAGGTCAGTGATCACCATGGAGACCTTTAAGAACTCATAAATGCTTAAAAAATAAAATCATCTGTCCCAGAGGTGGAATAATTCCTGGAATAATTCCTGTCCTTTTTGAAACCTTCTTCTTTAGCCACTGCCTCGTATAGGGCTCCTCATGTGCCCTCTCTTTGCCGTCCATCCACTCAACTTCATTAAATACGTCTCATGAATTAAGTTCTTTTGATTAATCCTTTGACAAACTGGGTTAAAATTGGCCAAAAACTTTAAAAGTCATTAAAAGAAACAAAAAAAAAAGATACAGGTGACATTTAGTTTGCTTAAGTTTGCCTAAAAACAGGTGATGTAATTTGATACCTGCTGAACTGCAAGCACTCTGTACATGGCACAGGATCACTATGTCAGTCATGAAATACCTTCAAAACTGACCAGGTTCCTAAGGCTGGAGATTAAAAGAAGATACGATTCTGAAAACACTGTTATCTCACTCTCCAGTCCAATGAAGCTGAGGTTTTTATAAATAAGAACCAGCCTCAGAGAAGTTAAGGATGCATAGAAATTTCTCCTCTTTTAGGATAAATATGATGCATAAAAATGAATCCCTATATGGAATGCATTGCAGTTCTGGGTCAACAACATCAGAAGGAAGGAATGATTTTCCATGAATGACTGTCTAATCTATTTTATGTATGTGACAGAAAGAAAAACAAAATACAAAAAACAAAAGCAAAAAAACCACACCAAAAAAAAACAAAAAAGCAAAAGAAACCCAAACAAAATAAAAGCTCTGGAGATGAACTCCTTACAAGGGAAAATGTTGACAAGAAATAACTTTATGTGATGACAAGTCTATAAAAAATGTTTTTACAAGACATGTACCCATTAGGGCACATTCAAAGGAGGGTCAAGAAAATTATCTTTGTCTTATGAAGAAAGTCTGAGAGGATTGGGGTTGTTCAATCTGGAGAAGAAAAGGTTCCCAAGGAGGCTTCACTGTGGCGTTTCCATGCTTAAAGGGGGCTTGTAAGAAAGACAGAGAAAGACTTTCCACCAGAGCCTTTAAAGACAATATAAAGGTAAACAGTTTTAAACTGAGAGTAGGTTTAAACAAGAAGGTATTTCTTACGGTAGGTGTGGTAAGACACTGGAACAGGTTGTCCAGACAAGCTGTGGATGTCCCATTCCTGGAAGTGTTCAAGGCCAGGCTGGACAAGGCTTTGAGCAACCTAGTCTAGTAAAAGGTGTCCCTGCCACACACAGCAAGAGGTTTATACTAGGTGATCTTTAGAGATGCCTTCCCACCTAAACCATTCTATAATTCTACAGTCCTATAATTTTTATCCTGTCTAAGTCTAGTTTAATAATGAGACTTACTTGTTTAATAAAAATCAAATATATTATGCAATGTTTGTAAGATTAAAACTTGAACCTGTAATCAGGAAAGATCAGTGTAAAACAACTTGTTCAGAAAAATCAGTTCCAGAAAAAAGGAAGAAAACCGTAAGTATTATTTATAAAAATTGAAGTATTTATCAGGAAGAGAGAAGTTTCTGTACCCAAGCCCCATTTGTGGTTACTAAAGAAAGAACTCTTCTCCTTAGCTATTGCAGCCACATTGAAATAAGGCAAGTGCATTGAAGAACAACCAATGCACATTTCGTGAAGAAACAGAGATATTGACTCTGGGTGAAAAGTTCAAAATTAGGCAGAAAATAAGCATTAAGTATGGAAAATATCAGGGGTTTAGAAATAAATGCATCCTTTTCTTACAGAAAAGAAGATTGCTTAACAGGAGCAGGAAGTACAGTGGTGAGAATACTTTTGGTCTCTGAGGATTGGAAATAAATAATGGTCTATGACATGTAGCTGAGTGATTTGAAATAGAAGAGAAAGCAGAATGAGGAGCCTTTGAGGAGCTCTTCTTCAAGACAGAAGATGACCACATACATTTCTATAGACAAAATTTTCATTTGTCATAAGTAAAAGCAAGTTACTGGAGTGTATATATATATATATATATATAAACTGGAGTGTACTGCTTGAACATCTATCAACTCATTTCCCTGTCAGTTTCTTATTCACACTAGTGTTTAAGCTGCCAGTGAAAGAAGTTGAATTTACAGAGCCTATCGTACTTTGAAAAGTGTGTTGTATTGCTAGTTATCTATTGGCTGGGTTAACATTTACAAAGTTGATAGTTTGCTTAAAAGCTGCATGAGGAAAACAAGGAGTTAAGTTAAAAATTTTTATTTTGGCTACAGATTTAAATGAGTCACATAGACAAAGCCTGGAGAAATGAGTCAAAAGTGTCACTGCGCAGACACAAGGACATTTGTACACCCAACAGTTCACAGGGAGCCAAAACATGTGAAAAGCTGCTCCATTTATTAATGGAGCAGAAAATGTGGTTTCTGACTAACAAGCTGTCATGGTTTGAATGACAGGTGTCTGCTAAGGAAGGCAGAAGCCTCCCTTGGAATGGTGAATTTAAACCCCCTTCCTCTGAATTATTGTAACTTTGAATTTAAGGGGCTCTCAGGTGAAGATATGGAAATAGGAATAACAATTCTTTATTAGGGGAACTAAAATAAACAATAAAACCAAAACACATGCAGTATTACAAACAAACAAACAAACAAACAAACAAACAAACCCACTGACAGAGTCAGGATACAACCTGACACCCTGTGGGTCAGGGTGTTGGTGGCAGTCCCAGTCAATGGTAGCTGCAGTCCTAGTGGCAGATGTGGCTCTGTTGAAGTGATGCTCCTGGAGAAAACTGTCGATTTTTTCGCTGAAAGTCCAGTGGTGATAGATGAGCCTGGTCTTCCTCTGAGAATCCAGTGGAAAAGGCTGCTTGGTGTTCCAAATCTCAGATTTTTATCCAGGTAGGAATGTTTGGCTCCTCCCCCTGGCTGAAGCATTTCCCAGTGGGATGATGTAATTCTGTCAGTGAGACTCAATGGCCCATTAGCAGAAGATCTTTCCCTGGAGGGAGGCTGGGTTGTGGAAGAGATAAGAAAACTGCCCAGCAGGTTTATTGACAGTTGGCCATTGACAGACAATTACACCACCCCTGCACCCCAGTTTCATCAGATGGTGATAGAATACAGAGTTTTGGTTACATTTTGCACTGCAACCCATGACACAAGCTAACAAGGCACAGTTTTGGGCAGAGTCAGGAAGTATCTCCTGTTCTTCACCTGGACTTACTGCTTTGGAAGTGCTGATTTTCTGCAATTTGGTCATGTACATGCCTGGACCAAAAAGCAACAAAAGACTCCTGCACCTTCATTACCCATTTCCTCCCTCTCTGAATATACTGCTATGATTGTGCCTTGGGATGGGAATGAGAAGACATGACTGAGAACTATGAATGTTTTCATGGAGCTTTTAACCACCAGTATTGGAGGACTATTGCACTGGAACCGCAGAGGGTGCAAAGCTGGTTCATCTAAGTAAAGGCTGACAAAGAAGGGCTAAAGCTGGTGGCCATTCTGCTGCCATGAAAGCAGCTGAACATCATAAGCAAAGTATGACATGTCCTTGGCACCCATTTAGTGTACAGTGACCATTTACATTTGCATCCATTTTATGAGTATGTCAGTCACAGCCCATTTAAAATGCCAATTTTGGCTATGTTAAAAACTATGCAATTTTCAGACCATTTGCTTTACCTCAATTTGAAGCTAAAATTGAAAAAGAGGAGCAAATTATTGGAAACATTACCTACCTTAAGAAAATGTCATGCCTTTGTCATATATTCATAAACCAGTATGATGTTGAGGACTTTCAATTCAACAATTATTTTATATTTGCCTCCTCTTTTAAACTCTAAGTAATCAACATCATATGTTTGTTTTCTAAAAATATAAGTTGAAGTTTTTTCCTTCCTACTAAGTTAATTTTGCATTTTTGTATTTCTACAATTGATAAGATTGGCAGTACTTGGACTAAGCTTACACCCTACTTTTTACTTTGGATATGGTTATCATACATTATATTTACTAGATCTCTGAAAGTCTTCCAAAAGATTCTTTATAAAAATTAATAAATATTTATTTCATTTGTAAAATATATGTTTGTTTCAAGATCAGTAGGAAGCAGAAAGTGAGGATTTGAAACAGAGAAATAATTTTGGCGAAAGTAGATTACTGTTTTTCCTTGTCCAGCACTGATAAAAAAGTAATTAGTAACATAACAGATTAGTTAGAGAATTTTCCTAGTTATGGAAATGAGTATAGATTGGAGGTTTTTTATAAACTCATTTCAAAAGCAGGCAGAAATGTTGAGATACTCTTGAACCACAGAATAAAGGGAATAATCCTCAAGAATGATGACTGACTTGCACTGAAATTTTGCTTTATAGAGGGCAATGTATGCAAAAGAAAGCAGAGGGAAAAAAATTTATAAAATACTCTGAAAAGTAAATTATCAGACATATCCAATCGTGAGGTAACAAATTTGTTTGGTTCCAAGCAGCCAGATTGAAACACCCAAGTAGCTGTGGAGAGCCTGGAAATTTCTCACAGCTCTACTAGATGTGGCCACCTGAGGCTCCCAGGAAACTGGGGACCCCAGAGAGAACCCCTTGCTGTGACCATCATTGGTCAGGATCCTACGTAATTGCCCACACATGGAGCCGGAGATTCAGGAGAATCTCCAGTTCAGGAGATTCAAAACAGGGATTCCCATGAGTTGGGCAGCAGGAAAGTTCAGTCCAGTCTAGCAGACTAAAGATAGTTCTGGCATGGGGAATAATACTGATCTCAAGTAGGTAGAACAAAACTGATAGTGAGATGCGCAGATGTGCCCTTTTGGTACATACATCATGGCCCTAATTACTGGATCGGAAACAGGAAAATGAAAAACACTCATCTCTACCCACAAACTCTTTTTGCTGCACTTAGTGGTAAGAGACACATTAGAGCCAACCAGATTAATGACAGGGGCACTCTTTCTGCCTAACCCGCCTCTCCACTATATCTTCTCCAGCTAGTGTGAATTCATACTGCCGCTTTTTTAATTTTTTTAATCAAGGTCTCTCTGATACTTGAGATCTTTTCTCTGACATTAATGTGACAGAAACATCCAAAATTACTTTATGCTAACCTGTCTTCCATATTTTAAAATTTTGATTAAAAGAGAAATGCAATGAGAAGCATTTAATATTCACAACAGTCTATATTGCTCTCCTTACACAAACTGCAAGGAGACTCATTACATTGTCTTAGCATTGTCTATTTCTGTACAGCATAGAGACACAAAGACAGTGTTTCCCTGACAGGGGAATTAAATAATTCCTAAATTTTAGCTCCAAATGAGTTATAAATGTTGTTGATGCCTTCCTCCTAAAAGGCAGGAGTGCTGTAGCAGTTCATGATCATTCCTGTTCTCAGCACTTACAGCCATGACAGCCACTGCACTGTGAGCTTGACCAGTTGTATTCATGGGAGCATTCTGAACATCACCAGGTTCCTATTCCATATCCATTGCACCCATCATTGCTTGTTAGCAGCATGCTTGGCACAACCCAAAATTAAGATCCTTTATAATGACCTTCCTACACACAATGTTAGGCCATGTCTGCTGCAAATTTCTTATTCTCCAAAGAGAGAATAAGAGAATTTCTTATTATCTAAAGACAGCCCCATCTGCAGGGCTGAGGCTCTTCCAGGTTACTGGGTACTTGCTTTCTACTCAAAGTTATTTCTCCAACTTCCTTCCCCTTATAGTCTGTGAGAGAGATACTCACTACATCAGGTGTGGGCACCAAGAAGGCTGGGCTGGCCTCTTGCTGAGAGTGACCACTAGATCAAAGGGTTATTTTGCTTAAATCTCAAAAAGCAAACAATGAGTATCTCCAATCATGCAGTTCACCTTGAGGATGCCCTTCAGAGATTAATTCAGTTCAAGCTTTAAATCTCTTTGAAGAAAACCACAAATCCCAGTCATGTCTATAAACAACGTGACATTAACTCGTCTAAAAGAACATATTGTTGCTAAACCCAAATGTCCAGTAAAGCATTTTCTGAAGAATACTTGACATATCCACCCTTCAGTAGCTAGGAGGTTAATAAAATGCTTCACAACTTTTGGGATTGCTGTTAGGTCTTGATAAATAGATTAGTCTATAGCCATGTAAGCAGGCTTTATTTCTTGCTTCCTTTAAAATTTTAATAGCCAATTTTAACAACCACATGGTTCAAGTGGTTTGTGGCATTAAGTTAGACAAGTACTTCATGCCTGTAGACTCTCCTAATGTCATTCTTTAGAATGATATTCAAGTTATTCTTAAATACAAAGGGAAAAATTACTGAAGCCTGAAATCTTCCCCCCTGAGAAATTCACCATCAATTCAATATATATTAGACTCCAGTATTACATACAAAAGGTTCAGAACATTTTCACTGCTCTAAGGAGATTATATTCCTACAGGGATATAAAAAATCTATTGGAGTTTCACAGACAGATTTTTTTTTTTTATCCTGTTCTAGTTGGATTACATTCTGTCCAGAGAGAGTGAAGAAAGGTCTCCTGACCTTCTAAAGATGACTGGGATTACTGGGTTAAATTCCACTCTTATGTTTATTCAACAACATGGAGTTTTCTTTCTTGTTTCTGTTTATTTTCCCTAAAATTTCATCTTTATATATAAAATTTACTTAGGAATTGTTATAACACTTTACTTGTCCATTGTGTCAGTACACAGCTACATTTCAGTGTAAAAAATAGAATTTTAAATTAAAATTATTTCCATCCCTAGGAGATGAAAAATATAAAATATCTCCACAGTTGTTTACTTTCATTCTTTTTGGAATATTCCTGTGATTCGCTGAGTACTGCAGGGGTGACATCCTTGATTTTCATATTTACTGTGTCTCAATAAAATATACATCGATTTAGAAATAAAAAGGCAGATTTCTAACCACCTGCACCTTGAAGACTCAACACCACCTATAAGAATAGGAGGATTTTGTGCTTGCTATTTTTATTTTTTTATTATTCTATTTTGATCAGAAATAAACATTTTTAGACCAAACCTTAACCCTGCCTGCATTTCGGTAATTCTAAAGTCTTTACTGCCTTCTTTTGAAGACAGCTGTAACACCATCATACTTTGTACTGTGAGATTCATCAGCCCATGATCTCCTTCAGCAGTGGGTACAAATAATTTCTTCAGTTTAGCCAGTATTCCTCTGACGTGACACTAATTGTGGCTTTGTTGAATCAGAATAGTCATGCTTTCAAACATGAAACAGGTTATTTCATCAGTCAAGCTCCTGGGTTTTCTAGAACAGAGAATTTCTGAGGAAAATAAAAGGGATAATTATAAACAGTTCATTTGTTTCCATACCACTCCCATTATCTAGGGCAAAGGCAAGGCACCTTTTTATATGCTTTAATAAAATGTTTTATCTAACTGATGTTTTCTTCCTTGTGAGAAGGTCTCAGGTTGAGATCCTGGCCTCACTAAATCACTAAATTTTTGTGTCCAAAATTATCAGTCACAGCCTGTCACTTCTGCCACTCCCTCAGCCTATTAAGAACGAAAGGGTGTGAGGAAACCAGGTTTCTAAAGCAGCCACAAGAGCTTCGGGGAATTGTTCTTTGAAGAGAATGCATAATTTTTTTCCCTCTGATATTCCCGAACTATGCTTTTTAACCTTGTAAACAACATGTCTGCAGCACCAGCAAGCCTCATGTTGTGCTTCAGCACTGAGCTGGTTGTACACCCAGACTTGAAATAAAAATGTTTTGCACCTGCATTGAAAAAATAATGGATAGATGTATTCAGACACACAAGTGCTGTAAAATCTTGACCTCTTTACTGTGTAGTGCCAGCAGGAGCTTTCATTCCCCTGCAGTTAGTGTGCTGAAACATTCATGTGCTGGAGCATGTTTTCCCTTATTGTGGTCAGCAAGACCCCTGCCAGCACAGCCCAGGACGAGGCATTGTCTCAGCCCTGTGCTACTTCAGGGAACACAAGTGTGACTTTTACTTGCATATGCCACAAAGACCAAGTTACAGAAACCACCAATGTTGCAAAGCTTGGCAAATATCAAAAAAGAAAATACGTAGAGTGAGAACAAGACTTTTTTAAGAGGGTTTGGATACTTTTTCAGTGCTTTTACACCTTACCACCAATGATGCCAGTTATGATCTTCTGGTTTACATTAAAAAACAGAACTCTATCAACCACAACTTCTTCACATAAAACTGGTACGACATTGGTCCAGTGCTGGTCCAGGATAACCTGTATTTATGTCAGCACTATTATCATTATACAGATGTTCCCAAAACTAACCAAGCTGTTTTCAAACATTTTGTTTATTCTTAAAATTCAAAAAAAACCAAACCCATATTGAAGATTAACTTTCCCTTTAAAGTGTATAAAAATTTCCAGTGTGTATAGTATTTGTATACTATACAAATAAGTTTCAGTTGTCACATTTGTCACAGAAACTTACCACAGGACTCATTCAATCCAAACGGCAGAAAAACAAATCACAGAGCATGAAGGTCATCATACATCTTGTAAAGTCCATCCATATTTGTAATGAACACCAAAAAAATATGTTTCATCTTGGAGATCTTAAATTCTCATTGAATTATTACAAAATTTTTATAGAATTTACAGAATTTTATAGATTTTACAGAATCTTGATTCTGGTATCAAAATGCTATTTTAAATGTTATCAGTAAACAGACAGTATTTTTAGAATGTATTTATTAAGGACAAACATTTAATAAAGTGTTTTTGATTTGAGATAGTCTCACATAATTTCTGAAAACATAATATTGTCCATGTATATACATGTGCATGTCTGTGTGTATGTGTATGTAAACACAAACAGAAATATGCAATTGTAAAACTATTGATTAAAATTTTTTTAATCAATTTTTAAAAGCTATTTTGTGCTGTGTTTAATTCCAGCAGCATTTTCCAGATTACTGAGGAACTATTATTTATCTTTAATTACCATGGTTAAAATGTACTTATTTAGTACAAAATTTTCAATGTGGGAAGATCCCTAGGCTGGGCACAGAAGAGCCAAAAAAGGCAGAGGGAAGATTGCTTGCTTTGACTTGGCTTTATCTGTGTGACTCTCCCTCCTGTGCATATGTATTACCATGGAGATTTTGAAGGAGATTAACTGTTTTGTTATTGTCTACAGGATTTCTGCTTCATGCAGGGAACACATTTAGGAGTGAGGTGTAGTGAAAGTATCAGTATAGCTTTATTCATTATGATTGATGTGTGCTGGTGCCAAGAGCAGCCCAACATCATCATTGCAGCTGTGGGATCCTGCAGTTCAGGTTTCAGCTTAATTTCAGAGACAAATTTCTTTGTAATGTTAAACAAGTCTTGCTTGGCATCACATCTGCTAAGGGGAAGACAGCAATGTTCCTCAACCTAACAATGACAGGTTAAGGTTGAACTAAACAGCGTCTTGCTTCAAACATGCGCTTGTTCACAACTGGACAATTGTAAAATAAATTCAAGTCTTAATCCAATGCTGAGTGAAAAGAAGTTGCATGGGCTGTGTTTCAACACCTCTCTTCACTCTGATCTTGAGGTACTTATAAATCTAGAAATCCTATGGCTTCTCATTGCAGGTTCTTTAATCCACCAACTATCACAACTACCTATCTCCACAGTTAGGAAAAAAGGCGAACAAATCATCTATTCAACACCCACTCACTTCTAACCTTGCTCAGATCAGTAATTCCTCATTTCAGAACCCTGTTGAAATTAGGTTTTATCTTCTAATTTTTTTGTATATTCTTTACTCCAACTGATTCTTAAACAACATCTTTATGTCATGTATCTCTGTGGTGAAAAGATGAAGATACATAAAAAGACACTGAAGAATTCTTTTTATGCTTTATAGAAAAGAGAGAAATATTTCATCAATCTTCGAGCAAAGTATTTGCCTCAGTAACTTTGACATTTGCTAAAGGCAATATTTATCATTTTTCTCCATAACACTTCATCGTTCTCTTTCAGTACTGCTTGAATGATGTGACAATTTTTTTAAACCCACTGTGAGGCCTGTAAATCAGTTTAGTGCTTAGAACACATGAAATTTACTATGCAAGCACCAGTGCTATTGACAGTATTTCAAAAAGGTCAAATGAGCAGATTAAAACCTCGCAATATGAATTAAACATATCCGTTGATCTTTATGACATCGAATACATTTCACACAGGCAAAAGAGACTTGCACATTTCCTGTTAACAAATTTGGGCATATCTTTTGCACTTGCTGCCTGAGGAAGTGCAAAATATGTTTTGAGAGAGGCAGATGACAAGCAATGAGGTAATAAGAATGCAAAATTTTCCCATCATTTTAAAGGGAAATGTTGACTGGGAGTTGTAATAAAAAGAGCATAAATGTTAATCCTCCTAAACCAAAGAAAAAAAATTACAACTAAAGAGATGGTCAAACTTTCATGTATGTGAATACCATATATACAAATAAATTTGTTTGTTTGTTTTTAAAGCATCCTATAAAGAGTTTACAGAAGTCAGATTCACTTTGTAGGCTGTATGCAGTGTTTGCTAATCTAGGACACATAATTCTGAACGTAGCATATAAAACAGAGTCCATTAGACTAGAAAACCCAGACACTGGGAAAATATCTAGATGTAGAGTAATGCAGATTTCTAATAATTATGGTAAGGAATCCAGTTTGATCTGCATATAAAATAAAATAAAATAAAATACAATAAAATAAAATAAATAGAGGAAAAGGTGAACTGAAATATATACAAATATTCTGTGTTGGGTTTTTCTCCTGGTCTCTGAAAGGAGCAAGCTCCCAAGAAAGTAGGTGTGACTTATTTTTCTCACTGACCTCTTTCAGGTAAGGGCTGCCATCTGCTCATCTGATGACTGTGCTATGTTGCATCCTCCAGGTGATTTATAAAGATGTAAAGGTCCCAGGACAGGCCCCTCTGATGCTCTGCTTCTCACCAGCCTCTGGGTAGAATACATCCCATTAACCATCAACCTCTGAGCCCAACCATCCCACCACTCTCTAAGTGCCAGAGAAATTGTCTGACAAACAACAAATGAGCACAGCACATGTTGCCCATGCTAGACCTTTTCTGGTGGAGAGATTTTTTCCTAACTGAATTTGCTTGTCTGAGTAGCTGCACCTTCCAGATGTCACAAAAAGAGAAAAATCAAACTAAACGGGCTTGTTTTTTCACATGAGACTATTTACATTGTGCCAGGCCACAAAAATGTTCATGGCTCTAAAACGATAAAATACACATTCAGACAAAAAAGAGAGACAAGTGACCAATAATCCATAGGAGACTAGTATTATGAATCAGCAATCATGAAAGACTACTGAGAAACAGAATAGAAAGAAATATCAGTCTGAACCCTATGGAGTAGTTGGGCTGTTTTTGCTGCTGGTGTTCCAGTCTTTAAATTACCATTTTTCCACAGTAAATTAAAGGAAAAAGAAAATAGTTTTGGTTGCATCTGCAGCTGCAGACGTATGGCTGCAGAATAAACAACAGCACTACAAGAATAACAGTTATATTTGGCCAAAAGGAATTCATCACAGGAAACACCAGATCACTGGTTAAAGAGGTCAGTGACTGCTTCAGTCAATTGCTGTTGAAACACATGGCTACCTCCTGATTTCACAGCACAGCAGTACCTGCTTTCTGCTCCTAATAAGTTTTGAAAGGACTATACAGTGATGATAGGCCTGCTCCCATGACAGTGCATACATGTGGTTTATACATTCTATAAATTTGTGCAAACTCTGTAAACATAACTTGGGTAATGTAAGTTTCTCTGCGTCAGCGGTGATTAGGCATCATTAGGTATTCCTGTCCTCTACCTACCACAGCTCTAGAGAATACTGCTGCTCATGTCCAGACCTTTCCTTCAAAAAAAGCCTTTAACTCCATGACCTTACCAGTCCCTAAGCTTCAGAAAAGAGTGCACCACACCAACACCTCCTTTAAAGTCCCTGTCAGCCTGGGGAGAAGAAACTTGACAAAAAATTGATATCTGGATACTGGACTAAAGCAGAGAAAGGAACATCCATGCCCACACATAGCTTCAATTCCTCTTAAAATAAGTATGCCAAATTCGGGGCTTTAAAAATCAGTAACTCTGGCTGTACATGTCAAAATTTCATGTCAAGTGGAGTTCTCATTCCATATCCTCAGTAACAAGGCTTTTCTTCTCTCAGCTAAAAGATCAAATTGGTATCATGGTGATATAAGCATGATGACTTCCTTGGAATAGAATCTCTCACTCAGCATCACTCTTGTTATGTAATTTGAATATCCAAGCATCCCAAATGACCTGCTCTGTTTTTATTATAATAAAACTCAGCAGTTCCTGATTTGGACAGGTTTACTTCAGTACTACTCAAGTTTTTCCTTTTTAGTGTAGAATCTGAATTTAGTTTGAGGAACTGCCCTTTTAGTTGAAAAATTGATAAAGCAGTCCATCGACCCAAAAATGTTCTTCAGGCAGGATAATTCTCTGTAATATTTCACCTCTCTGATTTTCGAAGCCTGAACAATGCAATTTGCACCATATGCAGCTCTTTTGAGTTTAAACATATATTTTATTCTTTTAGTGGTACACAGTCTATCACTCTTATGTACACCCACATAAAACAGTGAAACCAATGGGTTTGAACTGCTTTGTGACTTTCCTTGGTGACCAGAGAAATTTCCTCCCACAGACTCAAGACATCCCAAGGGCCAAATTGATGAGCACAGCATCTCTGTCCTAATTCCTGTTCACTGGAAATGTTGCTTCCCTGGAGCAAAAATATTAATTAACTGCTCTTTGCCCAGGCACCCCAGGTTGCTAAGACTCAGGAGAAAATGTTTATAAAGAAAGGAGACTTTCTTTTCTGAAGCAGGCATTTCATATCTCCAATTGTACATCTGTGCTGCCATAACAAGCATCTGAGACTCAGGGAAAGCTAAAAACATGCTGTAGCCTAAATTAAAATAATCATCAAATGCTATTCCAGACAATGCAGTGCATAGGCAGTCAAATTACTAATGGCATTTGCATTTTTACCTTCAGAAGAATCAATCCAATTTTAACTGAAATAAAGTTAATATCATAAAGTTTTAGAATCATAGAATTATAGAATTTGCAGGGTTGGAAGGAACCCCTCAGGATCATTGAGTCAAACTTCTGGTCTAGCTGAACATGCAGCAATGAAGAGGGTTTGTACTAGCAAATTAGTCCTTTCTTCCTTCCTGTTTCCTAAAATCATTCTTTTAAAACTGTCAAGTATGCCACATTTGCAGATCTATTAAGTAGAAAAAACATCTATGTCCTCTGATAGTATTTTCCTTTAGACCAGCAGAAACCTGTCTGATTTTTCTCTGCATTAGTATGATTTTTTATAATCAAGTATCAAATTATTACAAAGGGCTAAGAATATCATCTATAGTTAAACTGCTGCCCACTGTCACACTGAGATTTTTTGACATTATGTTTTTCAAGGTTTGCGGTTTGTATGGAACTTTCCAATCGCCTTTCCACTGCCATTTGCCTTTTTTCAATTGAAATGCAATTGTAGGGTGTCTTGTCTCTGACTCTAATCTCTCCAGGAAGCACTGAGTTATTCTTCTGATTTAAATGCTTTTTTCATATTGTCACTCTCATGGACATTATTTTGCTAGGAGACTATTTCCCAACGATCTGTATGTTCCAGCTCTGACTGAAGTTCATATAGATATAAATATAGAGACATAGATAAAAATAAAATAAAAAAAGGAAGCTTGGCTGACTTCTTCTTGCACCTTTTTTTAAGTTAGCAGACTCCACAGTCTAAGACTATCATTCTGTCATCTTCCACAAGCCCTGAATGTAAAGTATTCCCATAACACATCTAATGCATCAGTTCAGATAGCAAAGGAGTTTAAAATTAATCAACTGTGTTTAGAGCCTATGGAACTGTCATAAAAATTACAAGTGTCACTGCAGCTGTGTCGCCTCAGCTAACAGTTATATGAAGTAGGTGCTTAGACCTTGTGTCAGTGTGAATTTATTTTGAATTTTTGCTGTATCTTTCTGCCTTCTCCTCAGAAACTAAATAAAGTAATTCTTTTAATTGACCACAAAACCCAGATTATCCCCATGTCCTGCAAAGGGGCTTGTAGCAGGGTCTGAAATCCTGCACAGACGTTCACAGAAGGTAAAACAGACTACAGGGAGCCACAGTGCCAATCCAGGCTCCTGAATCCATGGTGAGTCCATTTGCTCCAGGCCAAGCTTTGTGCAGCATCAGTACTTAACACCTTTAGGAGCTCCAGTTCTCAAACAACACCCCATGAACAGCAGATATTGATCACAGGGTATTGGGGTAACTATTTGGGCTGTGACTATTCAAATGGGCTTCTGGAGAAAGAAAGTTGGGTTAATTCCCTGTTGGATGTCTCTGTTATTGTAGCTCTGCCAATGTAAATTAAACGTTCTCATTCTGATAGACACAGTGTGTCACTTAGAATTCATTAATAATATTTGATAATTGTTTAAACTGTGTTTATTTTGGCAAGTTGATTGTTTATTTCTCACCCACAAATACAGCTTCAAGCAGTTACATAACCAAGGTACACTTACACATATCTATATATAAATACACAGTTAAGTTCAGTCCATGTTCATAGGCCACAAAGCCAGATTTAAGTAACAGCAAAATTATTTGAGTGATAAGAAAGACACATAGAAGGGGGTCTTGACAACAAAATGTTTCAAAATCTTTCCCCACCTTCTTTGTAAAGCCTGCATTTTTGGAGAAGTTCAGAGGTGTCTTTAACTAATAGGTGAAGAGCCTCTCAACCAGAAGTGCAGTAGAAAGGCTCAACAAAAAAAGGATTCTGCCTGAAAAGCTAAAAACTATTTTCTGACTTTAATAATCCTTGGGAGATCTCGATATCCAAAAACTGGAGTAGAGCTGCAAACATAAATACCAAGTTTAAGTTTCTCTTATCACACAGTTGTTTCAGCTGAAGCACTTTTCTTTTTTAACCCAGCACTTGAGTGAATAAAGCAGAAGTGATAATGGACAATCTTCCAAGCATTAAATATATTGGTCTGTAAATTCCCAGAAGGAAGGTTCCTCTTGCTAGAATGGGTTTTATCTAAAGGTTTCTTTCTAAAACTTCACATCCACTCACACAGAGCAGAATTAATTATAATCTATTGCTTTCACCCTTATTATTACTGAACACCACATTCAATTTGAGACATAGGTCTATCACTTCTGCAGAACTATTTCTACTAGCTTCTAGTCAGAAGAGGGCTGAAAGAGAGGAAATAAAGTAATTAAGATCATTCTTCTCACCCATAAGAGCATGCACAACCTTCAACAGAATTTATATTAATATCACTGAGATATTAACTTGTAACTTCTTAGGACAGTTTGAGAGCCGGTGTAAATTGAAGTTGCTCATTTGAAGGAAAGTGAAGCTTTAGCATAGGTAGCTCCTTAGAAGTGACAGTGATTTATTCTATCTGAGATCTAAGTTGGAATCTGGAAAAAAGAATGTTACTGTAAAAACATCAGCTTGTATAGAATCTGCTCAATAAGTAAAATGCCTTTGCTTTAGGACAGTTTTGCAAATGATTTTTTACAGAAATGCCTATTCCGGACTGAGCAAAGCATCAAATTCTGAATATCAAATGATTCACAGAGCTTACTGCAGTCTTACTTCTACATTTGGAGTAGAAGTAAATGTCCTGCTGTCCTTGCTCAGCTCCAAGCCATTCTGCACTGCAGTGGTTTCTCTAAGGAGCACTGAGGCAACACTGAAGAAGGGGGATCACCTTTGCCACACAGTGGGGGCCCAGCTCTTGGTCATGCTGGGCATCACCTGCCCTGGTCAAACACAAATATATCCGTGAGCTTGTCCCCTTTTACTGCTGAGGAAGAATAATCCCTTTTAAGCTGTGGGAAAGCATAAAATGCCACCCAAATTTCCTTTCATAAATGCATTATTCATCCCACATGCATATTTTTCAGACTCCTGCTTATGAAGGGACAGACTGCACAGGGGAGTTCAGAGCAGATGAAGGAGAGGTCTTTTGCCACACAATTCTGTGACCTAATGCAAAAATGGCACATACAGCCATCCAAACAGCAAGTGCAGTCACCAACCTGCCTGCTGGCACACAGCCACCACCTTTCTCACCACCACCAGCTCCATGAGGCAGCACCTGGGAAGTCCTGCTTGGGCCAACCACCCTGCTGGTGGCTGCAGAATGTACCCACACCAATGATGGTGGATGACTAACTCTGACTCAGGTCAACTTTGCTTTCCAGGGTCAGTGTCTGCTGCTTCTCTCCCTGAGGCATGTTGTGGAGGGTGACTGAAGGAAACTTCCTAACCTTGTTCCACCACAACTTGGGCCTTTTTGGATGATCAATGGTTTGGAATTTGATTAGATATTCCTCAACCATCTTGTCATGATTTTATCTTGTCATCACTGGTTCTCCAACAGACTCATATCCATCTAATGCTGGTTTGACAGAAGGTCATTTAAGGTGAAAAATTCCCTTCTGAGTTGTACTGATTCCTTACAGCTCACCAGTTAGTACTCTTGTAGCTGTCTGGCAGGTCCTGGGTTTCAAGGGAAGGCTGAGTCGTCTTCTCCACATGGGCCAGCTTCTTAAACAGCAATCCTCTTCTGGAAGAAACTCAATATTTGCATTTTATTCCATATTTTAGCATAAATCTGTTCCTTTCCATCGTGAACGAAACTACAGAAAGGCCACATGAAATGCAAAATAGAAATGAGATTGTTGCTAACTCTTGCCTTTTTCCCAACCTGGAAATGAAACTCGAGATAATTTCAGTAAGGAGGTAATATAAAAGGGGATCTTTATTTAAAGGCCTTCAGGAGAAGTTATGGAAAGATGTCCACAAAAGCCACCCCCTCCAGGGGTGAGTACATTTTACAGGTTTTAGGAAATTAGCATAATTGATAAAAGGCACAAATTAGGAGGACAAGTGGTGATGCAATTCACCCCCAGTTCAAGCCACTTCTCTGGAGCCCCCCTTTCAGCACTAGCTGTACTTTGTCCATGAGAATGTATCTCCAAGAGTTGTTCTTGGCCTTGGTTCCCAGGAAGAACCAAGGCAGCACAGGGGTCTTGTACCCCTCAGGGCTTGGAGATCTGGAATCTGGTTTATCTTTCTGCTTAAGGAATGGCCATGGAAAAGTACTGGGAAAATGAGTCACTAATACAATAGGTGACTGAGTTACAAATATATATGTGAAGAATACAGAGAATATATAAAAGAAAAAAAGGCAAAACCTAAACCAGCGTCATAACCATGTCTGACCAGCTGTACATGCACCTTTCTGACTTTAGGTTAATAACAAAAAACAGTAAGATATTCCATGATCTGATGCAACTGGAGAAAAAAAAATCAAAGAAAGAATCAGTGCCCAGTGTCTGGCCATCTTATTATCCTGTCTCCATAAGAACTGGAAACTTCTGGGAGAGAAATTGCAAGCCATAAAAGAAGGAATTGTGTAGCATGATTTTGTGAACAGGGACTGTCATTTTCCCCAAAGAGAGTTTTTCTCTAATAGGATCAAATATAGTGAATCAATACTTTAGCCCAGATGCAGTTTATGGTTTCCAGAGGAACCTGTCTGGAGGAAGGTACACACTCCTATAAATACAACTGGTATTTTAAGATACTATAGCTAAAGTGAGCTATATCTCTGTTTAATTTCATTTAAATTTTGTTACCATGGTTTGGGAGAGGGAGAAGGGGAAGAAGAAGGGGAAGAGAAAGGGGAAGGGAAGGCTTTCTGTCCTGACACACTAGAGCAGGTAGTGCAGGAAAATGCTGCTGCTTCCCTAGAAATATTGTGTCTGTGAGTACAATAAACCCAGGAGTTTAGTGAGCAATAAACAAAAGTATGTTTGCTATTATCTCATGTTCTTGCTTTTATCAAGTATCATGTGTCTTTGCCAGAAAGAATATCATTAGCCTTCCTGCTTTACTTTCCAAACTTATTCAAGCTATGTGAACTAGGGAGGTAATTCTTCAATTACACTTTCACGTATTTATATAGAAAAGCCTGTCTATACAGAGAAACACAGTGTGTGAGGTAATTTTCATATAACTAATATGTGTAAACAATATATTAATAATTAACAGTTTATTATATATTTATTATGTTTATATATAAGTATATATTTATATCTACAAACTCCTTTTTGTAGAAAAAGCATCAGCATTTAAAGTTGTGTGTTACCTGTTCTCTTCATTTTCCACCTGCTTTTCTGCTGACCACTCTCATTCATCTTTGCAAACAAAGTTCTACATAGGAATTTTTATATTTGAGCCTCTGTGTAAACAGGCCCTCTGAAATACATTCTCAGCATGCCACTCACATAGTTTTAATTGTAAAAAATACATATATTTGAAAAAACAGCAGTGAACTTTTCCAATCTATTTAGCTCATTTTATTAACTGTGGGAAGCAGCAGTGTAGCAGCCTCTGGCAAATAAAAAGGAGCAGATGTTGCACTGAGGAAGGGAGATTATTTTCTTTTTTATATTCAGCATCTGTTTCACTCTCCTTTGACCTGTTGAAAGATAAAGCTCCAGTGAGACTGTTTGCACTCAGATCTTCCTGAAGCCTCCTCTTACCAGGAAGGATTCTAGGACTATTAAGAAGGATTTGATGATCTAGCTCTTCAATATTAAAATAGATAATTCTGCTGCTTCTTTGTTTCAAAAATAGCATGTTTCCTTCCTGTTACCTGATCACTGCTTTGCGTAGAAAAAGCACTGCACTGAGCACTAAGGCATTTTCCCTTTGTACAGCTTTTGCTTGTAAACTTGGGTGAATAATAAAAGCAGTCATAAATACACAAGATGAAGTTCAAAGACTAGATTATGTGTCTGTTACCACTGAGCAGTAAGTTTCTCATCTTGAAAATGTTAATATTTGAATATTAATGGCAGACAAGTGACCTCCTGTGAACTCTTCTGGTTGCATGCATCAGTTTTGTCCAGATTGTGCTTCGAATGCAAATGCTGGGAGATGTAATTATTGGTGGATGCAGATTTTAATGACTGAAATAGAGACATACAGAAGATCTAGCTAAAGCCTTGACCCAGAAAGCATATTAATGACATATTAAACATAATCAAGCAAATAATTTTTCCAATGTATCTTATTTCTTTTTCCAGTATATGGAATATTTCTTTCCAATAAATATATAAAAAACAGACTATAAAACCATTCCTTGCAGCTGCTTCTCTGATGCTACAAACAGATGAGCTGACTGTTCTTTGTCCAACAATTTCACAGAAACATCCTCTGTGTCACACATTTCATCAGTTAAAAAGTATGGAGTCTTTGGTACCATTTAGATGACTCTAGGTTATAAGAGCTGAAGGGATACTGTCCCCTCCAGTGCTGAATATCACCCGTTTCCACCAAGCTGTACCACCTTTACTGGGGTAAAAATCTATATCTAATTAAGCATGAGTGTTATTGAAGCATGGAGACTTCTACAAAACCTACATTACAGTGAAAATTTTACATTTTAATTTGAAGGAATTGGTAATCTACTCTTCTTTCTGTCCAATAAGAAAACATGAACTTTGTATACTTTGTAAAAGCAATGATAACAACGAAAAGAAAAACTGGAAAGACAGACTTCATACTGAAGAAGATTCAATTTTGTCAGAAAGATTTTGGGGTCTTTTTATGATGGAAAGCAAATATATTGTCATGCTCTCACAGACCTCATTCATTATTTATGCAGTGAGAAACTCTTGAATAAGATCATATCTGTTTAAGAGAGCCTGAGCAGGCAGTTAAGTAAAGACAGACATGTCAGAGGAAGAGAACCAGCAAAACATCTCTCTCAGGATCATTTTTGCCCTACTCTCCTATTTTAGATACCTCTTGCTGATCTTTTCTAGTTTTCTGATAAACATCAGAAAATGTGTATTTTCAAACACATTTCTGCAATTCCACACCTGCCAGTTTGATGAGATCCTTGGAAGAGGAGACAATAGGATGTATTACAGCATTGAGCATTACCCTGAACAGCTCTGTGCATCAGAACAGGACTCAAAGCAACCACATGATGCAGCAATTGTTGGTAGGAATTCTCATTTTAATTATCATCCTAGAGGCCTTGCAGAATTCACTTCCCTTACACTTGTTTGGAACAGAAGTCCTCATACAATTACTGTGTGATAGTAGTGATTATGAAAATTATGATTATAATAATCATAATAATGATGGTAATAATAATAATAATTTCATCTGGTCATTGCAAGGACTGAATGTTCTTGTATGGCTTGAACACATTACACATCCCAAAGACAGAGGCTTTCCCAACAGACTATTCTGTATTTAAAAAGTGTATTAAGTAGCATATGCTACCATGAGGTCTTAATACAGAAAAGCTGTAATTAGGAGTAAGATGCTTGTGCTGTTTGTATCTGAAATTAAATTAGATATTGCTTTTATACTTACACATGTATGAACATACTTCATTTCTTTGTATTTTTTCAGGAGGACAACTATAACTTTTCCCTAAAAATGTCACATTATTTCCTTAAGCTTTAATGATTAAACAATTCTGACCCTCTAAAATAACAGACAGAAGTGTCTTGAGTACCTTAAAATGTCAAAATAGTATTTAAGTTTTAAATATTCATTAATTATTCCCCCCTAAAACAATAGTTGGGTGGAATTTTCACTTAGATACCAAGAGAGGCTGAGCATGTAATTTTCATTAGACCTGAATTTCAATGATAAAAAAGTGTGCTGAAACAAATTATCTGACTGTGCACCTGAACTCTGAAAGAAGTCACACTTTGAGGGACTTTGCTCTTCTTTGAAAATGGGGAAAATTTCTTTGTGCATCACCAGTGATCATCAGAGAAATTAGATCAGAGTAGCTAGCATACTATAAATTATTACATTCTTGCTAGCTGCAAAATAACTTCCTCCAGTAAACAAGAGCTGTGAGAAAACATACCCGGTTGTGAAGACTTGTTCCCTTGTCATAACACTGTTGGAGGGGTATCAGCATAGGTTTTAAAAATATATTTCTTTTTTTTTTTTCATAGGACTATGGACAGAATTGAGAAATTGATCCTGAAATTTAAGGACTCATAGAAATGTTTTAAATATATGACGACAAAGACATATTGATGGCAAAAGAATATTTGGAACAATTCTTGACACAGTGATGATATGAGCAAGGTAAAGATTCTGAATAAAAACACCTCAGTAGATAGTCAAAATTAATTACCCCTGCTTAAACATCTGAACCTGGAGGACAGGGACTGTCTTCACAAGTAGATTCAGTATCTGGTGTGCCTCTTGCCAATGAAGTTGTATTATACAGAGAAAATGTGGCTTTCTAAATAGGGAAAGAACCACTGTTAAATGTTTGTTTCTCCCCTGGATTAATTATTTATACTGTGAATCCTCACCTAGAAATTTAACAAATGCATTACAGACTTTATGAGGGTTGTACTGGTACATCATGCACAAAAGAGGAAGGAAAGATTACTGCTAATCTCAGCAACAGCTGTCAGAACTGCAATTATAAACCCCTTGAAATACCACTCAATAGAAACTGTATGAAGGATTTTGCATTTTAACTGCTTCTAATATCACTTTTAGAGCCTCTACCCAGCAGTTTGCTCATAGTGTGTGCTGCAACCCTTAGTAATAACTTGCTTGGGATTTTAGATCACACCAGTATCTCCCAATGCATCAGTTATCCTTGGCATATAAAAGAGAAAATTAATTTGAATCACGTCAGTGACAAAATCCCTAGGACTGCAACCACTGTCCATAAAGACAACAAGCAGGAAAGCACAGCCAAAGCCTGCATGACCTATAGTGGCCAGTGGGAATGATCCAACTGCGGTGCAGACTCAGCAACTCACATGATTGCTCATATTCTTTAACAGGTTCATTTCACAGAAAACATATTTAACCCCTACCAATGTCTGTAGGATGAAAGCAATAACCATGTGTGGATGCTTTCCTGTATTAGTTTTAGGCATTCTGAATGTCTTTGAAAATTTAGTCATCTCCAGTATAATTTTTGGTGAAAATCTGTTTTTGAGCTTGGTGCCTGTTTAACATAAAGAAAATAAGAGGGATTTTATAGATACATATATGCTTTTATGTCTGTGTGTGTTTGTGTACACTCAAATCTATATATCTATAATTGGAAGTCACTCTGGCAATAAGGAAGATAACATCTAAATAAAAAACTGCAACTCCAAGACAGTTCTCTCAGCCCTCCTTTTTTCAAGATGGGAGGGATTGGGAATGGGCATACAGCCAGATAAACCCCAGCAATCAGGGAGCTCAGCTCCTTAATTAGATCCTCATCAGTCCTGGGAAGCTGCAGCACAGGGAGCAGAGTGGCTCTGCAGACAGTGCACAGCTGCAGGATGTTTCCCTGTCTGTCAAATTCAAGCCCCAGCTTGATCAGCTGAAGCTGGTGTCAATAATCCAGATGTGAAATATGGCAAATGTCTGACTGACACAAGAACCACCCCTCTCCCACACCTATTTATGGGTCTGGTAAGGCACAATAGTCTCTCACAGAGCTGACAAACTGGGGCAGGGACCTTGCTGCTAAGGGTTTGAAACAAATATGCAAAATAAGCAATAATTTTGAGTATTTTAGTGAGATTTCTGCTTTCTTTGGTTTCTTCCAGGAGGACAAGAAGGCCATTCCTCAAGGTGGAGTTTGGATGTGGGAGAGGAAACCAGCACCACAAACACCATAATCCTCCAGGAAAATATGGTCTTCTTTAACAGCCCTTCACAAACTGAAACCCCGGGTGAAGCCACCAACCTTCTGTCTGTGAAGCACAACCCCAAGAAAAGGGAAAAAACCCCAAGATTCTATGTGTGTGTGTAAAATAAATAAATTCTTGGCTTATTTTATGTGGATGTCATTCTTCTTTGCCAGCAGTCAGGATTCTGAGCATGGCAGCACCAAAATGTGAGACATGCCACTTCAATGCAGCCTTCACAGTGCTATGGCAGGCTGCCAGCACTTCCCAGGCTGAGCTCCTCCTGCTTGAATGCTAAGCTATGCACAGAGATGGTGGGAATGGTCTGGTGGTGGTAACCTTTCCACTGGAAAACATAAAGCAGGATGTCTTCCAGATTCAGGTTATAGAGAGAAGCAGGATTTGCAATACCTCTCTCCACTCAAAAATACCCTGTGTAGGAAAGTCACTAGTTAGTTGCTGATTATAAGCTTTGCAGTTCCTATCCATGTAAAATTCTTTCTCTTAACTGCTTTCCTGTTCAGCACTGGACAGTTCTGGGCTTTTAAGAACTTCCTTTATTAGTGTGGTATTATGTAATTTCCTTCATACACTTAGCTCTCTTGTAATCTTAAGATAAAGGCCAGGTAATTTTTTCTCCAAACTAACAGTTAAAGTAACTCCTTTATTCATATGATCATTATTAAAATTTACAAGGCCATGATTTGTGCTGGAAAGATAACCCTGTGTGTGTACAAAGTCAATACAGAAAATTTCATAAAAAGATAAGAAAAAACATGAATAAATCTAACTTTTCACCAAGATACAATTATTTTATCTTTCAAATAAAAGTGAAAAATTATAATAGCACCATATTTAGAGTAAGGTATTACTAGATTCTTAATAAATTGCATCTATCTTATGCCTTTAATCAGAGCTTTACTCTGCCTTATTAGCCAAAATTATTGCATATATCATATCCATCTTTAAACTTCTGTCCATCTATCAATGTAAATCATTGACAAATCCCAGTAATTTATAAGCTGGTAAATTTACCAAGAAAAAAATGAAAACCAAATCAATGTGTGAAAGCTCTTGCTTATGTGTATGGGAGGACAGATTCTGCTGTTGAGATTCAAGGCTATGCCAAAATTTAGGATCCAAAACACAAGTCTAGATAAAATCCTATCAACCATTTTCAGGGTAGGATATTCAAAGGGAGTTCAGTACCTAAAACCCAGACCACCAGATATCAATGCCATTATTTATGGAAAACCAGATATAAAAGACAATATTAGGGAAAATAGGGACAACAAAGAGTGGAGATGAAATCCAGAAGTCTCCTGCTATGATATTCCATTGCTTGTTTTCTTGTTCAAGACAAGGTTTGTCAGGTCCAGCTCCATGCTACATTAGTTTATATTGATTTTTTTTACATTAAGATGAGCTATAATTCCGGAAAACTAAGTCCCAGAAAAATTCCGTGTATGGTGCAAATCTAATTTTGTACACTACTTCTGTACCAAGCCAGCAGCTTGGGGTGTACTGAGACATTATCCCTGCCTATTGCATAGACATCACAATGCTGTCCTGCAGTTGTAGGTATTCTGACTCAATTTAAAATCATCACTGGGAGAGAATTCTGGTGCATAAGAGCATAAACCTGGCTGAGAATACAAGAGGAAATAACCCATCTTTAATCTCAGATTTTTTGGTCTAAAAATCAAACTAAGTTCGGCTGATAGAACAAATTCACAAAATGCAAGATGCTGTAATGCAGCCTGATGATTTTACACGCATTTTGTTTGAAGAAGACCCGAGCCACCAGAGAATGTGGCCCTGTACCACAATATAGCAGTGTATATTGTGCTATATAGGGAAGGGAAGGCACATGCAGGAAAATCCTTTGCTGTTTGTTTAAATTCAAGAACATTTTATTGGAATAAGCTTCATACCACCCAAAAGGAAGAGACTTATTCCATTATAAAAAATGCCAATGAAGTTTATTTTACCCTTGGACCATATTGACTTGATGGTTCCCTGCTCAGATGCTCCCAGGTGCAAACAGCTCCACTCTTAACAAGCTTTACCTTGGAGGCTCTAGCAATACTGAAGTCAACAACATCCACTCACCACAAGGGCCAGGGACAGAGCCTGAAGTCCTTCACAACCTGCAGGGTCTCCTTTTGTGCACAGAAAATACCCAGCTCTTTTTGGATACCCGCCTGCAACATCAGGCAGCTCATTTAAAACACCCTTTTAGGTTAATGTAACAAAATAGATCAGCTTGATAGTGTGCTGCCAACAGATTGATTTTCTCTGCCACTCAAAATACAGGTCCCAAAATGCAAAGTGTTTGTAAATCAATTTATAAAATAATTGCTATGCAGGAACACTCTTAGAAGTAGTGAGAGTACCAGACATGCAGACTGATCTTTCACATTACTAATAATTCACACAGTTGGTATTTAGAGGGAGGGGAAAACTCTCACATCATCCCAACTTCCAATATCTTTCTGGAAGAAGGTCAAAAATTATTCTGCCTCCCATCCCTGAAGGCGTCCAAGGCCAGGCTGGATGGACCTCTAAGCAACAGAACTGGTGTGGTGAAAGGTGCCCTTGCCCATGCCAGGGCGTTTGGGAGCAGATGGTCTTTATCTTTAAGGTCCCTTCCAACTCAAACTATTCTATGATTCTAATAGAGAATCTTGATCAATTAGGCTACATTTGTCACACAAACACATCAAGTCTGATACCTTTCTTCAAAACCTCTTTCAATCTTTTGAATTAAAACAGTTATTACAAATTTAAACACTGATTTTGGCCTGGATTCATTCACATTCCTTGGGGTTTTTTTCTACCAACAAGAAAAAGGCCGATTTGGTAAGAATTTAATTGAAGCAGTCTGAATTCCTCAACAGGGATGTGTATTCTCTATCACTTGTATGGAGAACACAATATTAAACTAACATTTGCTTTTGCTTTGGGTTGATTTGTCTTTAGTTAAAGCACCCAAGGTTTCAAAAAAATTTTGGTAAAAAAGCTTTTCCCCACAAAATAAGTGCTGGGGAAAGAGGGGACTTTTGTCTGTTTTATTTCCATCGTCATGTAATGAACAACAGGAGAAAATGCACATCTTTCTTGTTTTCAGGCAACTTGAACTATAAACAAGGTTTTCCAGAATGCCAAGCGCTTGCACAAGCCAGGTGTCATTTTCTGTGTATATGATGCTTGGCCTGATGGAGAAGAGGGATGGAAACCAAATCCTTCAGTGGATGCACTTCAGTATCCAGTTTCTTCAGCTGAGGATATTAGATGGAGAAGAAATTTTGCCAGCCTGCCTCTGCTAGAAAGCCCTGAAAAATGTCAAGCATGAGTAGCCCTTCTGTCGTCCTTACCACATTTTGACACCTACCTGAGTTCCAGAGTTATCTGATAGAGCATTGGGACGAGCTAACCTTGGGGAGATTGAATGAAAATTAAAGATAATAAAAACAACAGTAATAACTCCACACAATGTAATTCAGACAAAAATATTCTGGTTTTCAAATCCAATAATTCAACATCAAATATGCCAAAACTAAGACAGAGTTCTCCTCAGGATGCCTGCTTTATTTGGTGAACAGGATGACAAAATCATTTTGAGGGCAGGAAATGTGCTGCACAAGTTTGGCTGGCTGAGACTAAGCTGCAGATAAATTTTCATGTAGGTAATATTTTTACCACAAGGTCTGTTGTGCAAAGTTTGTGTAGGAAAGGTTTAATTTATCTTTAAAATAAACAAAGTCATACACAAGTGCCCTGTAAACAGTCTAGTTTAACTTCCAGACAGAGTGATAAATTTCTTCTGAAACAATCTTTTCAAGACCAGACAAACCAAACCCCCAGTTCTGCAGTTGTTTGTAAGTTCCTATAAATGTTTCTAGAAAAAAGAATAGCAAGAACTACTCAGAAGACAGAGCAGTATCATTTTTCTTTCCAGAAGTTCTACTCACTTGCTTTAAGTTTAAAAAAGAATTATTTGGTCCTTCAATATCCCTGTACACCTGCATGCAATGATACCAATCAAAAGCTTAGTTCATATTTAGGTCAGTGTTATTCTAAAAGGTGACAGAAGACTTTTACTAGAATATGAAGAATAAGACCTAACCAAAACAGTAAAAACCAATTCAGTTTAAGAAATATTTTAAGAGCAATTTGTACTTTGCAATCTGAAGGACTAATATTCTTTTTTATAAAAGTTGGACATTCAGACAGAGTGGTGCACTTTGCATATAAGCAGCCAATGTTTTATCTGCCAAAACAGGAAAACACATCAGTAAAAGCAATATTTCAACTGACTAAAAGAATTATTTGCATAAATTGTTCCTGTGACATTCTAAAGGCAATGATCAGAAACTTGACATCATTTCTGCAAGTTGTCTCCTACTGCACAGGAGCTTAAATGTAACTTGTGACTTGGCTGTTGAAGTAATTCAACCCCAGATCCTTTTGACCACAAAGTGCAAGTAATACAGTGAAATGAAAAGCACAAGGAAAGAGAAAAGCACGATTAACAGGAAAATCAAAAACACAGGGATATACGTTCATATTACCTCCTCACATAGAGATTCTTTACAGAACGCCATTGCCTCATTTCTGGTACTTCAGTCTTTCAATTTTTTAATAAATAAAGTATTTCCCTTGCTATTAAATCAAACTTCTGATTATGTAGGTGTTTTTTAATTTTATATTCCCTTTAATTATAACAGCATGAAATTTCTTTTACCCTTCTCTTTGAGCACTCAGTAATGAAGAACTGCCTCATATAATTAAAACAGAATTATCCTGTGTTCTGAGACACACTGCAACCTCTCATTACTGTCTGAGGCATGTCTTTAAAAATGTGCTTTTGTAAACAGCAAAGTTTTCTAAGGACACAGTTTTAGTGATATCTGTTCTATGAAGTTTTGCCTCTGTGTCATATGAGAGAGGTAGAGGATCAACAGTAAATATTAGATGGGCTTGCAGCATTTCAAAGAACCACTGAATTGTCTGGGTTGGAAGGAAACTTAATGATCCTCTAGTTCCACCCCACCTGCCATGGGCTGGGACACCTTCTATTAGGCCTGGTTGCTCAAAGCCCCATCCAGCCTGGCCTTGAACATTTCCAGGAATGGGCATCCACAGTTTCACTGGGCAACCTGTTTAGTGTCTTACCACACTCACAGTGCTTCATGACTTATCTAAACCCACCCTCTTTCAGTCAGTAGCCGCTGTCCCTTGTATTTCAAGTATGGCATTCTGTGTATCCCAAGCTTCCAAAAGTGTAATGGTGTTCAATTCCGGCTTTATAAAAATCTCATTCTTTACATGGGTTTTCTGTCATCTTCCTTCAAAGAAAGAAAAACAATAAACTAGTTTTTAAAAAAATATTTTAGTCCAGACAGTTCTAGCCAACAAATGTGCTGCACAAGTTTGGTTGGCTGAGACTAAGCTGCAGATAAATTTTCAACCCATGGCATTCAAGACAAACTGAAAGAAAAAAGGAAGCAGAAATAAAAGATGTCTTTTTGAGCCAATCCCAAAAGAGGTGTCAACACTTTGAGCTATACATTGGCTACACTCAGTTCAGCAAAGAAAACAGCCCCACAGTATAGAGAGTGACTGCTTGGTATTAGAGGAGGCTTCAAAGCTTCATTTCTGAGCTGCATTCCTGCTGCACTCCCCTCCAGCCTTTCTCCCATGAGAATGCAGCCACAGGCATGATTCACCCCCAGTGGGAAAAGCTTCTCCCCTGCCACTGCCCAGCACCATCCCAGCATCAGCCTGACAACTGTTTACCACTGGGGAGAAAGGAAAATAGATTTGGCAGTGAAAAATTTGAGACACTTGAACATGAAGATGTTGACTGAGAAAATAAGCAGAGAGAATTTTGCCAAAATGGAGACAGTTTCATTCACACCAAGGAACTGAATGATTTGGGGTAGCTCTGTGAGATCTGGAAGTCTTATTTCTGAGCTGAAACTGGCACAAAAACAGCATAAATGCACCTGGAACAAGCCCTGACCTCTGCAAGGTGCACAGGCTGCTGGCATGTGTCACTTTGCAGCTGTGGGAACAGACAGGCCACCTGCCCAGAGGGATATTCTCCTGCAGTGCCACAGCTGCCTTCTCAGGTTGATGCACTCAGTTCCTTTGAGAACACAGTCCTTCTGTGTTGTCATGGAGCCAGAATTATCTCTCTGAATGTAATTGTCGTGGTTTATCCCCAGCTAGCAGCTAAATACTGTGCAGCCACTCATTCACTCTCCACCCCAGCCCTGGTGGGATGGGGAGGAGAACTGGGAAGAGATAGAAACCATGGGCCAAGATAAGAGTGGCTTAGTGATGAAGAAGAAAGAAAAGGAGAAGAAGGAGCAGGAGCAGGAGCAGGAGAAGGAGGAGAAAGAGAAGGAGAAGGAGAAGGAGAAGGAGAAGGAGAAGGAGAAGGAGAAGGTAACCCTGCCATCAGAGTGTTATCAGCATATTCTCTTACAAAATCCAAAACACAGCACTGTACCAGCTGCTGCAAAGAGAACTAACTCTATCCCAGCTGAAACCAGGATACCAATATATCTAAAGCCTAGAGAAACTCTCTACACTTTACGGAGGGATGAAACTCATTACGACTTAGGAGAATATTGTTAAAAGATTTTTTTAGAGTGTGACCAAAGGAACAGGTGAGAAGGGCAAGTACCACACTGCTGTACGAGAACAGACCCACAGCAGACATCCAGGTAGGAAACAAAAAGTGACTTAGAGTTACTTACCCATATTAGGAAGTGCAAAAAACATCACCCCAGACCAGAGCAGGTTGGGTCCATGTTCTACCTTTCAGAACAAACAGGCATCATCAGCCCAAGTGGACAGTCCTGAAACAGGGTCTAACTGTCTATACCTCCATCAGCACAGTGAGTTGGAAACAAAATATGCAGGTCAAAAGAATACCCACATACAGCCCTCTCTTCTGCCCCAAAAGACCAAGGTGCTGGCTGCCAGTACTGCAAGTGCACCAACTCACTGTCTTATTTGTTATTCTGGGGTAAGTAAATTTCCTTCTCAGTCTGACTGTGCTTTCCAGGTTGAACTTTAGAGGCCTTTAGAGGCAAGTGTAATCTAATATTTACTGTTGATCCTCTACCTCTCTCTTATGACACAGAGGCAAAACTTCATAGAACAGATATCACTAAAACTGTGTCCTTAGAAAACTTTGCTGTTTACAAAAGCACATTTTTAAAGACATGCCTCAGACAGTAATGAGAGGTTGCAGTGTGTCTCAGAACACAGGATAATTCTGTTTTAATTATATGAATTCTATTCTATGGAGACATGGGCACGAGCCCTTTGAAAGACATTTTCTGACAAAATCGTGAAGAAAAAAGGTTGAAAGGACCTCGAGAAGTTCAGTTTCCTCTAAAAATTAAAACCTTAGTAACCTTTCGTTAACATTAAACAGCCAGTCATGTCAGGATCAGTGGTGTACTGATGAAACTTTAGGACTGTCTCTCTCAGTATGTTTGAACACATTTTTGGAGCAGAGAAGGAAAGCTTTATGATTTACTTTTTTTGGACTTTGATACAGAAGACTGAAGAGCTGCCTTTACAGCCTGTCAAGTCAGAGACACAACAGGAATTTTAATGCAAGATTTCAAAGCCACTTCACAATTTTGAGATTAAAGATCATTTCCATTTTTTATTCCAGATTCACTTTAGAGGAATGAGGGGGGGGGGGGGGGGGGGAGGGGGGCGGGTTGTTGTTGTGAGGATCTGACAGGGAAAAACCAGAACTTTATTATCAGTTGCCTTATTGTCCTGCATGGCTCAAAGACTTTAAGAACAAGCTGTCTTCTGCTTTCTTGCCTTTGTAAAGGAGTTTGTGACTGTACTGAGAGCCTAGACTATGCTTTTGTGTTAAGATGATCACAGTGCAATTCAGGGAAGCTCAGTTTGCTACAAGATTGCAATGACATTCTTTTTAAGACACAAAATTGAAGTCAGATGCTCATCAGGAGATCTGAGTGCAACTGGCTTTTCAGCCACTGTCCCACATCTCTGTTTTTCAGCCACGATAAAATAGCTACAAAAGAAAGGTACTGTAATGATGCTAATGATGGCCAAGATAGAAGAGCTTCAGGCAATACACAACACCACAATACCCATTAGGATAAGATACATCAACCACAAAGTAAGGCAGAAGTACTTCTGACAATGAACAGACAGAGACCTCAAAGTCTTGCCTACTTGAAGTTAAACACAAGCATTTTTCACCCTCCAAAAATTATAAAAAATCCAATAAGATAAAAGGATGGGAGAGTTCCCACAGCAGGCCCAGAAGAAAGGAGTTTTTGGGTATTTTCTGTTATGTCAGTGATGCCTTAGGTTTTAGCTATTATATTTTCTAGACTCTGTGCTCTTTCAGTGAGTAGTTTTAGGTTACATATTCAGTGCTACTGAGTTCTCTTCACAGTGCAGGTAGACAAAACAATTCCTTCTCTAGTTTGATACCAAGGACAACTTTCAGGTCCAAGAATGAAAACAATGGTGAAGTGAGAAGAAAAATGAGGAGGATGGAGCTTCATAACATGAAGGTATGGTTAGACAGTTGATTCTAATATGCTAATGGACCAGAACTTATAAAAGTGTGAGACCTGGTGACCCGGGTGTCCATTTTGTGACCATTTTGGGGTGCATCTTGGGTGTGGTCCATCTGGACTCTTGCACGGCCCAAGAGTACCCATTGAGACTTTTTAATAAATACCTACTTTATCCTTTTGCCCTGTCTAGTCTCTGTTCCAGGTCAGCCTCAAGAAGGTATCATCAAAGTCTTGGGAAGAAGGGAAGAGTGGGAAGGGGTTAAGTTTGCAGGCACAGACTGAGATACCCAGTACCAAAAACACTTTTCAGAGAAATCTGAAATACTCCCAAAAAATTAACATCCATGCAGAAGCAGCTCCTTTCTATCTCCATTCCCAGTTCTCATCAGTGAGATGAGTCCAGACCTCTTAGAGATGCTCAGATGAGCCATGTCTGTGGCAGGGAGTAGGGCTTGCCTTCCCAGGAAAGCCATTGTTACAAGGGAAGACAAATCCCTCAAGGAGGAAAAGGAAAAGGAAGTGTTTTAAGCAATCAGTACTGAGCCCCCATGCCCATGCTCCCTCACCACTTTGAAACACTAATGGCCCCTTTGCTCAAATTCATTGAAGAAACTCAACTTATCAAAGGTTATTGACAAGAACTATTGCAGACCATTGCCATGCAGTCACGTCCTCCCATAGCAACCAGAAAATGACTTGCAGAAGGAAATACCAGCACAGCCTAGCGCATCTGGCAAAGCTTCTGCTTTCCAGCTTCTGCTTTCCAGTCATCAAGGACATAGAAAAAGAGTGCCCAAAACCACTATTTCTCAATAGCTTTTCTGAAAGCTGGAGAGCCACCTGATTTCTCTAAGAGATAACCCAGCTGATGTCCCATGTTCTGGTACCATAATGAAGAAAAAGAAAACAGGAATGATTTTTTCAACCTTCATTATGATTAACCTAATCCATTATTTTCTTTCTGCTTACCCTATTCAGGCATACCTACATGAGACTATCAGGATGTCTCCGCTTTTTAGGTTGGGGTTGGTTTTTTTAAAGTTTTGCAGTCTTTTCAGTAGAATTTTTGAAGTTGTCTAGATTGGAAATACCCTCAGGGTATAAGAATATTACTATTCTAAAATTTACTCTGGCTACAAGGGCCTGAGCAGAAAACCATGCTTAACTGGCAGCCCCTGATGCAATTGAGACTGAAATAGATTGCAAGTATTTTGGCAGAAGATTGCTGATCCTTGTTCTTAAACCTGAAAAGCTGAACAGGCTATATGCCACAGAAAAACACCTTGAACACTTGAAAAATGCGAATTCTCCCAGCATGTTTTTAATGCCTGCTAGTAGGTCCACAAGCTGCTTAAGGGTGATTCCTCAGACAAAAGAATGCTTTTAGCAAAAAACAGCATGGCAGATATAGAAGAAAAATGAAACCAAACAAACCAAGGATGCATGGAAGACTTACACACTGAAATGAAGAAAATCGATTTCAACTCCTGTCAATAAATCTTTATAGTTTGTTATTCCTTTGGAAAGCTACCAGTATTTTAGTTTTGTAAAAGTTAAACTTGTTCTAGGCTCTTTTCTTTTCCAGTTTCAAATTTAAAGGCAACTGAAAAGTTGATTTTCAATATCATAGTGACTGCTTTACTTATGTAATCAAATTAATGATAGATCAACTTTCTGAAGGAAGAATAAACTGAGAAATGCAGGAGGTTGTTGTATTTTGACTTTTTGGAATGTCTGCTTGGTGAAGAATTCAGTATCACAGCAGTGGAACTCAAGAACCAGCACACAGAGCAAGACCAGCAAAGCAAAGCACTTTATATAAGGTCAAATAAAAGGTGTTATTCCACCAAAAATAGAAAATTCTGGGGAAAAGAATAAGAGTGGACAATAGAGAACAAGCAATCAAGTTTTCCACAATGCCCTCTTTGATACCATCAAAGCCTGATTGGCAGGCTGCTTACTTCTCAGGCTGGAAAAGTTAGAGAAGGTCAGCATGGTGCCAAGTGGAAGCCACAAGGCAGCTGCTCTGAGGCAGAATCCTAGCTGTAAACAGGTTGGAAGATTGAGCAAGGCAAATGCCTACCATTCGTACCATTGGGGTTGCAGGATAAGCGTGCATGCTCTTTGTGAAGCCATGGAAAATGTGTCTGCAATATTTTCTCCCCACAAAGCTAATTGAGCTGGCACCCAGCAAGACCCAGAAGCTGCAGTAGCATTAACTTGGTGCCTTTGCTCTGAGCCACTAGAGCATTAGTAAATCATTACAGTAGGTGAATATTAGATGATAGAATAGAGGGAAGACTTAAAACAATAAGGCCATGCCACTCTTCCCCAGAGGATTTTGCAGCAGGCTCCAGTTTATTGCAAACTCAATAGAAAATAACCTGAAAAGTTTCACATGGCTCTTCTACTTGAAATGGCTGAAATGACTTGAAACAGTTCGCCCAGAGCAAACCCTGGACCAAAGAAAATCACAGCCAAAACATTAAGCCTTGATAAAACAATCTCATTTTAAATAGCAATATTTATTGTGTATTTAAAAGCATTATAAAAACATGAGGCATGTGGTACAGCATTTTTACACAGATGACTTTGTATTACATTCATCTACCTTAAGTATTCAGGTGTGGCAAAAAAACATATTGCAAATAACTAAATTTTAGGAATAATTTTCAAGAAGTTTTATGAATCTATAAAATACCTAAGTGATTTTAAATTATATTTCCCTTACTGCTCTGAAACAGCAACCATTTAAAAAGTTGCAGCCTTCTCCCACATCACATCTTAGAGTATGTAACAGATTCTTGTGTTTTTCCACTGGTGCCTGCATGATTCAGAGGCCAAGCGGCTGAGGGCACCTTGAAAAAACTATTTAGGATGTAGAAGTCATGAACAAGAAGAAGAAAAAGGTGGAAAGAAGTATTGCAAATAGCGTCTGAATTCCCTGATACCCTCTTCTGATTTAGTCTTTTCATAGAGGGAAAAAGAAAGGGTCATCAGCTACAAGAGAAAATCACTGATCACATCAGTGATGCAAGTTCACTGTGCCACTTCTCTTGAGCCTGCTAGAGTTTGTTCCCTTATGAGACTCAAAATCAGAAGCCATTTACTTATGGATACTAAATGAAGAAAAGAGGAGATGGGGTTTTTTGGGGGGAGAGTCCTTTCCAAGTTTTCTGAAAAGCTATAGAACCTAAAAACTCAGCAGTAATATAAAAGTAAAGAGCTTATTTTTGTTGAATTTATTCCAGGTCGCAAGTACTATCAAGATTTCTAGTATTTTCACTAAAAGAATCCAGGAAAAGTACATGAGAAATTGTCCACTCGTCATACAAGATAAGAGCAGAGGATCTGCAATAAAGACCCCAAATACATCAACACAAAGAATTCCATATAGCAGCTTCCAATTAAAGTAAGGAAATTAAGATACCAAGAAGAAGGCATAAATCCACTTTTCAGTTAAATTTCTAACAAAAATAGTTTACCAGGCAAAAAGGAGGTTCTGGGAAACTGACATCGCTTTCTTTATGGGATCTCCTGTATGAAACAACTACAGAGAGGTACTGAGTATTCCTCATTCTACCTCTTGCATTGAAAGTCCCATTTTCTGTGTCTTTTTGGATGTCTTAGGGTTATGCTTTTGAAATCCAGGACGTCCTTCACATACAGGAACTGTAGCTCTCATATAAAAACACCTAAAGGAGGTCCCAGAGTTCAGAGTGGAGTTGAACATTGTGGGTAAGTGACAGGGTGGGAGGCACACTCTGAGCACATACAATAGGCACGATCTATGGCAAAGTCTCACAGCTGCAAGACAAAGGAAATTGTCAAGGACACATATTCTCTCAGCTCTTTTATCTCATATAAGTGTAGCTCACAGTAGCCAGGGCAAAATTCAATAATCTTGCAGATATCATTCCACCCTACAATGAACCTGCTGGCATGAGTAAAAAACAGACTGGTGAGAAAAGTTTATGTGCTTACAAGATGCCAGGGAAATGCATGCATATAGAATTTTTCCAAGCTTAGGGAGAAGAACTTTACAAAACTTGAGTACTAAAACATCTGTGGTGAACAGTAAGCAAGGTTTTCTTGGAACACAAAATTGGCTGATTCATATCCAGCATAATGCAAAAATTCAAAACACTTTCACTTTATACTAGAAGATAAAGCTGTCACTCCCATGAGGAAAAGGTACTATCAGTATAGGAAATCCAGCACCTAGTCTTGATGAAGAGGAAAATAAAAATAAGTGTATATATACTTGCCTCACAGCCTCTGTTCTGCACCAGCAGACCTTAGTCTCTGCCTGCAACTTGAAGAATAGATGTCATCAATCTCTTTGGTAAAAAAAAGTTGATGTGAAGAAATCATTTTACGTGACTGGTGGCACTTACTCCACCGGTGTTACTATATTCCAGCAGGTGTTTTGCGGGCCATTTGCTACAAAATGCACATGTGGTTATATTTTTTCATCTCCAGGCTTATGCTCTTCGGATTTTTCCCCCTTTGCTCTCCTCTTCAAGTACCAACAAGATGCTATTTGCAAGCCTTGATTTCAGTGGCTTGGTGTCACCACTTTAGGCAAGATATTTGTTGAGATCATGTAATCTCTTCCTACTAGAGTAGGCTATTTATTCATAGTTTTAAACTTTTTTTGTTTCTCCTTCCTGTTACCTCATTTTGTTTAGGGACTGAAGTACTGTGATTCAGTAATCTCAAACTCAATCTGGTATTTCCCTCAATGAGTCTTCTTTAACAATATAGTTCAGAATCCATATGTTTGGTTTCCTGTGGTCCTTCATATAAAGATAAGTTTATCTGTGTTATCATAGGTATACTGATGTTTAAAATTTGCAGTAAGGACTTCAAAAGCTTCTATGTCTGTAACTATCAGGGTTTCTAACTGCTGAATTCTGCCACAATTAAGGCACACACAGTTTATGACAAGATTTTATCTCTTGAACTTATCTTCATTTACACCATAAATACCCTAAAAAATATTTATCAGTACATAAGAAAGATCTCAGCTGTTGTACAGCAAAGCCACTCACTCTGGTATTGCCAGTTCCCAATCACTTTTAAAGCTATATCTTCCCACTCTTCCCTTAAATTTCTATCCATCAGTTTAAACCTATTTAAAACTTGGTGGAAGAAGGTTTTTTGAGGAATCTTCATAAGAATGGTTGGCATGCTGTCAAAATAGTTTGCAAGCCAGCTTTCAGATAGACATCCAAAATGACAGCCAGACATCAGGTAGAACCACCTGGACGGAGGGGAGAAAGAAACCCTAATGAGAATGGCTGCACGGCTTCAGAGAGCTGGGTAGCTCTCCCATCACTTAATTTTGAGGAACTAACCCTTCAGCAGAACAGAAAAATTAATTGTATTTCTAATTCCTCTCAGAATGCTAACAAAAAAAAAAATATAACCACCACTAACATACTAACTACTGTCAAATTTCCTCACCAGCCATTCATTTATATGCAAGAGATGCTCACAAGCACAACTCCCTTTGGTCATTGGACTTGCTGAACACTGAATGCTTCAGTTGGTATGAAAAACATTTAGAAGATTTTTATGCTTATTAACAAAATAAAGGTCTGAAAAGCCATTGAGTTTGACTTCCTTTAACTTAAAACTCCACAATGTAATTCAGAATTACATTTTAAATTCCACTTTTTTGTCCATACAAGTATTATCTTTGCAATATTTCATGGAAGTGGTTAATAGTTCAGAACATACAGAGCTACTATTGGATTATTCAAATACTGTATTTCCATAATATTAATTTTTCTCATTTCAATTTTAAAGTTATTAAAGACAAACATACTTCATATGAAATAGCACCTTGTCTTTTCTAAATTAGAGTGCTTCTTCCCATATTGTCATGAAATATTTCAAGGATGAAAATGATCCACTCAAAAGCCTGAAGCACTTGCTTTGGAAGTGGGAGATTCGTGTTTACATACCTGTTGCAGTGTGTGTGGCTGTTGCAGAAGAGACTGAGAGACTCATTGCAGCATATTCAGAATTTTTGTGGTTGGCACATTTCCATAGAGGCAGATCTAAAATCAGTTCCTTGCCCAAAATCAAGCAGAACAAGAGAAAGGTTTTCCTTCACTCTAAGAAGCACCTTATCGACTGGTCTGGAGATCTAAAGGACATGTGCATACAGCCTTGGAGTCCCAGAAGTTCTAGGACCACTTTTTATAAATGGAAAATATCACTTGCTTTTACATGGGATTGGGCTGTGCAAGCAAGGCAGACCTGGTTTAACAATCACACTGCTGTGCCCTAGCTGGTCTGGTGAAGAATGAGAACAGATTCCATCTCTAATAAGTAAAGAAGCTTCTTTACACAACAGTCAAAGCAGTCAGTGAAATGGAATGGTGTGTATGTACATGTAGGTGTGCATGGTATGGAGTCATTCTGACAGTACACAGATCATATCTAACTTTTGATTGAGAACACTGGATACAGACTAAAACAGGTGTTTAAAATGCATATTAATATAAACATATTAAGATAATTATAGGTGTAAAGATAAACTTATCTATCCTCTTAGATTTAGGGATACTTTAGAATAATCTTAAAGTTAGCCTGAAACTATGTTTAACTTAGAATTAATAGTTTATCCATAAATTGCTTATTGTCAGATCACTGAATATAGTTTTAAATGCATGTAAGTAGCTTTAGAGCCTAAGTACCACTGATTTCCAATGAAACCTCACATTTCTTTTTAGGATCTAGAGAGTAATTCATATGAGGAGCAAATGAGGGAACTGGGATCATTTAGCCTGGAGAAGAAAAAGCTCAGGGGAGAGCTTCTTATCACTCTCTACAGCCACCAGAAAGGAGGTTTTAGCAAGGTGAGGGTTGGCCTCTTCTCCCAGGCAACCAGCAACAGGACATGAGGACACAGGTTCAAGCTGCACCAGGGGAGGTTCAGGTTGGAAATCAGGAAGAATTTACTCACAGTTTGTTAAGGTTTGGAATAGACCACACAGGGAGGTGGTGGAGTCACCAGAAGTGTTCAAGAAACAATTCGATGTAGCACTTAGTGCCATGGCTTATTTGACAATGTGGTGTTTGGTCAAATGTTGGACTTGATGATTTTGGAGGTCCTTTCCAACCCTAATCATTGTATCATACTAGTACCTAAGCCACTAGAGAACAAAAATCACATGGGCTTTTTTTTTGAAAACAAAACTTATTCATCATAACTCCAACAGATGTGATTAAATGATCGTGCTCTTGTCTAATCCTAAAGCTGTTGCAATATGCCAGGAAAATATAGTGATGCTTCTATACAATACATAGGCATTATTGCTCATTCTGTTAACAAAATAATGTTTATTTTGACAGAAGCTGCTGGGAGCCTTTTGAATACCCTAATCTTACTGCATACCCAATCCTCTGCTAAAGATCTCAGCAAGTCTGACAAAATATGCAGCTCCGAGAACACTGAGATGTTTTCAAAGATCAGTAAAATTATTTTCATCCAGTTTATCCCTGTGTTTATCTACTTATCCTCCTCCATGAGAGGAGGCTTGAGGGATGTGTTGTGTGGGTTCTGGGTGCACATCAGGTGAGGACTTCTCCATGCCACAACACTGACGTTGTAGAGTGGGTGTTAAAGAGGTGAACATCACCCTCACCTGTGAAGGGGTAACCTCTGCTTCTCTCTCCCACTGCCCTGGGGTCTCTGGGGGGACAAGCAGCAGGCTGAGTGCCCAGCCCACACCAGTACCCTGGTAGCTTGCTGAGGTGCAGAAACATGCAGGTGTGCATGGGCACAGCCCACCCAGCTGAGCTGTGCTGAGGTGCAGGATGTGCACCTTGCTCAACTAGAAATGGCTCCTGAGGGATTAAGGCACATTTCAACTCCCCTCACAGTGCTCCTCTTTAGACATGACCAAGGAGGCAAAATATCATCAAGGCTAATCAAGACTGCGGCGTGTGTGTACATTATCTCCTGAGGAGGAGGATACACCACAAGCTTAATAAAAGTCTCCAAATTGTCTGCTAATATTCTGCAATGGCATTACTCCCCTTTCCCATCAGCACCACCCCATTTACACGTCTCTCCAAGTTAGCTTCTAATCATAAATAAAATGCTACATGAAATCCTCATTTTTCTAAAGCCTCCTACGCTTCCTTCCCAAATGAACTGCTTTGGCTTCAGCCAAGACAGCTGTGGTTTGCACTTTTCAGCTTTTCAGGATGGTTTGGCTCAGCAAAACCTACTCTGAAAAAGAAAGCAAGAAATAACTTCTTTATTTAACTAATACATGTTCATGGCAAAAGGCAAGATGTCCACCTGTCACCAGGAAAAACCATGGGCTCTCAGCAACACTCTAATACTACACATAAATTTTAATCTCGAGCTAACTGAAACATTTTGCTTTGTGCAAAATATTACACCTCACCCCACATGTTTCCACAGTGAATGGTTTTAAAATGTCTATTTATTACCCTGAGATTCTGTTGCACAGCCACTGGGCATGAGTAGACTCCAGACCCCCACGCTGCCCAGCACTGCAGGGTTCAGTTCCTTTACAATACCCCAAGGAAACTGCTAATCCTCAGTCACACACCACAAGGTCTGGTTTTCAGATAACCTCCCCCTTTTACTGCTTACAGCAGAGCAATTATGCCGAACCCAGAGCAGGGGGAAAGGTATTTCACATGGCTCATTTTGCTGCCCCATCAAACAAAAGAGGTGTCAGCAGCAAGAGACTGTGGATATCCACTCGTATATTTCAGTGCAGAATTGTAGCAGTTTGGCCAAACCTTTTGACTTTATGTAACTATAAGTTATTGCATAATCATATTTGGGGGGAGGTTCATTCACAGTAGACATTCACAGGAGCTGAAAGGTCTCAGCCTCTAGGAGAAATGAATAAAAATGCAGAAAAATTGGCAAACCAGAGGCTGAGATTTTCCTGTCTGATAACATCACAGAAATGCTAATTACAATAATTTGATGTTGTGTAGATTGTGGCACTCTATCAAGTTAATGAATTTTAGCATGGTGACAAATGTTTTTTGTCTCTAAGTCTGCTGTACAATATGCTCCTTTCAGTGAAATTATTTTAAATCATTAAAATTTCAATAAATTTCAGGAAGAATTTTTCATGTAAAGCATATGAGTATTTTGCAAAAGCTTTCCCAAAGTTTCAGCTCTCTATTTAAAAGCACGTGCAGTTAATTTCTATTAACTGGTCCTGTCATTCACAGTCACATCCAAAACATGTAAATCACATCAGTCTTTCTACATCCATACATCATCCATAGCATCAGATTGTGCAGAACATTCTGTTTAAGAGTTAGAGAGGCACTCAGATTTGAAAGCAATCATTTCTGTGTTTTCAGAGAATGAAAGTGTGCTGATGACTGAGGAACCTCACAGCTGCAGAAACAAATGGTATTTTTCCTTCTGACTGCCTCCACTGGCATCTTCCCAGATGACTTTAGCATCCTTTTCCCTCAGCTACTGAAACGCTCTGCATGTACAGCCATGTGCATATTGATGTTCTGCTGTTAACAGAGGCTTGCACTGCAGAACTCCTAATTACAGACTTGGGCCCTGTCTAGATGACAGTCTGTCAAATTAATAAACTACAACTATTTATGGCACCACCTGTGTGTGTTCCATTGCATAAACCTAGTGTCTGCTTCAAGTAGACATAACCAATATAAAAGGAAGCAAATGACTGAATAAATTGTGGGATGGAGATCCAAGCCCTTAATTACAAACAATATGATCAAGGTCCATCAGGTGGTGAGCTCTTCTTGCAATGGGACTGAAGAAGAAACAGAAGATATCCAGCACTTTCCAGCACTCAACTCTGATGTACAGTTTCTGCTAAACTGGAGTAATCTTTGAGAGTGAATGATGCTATACCACAGTAAGCAGAATTCAACCTTTTCAGAAAAAAATTAATGCTTTTGGAATATTAATCTACATTGAACTGCAATTTTTGTCCTTTTTTGTTGTTTTTATTGTAATGTAAACTTATGCAAATTAGAATAATCCTCTCCCTCCTGAGTACAAGAAAGATTAGATTTTTAATTTCATCTGCTGCAGTTGAAAATTTAACAAGTGCTTTTTATGAAATTAAGTTTTAAAATAATTACCTTGACAGAAATAATTACATCATCTCTGCCTTATATTAACAAATAAGGTAAAAGAAGAAGAAAAAAAAATCTATGTGATATAATGTGCACAGAATGGATGAATGAAGTAAGTTGGTCTAAAAATTAATGAGGTAGGAGATAACAGACATTGAATAGAATAATTAACCATCCCTGTTTCTTATGTGACCGTGGTGAACCTATGCACCAAAACTCTAAGGACACTTGGACTCCAGCAGGGAGAAGCAGCCTCAGTGCCTCCATGCTGAAAGGCTGAATGCCTGTCTAAGCAGCCAAGACCAGACCCCAAGATAAGGATTTTACATTCTCTGGTCCTCTCTTAGGCTTTGTGTCTATCACCTGGAGCTGCAATACTTAGGACATTCACATCTCTGATGCTATTACTGAGTCAGGTTTTACTTTTGAGTGTGCAATTCTCTGTCCTGAATGTACAAGAACACAATATATCCAAAAGCACCAGTGCCCAAGTCCATGCAATTCTACTGGTTTGCTGCTACTTAGAACTTTTGTAGATATTCCAAACATTTACACCTACAACCAGAAGAGAATCATTAAGGTTGGACATTAACTACAGCCAGGCATCCAGGTGTAACTAAACCCAGAATCATCCTAATAAAATATTATAGAATATTCTGAGTTGGAAGGGACTCACAAGGTAGATCTCAGTGCAACTCCAAGATAATAAAGCATATCTGCAGAACATTCCTTGTTGTCTAACATGGTATTTAATGGTTTAATATGCTTCATTGCTGTAGCAGCTGATGCCTTCTGGAGGCTGACCTGGAACAGAGACTAGACAGAGCAAAAGGATAAAGTAGATATTTATTAAAAAGTCTCGATGGGAGCACCTGGGCAGCACAAGGGCCTGGCTGGGCCACACCCAAGATGCACCCAAAATGGTCACAAAATGGACACACGGTCAAGAGGTCTCACACTTTTATAAGTTCTGGTCCATTAGCATATTAGAATTAATTGTCCAACCATAGCTTCAAGTTACGAAGCTCCAGCCTCCTTATTTTTTCTTCTCACTTCACCATTGTTTTTCTTCTTGGTCCTGAAAGTTGCATGTCCTTGGTACCAAACTAGAAAAGGAATTATTTTGTCTACCTGCACTGTGAAGAGGGCTTAGTAACACTTAATATGAAAACTAAAACTACCCACCAAAACAGCACAGAATCTAAAAAATATAAGAGCTAAAACTTAAGGCATCACAGCCAGAGTATTTCTTTTGAGCCTCTTGAGCAGCAATCCCTCAGCTGCAGCAGCTGCTGCATCATTTAGCCCCGGCTGCAGAATTGCAATTCCCAGACCTCATCTTTCATTTAAGCTGCTGAACCACTTGACCCAGACATGCTCCTGGAACCTCAAAGTGACCATGAAAATACTGAAAATGTGAATCACTAGTTGTCTTGGGGTTTTCCTAAGGAAATATCATTACCATTTTTCAAGTGTTCTTCTTAATCATCTATAAATTGTAAATGGAAGATGCAAATATCATCATGCTTCTTAATTCCTGTAGGATAAAACTGTATTTTTCCTTACAAATTTTAAAGGCAGCATTATGTATACACTGCAAGTTTCTGTTTAAATTTACAAAAAAAAAAAAAAAAAGAAAAAGAAAAAAAGGAAAAAGCAGTTTAAAAAGGTGTATGCAGTGTGTATTTTGCTTCAGTAACTCTGACCTTTAGAAATATTCAAACTGCTGCTTGATTTAACATTTCAGCAGCAAACACATTTTAATGCACAGAGGACTGTTCTCAAAGTTCACAAAACTGTTTGCATAGATGGAAAAAGGACAAAAAGACTGTAACAGAAAAAAGAATAGCTGTAGGTCCCTTCTAAGCATAGAATAATCTGGAACCAACAAGTGTGCTTATACACAGGCTGACATCACGGACTCCTGATCACTCCCAGCTTCAGAGCAGCTGAAGCTGAATTTCATAAACAGCTTGGTTCAAAATTGACCAGGAAAACTTCCACTATATCAGTGGATTATTTCTCTGGATTAAATCCTTCTCGCTTCTATTAGGCGTTTTCCTGCAACCATATCACAGAGAAGTATTAGAAATTACGTAGAAAGGACAGAATTTCTACATGATTTATGATTCTGCTGGGTGACAGGAGAGTATCTGAGGACACCAGAATACAGGTGAAGTTACACCATCACCACCCCCTGACTCCTGTCCAGGTTAGGAACCAATCCACTTGTTTAGACATAGCAAGACCCCCAAGGCAGATCACCCTCACTTCAGCCAAATTGCTTTCTTGTTTATTTTTCCTACGTTTAGTAGCATAATACAGCTTTAATCCCTCCAACTGGGCAACTGCTCTTTTCAAGGCCATTGCTTTTCTTTTTCTCTACTGCATTATTTAAATATTCTCTCACAGATAGAAGCACTCAGGCTAAATATTTTAAAAAACAATTGAAAAAATCCTCTAAAGTGTTACTTGTGCAGAGGTAAATTTTAGCATGATTGTACTGGATTTCACTTTTATAGGGGTCAGTGTTACTCTGTTTATGCTTGTAGATATTTGCAGCTAAAAATGAGCTTCAGGAAAAAATATTAATGAAATATTGCCAAGTATACTGAAAATCATGCATTGAATTATTCGTCACATTATTCACCTCAAGACCCTTACGAAAATATATTTTGTAAAATCCAGGAGTAAAAACACAGTGAAAGAAAAATGACAAGAAGAATCCAACTCATCCTTGAACTGATGCTTCACTATCCTGTTTTTTAAGAGGACAGGGAGTTCAAGACCATGTTTTGTTGAGGAGTCCAAGAAAGCTTTCCTTGACTTCAATATATAAAGCTCTCCCTTTATTGAGGATGAATACGAATTACTACTTTACCTCAAGACAAAAGAGACACAAAAAACTATCTTTGAGTTGCTGCACTTATTCCCAAAAAAGGGCAGCAAGAGTAAGTGTGCAATTTCTTTCTGATTAATCCTGACAGGCTGAAGGTAAAGCAGGGAAAACAAACCTCTAGCAAATGAGTTTGAATTCCTGTAGAGTTTCTTGCTCCCAGGAACAATTTTGTCCCTTTGACATGCTTAACTGCCAGGGTCTCTCCCACACACTGACAGAGACATGGCTCGAAGAAGTCAGAACATACAGGGATTGGGAGGAAAACACCCCGTTTCTTCACCCATGAGGTGGTTATACTGCAGGACTTCATCATCGAACTTTGTGATTATGAAGACTTGGATTCAAAATGGCTCTGGACAAATTAATTCAAAACCAATTACACCTGAAGATTCTTAAAGATCGATTTTGGTGCAAACAGAAATAAAACCCCTCCAGAAACTCCAGATACTCCTGAAACTTTTACTGGATACTGGCAAAGTGCTCCAGGATATTACCAAGTTTGCCCTGCCCTTCCCCTCTTCCCTTGCTTTCTGAGATTGTCTGGTTTTCCAAAAGGACCTTAAGGCTCATCAAGAATAGCCTTCCTCACAGTCCCATGCTATTTGCACTACTGCAGCCAGCCAGGAAGGCACTGGAAAGGCATCCCAGCATGATGGGAATAAAACAAGTCACTAAAGGAGCTATAAAGTCACATTTTACTTATGACACCATAACTTCTTCAAGCAGGCTAATCCTACAACAGATCAAAGTTCACTGACAAAAAGATTTGCTTCCCAGAAAAAAACCCAAATGACAACTCTCACAACATAATTTTCCAAGTCCTGCCAGGAGCCCCTAGATAAATAATGTCCCAAGTCACTAGTAGCACAGTCATCTTCCCAGAGCAATTTGTCTGAAGAACAGGCTTAAAATATCTACAGAGCTGTTCAGTGCTTGGGCAGTGAGTTACAAATATTTATTGATTTAGGTTTCCAAAAGACTCAAGTGTTCAGCCTGTCATCTAGCATGAAGGTACATATCTCCCTCTTGAGTCCTGCCAGGAAAGCAGAGGATTTCTGCCAAACTAGTTTATTGCTGTTCTCTTTCTCCCATGGCTGTTAATACCACAAAGACTCTTATGCCAACCTTCTGAACAAGGATTAATTTTACCCTCTGGCCTGCTACAAACACAGTGAGGTTGTCTGGTGCCTTCCTAATGGACCTGCTTATTCCTCAGAGTAGCACTAAGAAAGGAGCACTCTTCCTACCCTAACCCAACTAAATATTTATAACCAATATCCTTCCTTAAAACTGCATACATACATATTTTATGTGACAAAAGAGCCATTACAGAGAGAGGTACAATCCAGCAATGCCACCAGATGATTTCTCATACAATTCATTTTTTTAACTCTGGCTTTGGTCTGTGCCAGACATGAGGCCATGAGAGCTGGTTTCCTAAACACCCACTGTACTTCATAAAACCAGACTCAAAAAAAGAAGTCCCAATGATGGTATTTTTTTCCTCATTTTTAAAACAGGTCTAAGATAAACGGATAATCAGAAAAGTTCCTTTGAAACAATTGTGTTTTTACTGATTCAGTTTCACAAGCTCACTGTTCATTGTACCCTGGTACACTCTGCACAGTGGATGCTTATAAAGCTATTATCTAAATCTGATGGTTTACAGTCCCTGAGGATTTGTCTACGTAAGCTCAACACAATGCTTATCGGCTGTAAGTGCCACAGGGATAGGGGTTTTAAATTATTCCCAACCACCTGTAACTAAATTGGCCAAAAAAATTAACATGCTTTTGGGTTCAATTCATCATACACATAATTTTAGTGCTGTTAATCTACAAAAAGGATCTGAATATGCTTTGCTTGCATCCACTTGTTAAGCAAAAGAATCATGATCCTGTTGTTACGGCACCTATGTCACCTTACAAAGCCCAACCAACCAGCAATATATTATTGAACAGAGAAAGCCAAAATCTCTTTAAATCTCAATTCCCCTGTTGTCTTTTTTTCAAGTTTCAACTTTATTAATATGCCTACTTCTCATCTTTTAAATAATTGTCAATTGCTCAATTGCAAACACACCTTTCATCATTTAGAAAGCTCACAAATCTCATTATGCCCTCTCCTCCTGCACCCATGGAGAGCAGCCCTGTAGGCATTTGTTAAGCCTCTCCTTTGAAGTACTATTGTTCGGATGTCATGGATGTTTCTTCCAACCTGAGCTGATGAAAGAGACGACAGGCTTTTCACTCTCTCATTTCCACACAATTTAGAGACCATGTAAAGCAAGGAAATGAGAAATGATGCCTCCATAAATTTTAAAAAAACACGGATCTGGATTGTGATCCCATCTGTGATACTAGTTTCTGTTGCTCCTGCTCCACACAGCACACTAGGAATCCTGGAGTTCAGCCTCCAGGCAGAGAAGAGGCCAGGGAACCTGGATTTATCCCCTCAGAGACACTGACCCCCCCAGCAGAGGCAGGCACAGGCAGCACAGAGCTGTAATGTGTGCTGCTGCCTGGTACCTGCATTTTCTCTGCTGCAGCCAGGAGAAAAAAACACTCACCCACCAGCACTCCTTTGCCACAGCCTCCCTCCAAACACACAGGTGACAAGCACAGCTTCCAGCACCCACGGGCTTAGGTGCAGAGGCAGGAAAAGACCCAAATATTTGATGTGGCATGAAATGTTGCATTGCAAATTCATGCACATTGTGCGTCTGGCACCAGCCCTGCGCACACGCAGCTGGGCCAGGTGCATCTCCTGGAGAGGAAACCACACCCCCCCGTTCCACTTTGAAGGGCTGCTCCACAAGCAGGTGTGGGCACGGGGTATGTGCTCTGCAAAAGTTTTTGGCACCTTTATTTGTCAGTTTAGCCACAAAGGCCACATCCACATGTCCTCAGCAGGCTCGCCCTTGGCCACAGCTCAAGGTCTAGAGTCCTGCTAAGCCACCAGCCACCGCTTCCTATGCTTGCACAGGAAGGGCTCATGTTGTAAATAGAGCATCTCCTGCCACAGAAATATGAAATGGCTGCAGCTTCCTACAGCATCTTGACTCTAACCTCTTGGAGTTCTTCTGTATTCCTGGATTTTTGCTGTATCTTTTGGGGTTTTGTGTGTTTTTGTGATTCCCAAGAATGCAAAAGTGCTTTTCCCCAGCACCAAGATCAAAGGAAAGGCCAAGAGCCATCTCTTCTGCTTTTTCAAGGTTGTTTATTCTTTCTTATCTATACGTTTTCTTCACTGATCCACAGAGATCTGTGCAGCAGGTCAGTTCACAGCGAATGACACCGCCCCAAAGGTGATGAGTATCTTTATACTAAAGATTACATCTGCTTTGTTTATAAGATTCCCAATGCCTTATCTCTCTTGTTAGGAAGTCAGGCTCTGCTCTAAACCAACCAAAGATGCCAACGCCACAGAATATGGAGAAGATGAAGAAGGAAGAAGAAGCCCTAAAGCCACGTGGAGACTCCATGATTTCTTCTTCTGCTTACCAGTCTGAAAACCCCATAAATCTATTTTTCACCCTGTGACTAACTATCACTCTACTTAAACTCTCGTGGTCTGTAAATCCTCACACAGAGATGGCAATTTCTCCCAAGGGCTAAAATCAAAGGAGTTTTTAACTCCTTGCCAAGGTTTCCCAGCCCCCTGTCCGGGTCTGGAATCACCCAGGACAGTCAGAGGAGTGTTCTGGACTCCAACATATGCCTTCATTGTTACAGCCTTGCATGTCTATAAACATACAAGCCTTACAGCCTATGCTCATGTCTCATTTATTTGGTTTAATACCAACAAAATTATTTTGTTTATTTCAGTCTGCTTCAGTCTCCATGGTCTTTTGTGCAGTGCCAAATTACATCTGAATATATATATTTATATACACACACATATAAATGTATATATATATATATATATATATATATTTATATATCAGGAATACATGAGCCTTTCATACAGAGCAGTCATAGCTAGAAACTGAAAACGTCTTCTCTCAGGTATTTGGAGCTGATAAACTGTTAGGGGAACAATAGAGACCTGTTTTGGGGAACTGCATTTTGAAGAGGAGTTTGAAGAGAGAAATTAAGACCTAGCAAAGAAGTGATAACACTTGCTCTAGCGTTAAATAGGCTGTAAGTCCTACTGGAAAAATATGGCATACAACAGAGAAAGTAGTATTTTTATTTTCCAAATAATTTCCAAACATAACAAGATTCTTTAGCTTGAAATCCATGGTCCATGCTTGCTTACTTCATTCTGAAATTTAGATCATAAATAATCTTTCAAAATGTGTATGGTGAGCATATGTTTAAATTTTCCATTAAATAGTTCTTTTGGGTTTTTCTCTCCTTTTTTTCTACTATTTAACAGGAAACAAAAAAACCCAAACTAACTTTTTTACATAAAATTATTATTCTAAATTTTTGGGTGGTTCATTAATCACTGCTCTGCATTTTCAGCAGAATTAAATAATTAAATTAAGAAAAAATAAATTATTTTTTGTTCATATTGTCTCATTCAACTAAACAGAGTATTTGAGACCTTACTAGGTAAAACACATGTACCAGCATGTTTTGCCTCTCTATTTCAAAAAGAGTATCAAAGCAGTAGTGCTTCAGTAAACCTCTGCCAGATAGCATTTCCAGAGCACTTCCAGCTTTCAGAGAACAAAGTTGAAGATTTAAAGTGTTTGTTTGTAATAGCAAGTGATCAAAAAAAAAAAAAAAAAACAAACCCAAAACATAAATCACTTCAAAAGTACTGGAAAAGTACTACTTTCAAAAGTACTAGAAACTCTGCAAAATAGATATTATTCTGTAACACTGGACTCCACATCATACAGAGCATAAGGAAATGTACTTGTGTGAAGAGGTACAGGGAACTTTAGAAATTGATTTTTTTTTTAATGACCGATATCTCAATTTGATAGGCAGATGAATAAACTGAAGAACGAGAACTTTCCTTTCTAGAAGAGAAAACCACAGATGAATTTTGGAGACTAAATAAGAATTATATTGCTCACACTCCATGGAAAGTCATTCATTTCACCTTTGCTATTAGTGATTTTCTACGTGTCAAGAGATATTCAGCCTTAAAAAAAAAAAAAAAAAAAACAAAACTAAAAAAACCCACAACCCAAAAATCCAAACCAAAATCGAAACCATCCCCCAGTAAAAAGCAGATTATCCAGCTCATTGTACAAATGCAAATGAAGCCACCACTAAAGAGGTGTGCAGAGGATTCAATTCTCCTTTTGACCTTAGCTCTTACATGCAATTACCTGCCTTGTTTTAAATAGTTGTTCCACAGACAGTGAAAAACACCTGCTGTTTCCATAGATGTTAATCTCTCTGCAGCCAAACCAGAGCTCTGCCACCCTTTCAGAGAAAATAAGGACTTAGGATGCTGCAGACACCCATTTTCTTGGGCAGCCAGAGCTTGTTCCCTTGCTAAATCATATATCATATAGATATATCTCCAGAAGGGTGGGATAAGCTAGACATGGTAAAAGACACTGCAGAACCCTGGAAAAACCCTTATACCCCTCTTTTGTACAATGCATGTCACTAAATATCACAGAAATTCTGAAATCAAAAATGCCAAAAGCTCCACGGAGAATTTACTGTCATTTTGTAAATATTATTTTGTAAATAAAATGTGGACATTTTACAGGCATTTTAAAGGAGTTACCTGTACACTAAGGGAATGATATCTGTGTGCTATAGCAAGGACGGGAAGGGCAGGTGGTGGTTAATGAGGATGCATTGGCTAGTGGGGCCCCTGAGTGGGATGTTTCCCAGAGAAGTTGTGGATGCTCCATATCTGGAATTTTTCACAGAGTTTTGAGTAACCTGGTCTAATGGAAAGTGTTCCTGCCACCCATGGCAGGGGCCTTGAACCAGGTTATCTTCAGAGGTCCCTTCCAACCCAAACCGTTCTGTCACTGTCTCTGTTGGCTTTGCTCAGTTCATGAAGACTCACAATAAAACTCAGGGACTGACCATCCAAGTCCAACTTGTCAGAACTCAAATCACAGAGAAGTACCACAAAATGAAGGAGAAACTGCTGCTTTGCAGTCTAAAACACCTTGCAAATTTGCAAGAAACCACAGTAAGGATTTCTGCTTATGAATTTTTGTTACCTCGTGGCCACAAATGAAGAGTTGATGCCTTTTCCACAAAGAGGCAAAAGTATACAAAAATTATCTGAATGGGTCTTTTTTCCTCCTAATGCTGAGATCTGTCTCCCATCAAACTAAGTCAACAAATTAACATTTGTCACTCACTGTCCATGACTGCTGGTAATTCATATTCTACTGTATTCTACGCACATAAAGAAAGAGGCTGAGTAGTAAACTACTTGAATGTGATCACTTTTTTTTTAAAGGCTAAACAGCCCACTGCATATGCTCAAGTTCTAATTATAATATATAAATGTATTATATTATATTATATACATTATATATTATTATAATATATAAATAATAGTGCTCAACTTCTAAACACCCAGGCGCTGCAGCTAATCCAGCACATGAGGGATGAGGGGCCCTGTTCCAGGCACACACAGCAGATGCTGTCAAGTGTGCTCAAGGCCAAGCAAATAGAGCAACAGCCCCATCAGGACAGGGAGAAACTGCTGCCATATATGCAATTTGCAAAAGAAGATTTCATTTCACACCTGAACTCACAGCAGATATAAAAACAGGTCATTGTGTCTGGGACTGGCATTTTAGATACCAGTTAGGTCAAAAAAAGTTTCCTGATGCTGTTCATTTACTGTTGTTTCCTAAACATCAAATACTTTTCCATATTCCATTGCCTCCACTTTTTCTCTTAATAACAAAGCTGTTTTCCTCCAGTCAAGATAAATAAAGTGATAGATTTTGACGTATGTAATTACAGCAGCTCACCTAGATCAAACCAATTGCATCAGTTAATCACATAACTGCTGGCAACAATAACAAAATACAGTCCTAAACAGAAAATCAAGTCAAATAAATTAAAGAACAAATCACCCTGATGGACTCACAACCATCTCATTAGGCATTTTATGAGAAAACTTCATCTCAATAAATCAAATAAATTTTGTAGTTATCCACTCAATACTGCTTTTATCCAAGTGGATGATATTTTACATTGAATTTTAGAGAGAAACAATAAACTGCTACATTAAAAATAAAGACAATATTATATCAGCTCCTCTGTGTTCATGAAAGCCATTTCCAATCCAGGTGTTAAGTGGATTAATTTATATTGCCCTATAAGAAGAAATCAAGTTTACCCGGCTGGATTTGATTTCCATTATATTTAGGGAGACTTTCCATTAAGTCAGAAAAGCATTTAAGCTATTTATAAACTTAAGTCTAAATGAAAACATCTCCAAGCCTCAAAATAGTGGTTTGACTACTCGTTCAGGCTGCAAATATGCATGTTCAGATACCTCTGCCTAATTTGAACTATCAGTTTTAAACCAGGTAGCTCCCTGCAGCTATGTGTTGTGACCACCAGCATGGATTCTTTGGGAAGTGTCTCCATTTGCTTTGCTGGAGCAGATCCATTTTGTGTAGCTGATTCACTGACTCAGATCTGACCTGTTTTCTGTGTCTTTAGCAATTGCTTAGGCTATTTTGTCATTCCCTGACCCAATATTTAATTTCCAATGTGAGACAGTGTCATGCATCAAGAGACAGTCTCTTTCCAGCATCAGCCCAACCATCCCCTTGAAGCTGGATACAAACTACAACCATCCAAAGACACTGATTTCAAACTGGGAATCCTCCAGCCCCAGTTCATTTTCTTATGTTTGCATCATTAATTCAGCAGTTGGCAATTATCTCTTTTTAAGGTAATTATGCAGGATGGATGGTAACATAGAGTAGTTACCAATACCATTATTAAACAATTTATTTAAGGTAAACAAATCATTAACAGCTCATCACCCAAATAAATTTTTTGAGACTACAAAAATTGGAAAAAATCCTGTTGTATTAACAATCACCCTGTTAAACTTCAGAAACACCTCAAAGCAAATCAGCCCAGAAAGAAGACTGCAAATCCTCTTAATTAGAGTTTATGTAGCTACATGCATGCAAAAGCAGTCCTGCATTTCAGGAAAACAAGTTACAAGATTTCTATGTCCTGCAAGGAAAACCAGGAGTTAACTTCTCCTTAGCTCCAGAACTAGAGAAAGCAGGAAATCTTCATCCTCTCTGCTCACAAAATCAGGAAAACACACATATTAAAAAATAAATATATTTAAATTACCATTATACACAATGATTTTTCAAAGCCTTAAAAGCTTTTGTAGAATCATACAAGTCATATTCTTCAGGAATGCAGATGGGCTCATTCACAGCAATATTTAGGTTATGTTGGTGATATTTTGGGTTATCAGTCAGTGAAGGATGAAGAGAATGAACGATACAAATGGGGGAGGACAGCTGGATCCCAAATACTGATGTGAAATGGGTCAGCACAGGAAAGGTAGCAACTCTCCTCAAGGACCATCAGATTAATAAGGTAGCACAGAGTTATCTGATTGAACCCCTACTTAATGCTACATATCTTCCACTTATATCTTCATCTTGCTATGCATGAAATCAATTATGAAGTCACTGTGATGGCACTGATGAAACAAGAATACCTATGTGATGTTTACAGACCATCCTTGCACTTAGATCAAAAAGAAACTACTCAAAGAGGGAAAACAGCTTTGATGAATGGAGTTTGAGACAACAGAAGTGACTTCCCTATTATCTTCAAAGGAATGTTGCCATGGGAATGGACTGTAGCACCAGTGTATAACACCTGAATGATTCAGGATGGTTAAGAGGGAAGTAAAGATTGACATATTTGACCACTGAGTTCCTCAGATGCAAGAGAGAGAAAAAAAAAAATCAGGTAATGGTACTCAAGTGTACTGTTATATCACAGGATGGTTCTTTTTGTGTGAAATAGACAAGCCAGCAGCAGACTCTGTCACAAGAAAACGATGAAGTATCACATTGACAAAAGCTGCTTTGCCGTACTGCAGAAGCAAACAAAAAACAGTTGTGTGAGTAAACAGCTTAACTAAGGCATTTTTAAATGCAGATCTAATACTGCAGCCTTTCCCAGAGAGCCATGACCTGGCAAAGACAATAAAAAACACAACATACCCACGTGGTAATTAAGCTTCAGTTATACACCTGAGTTCTGCCTGTGCCATCACACTTAGGATTCTTCTTTTTGAGAGAAGGCATCAGCTTTATTATAGATAACAGACATATACTCATGTCTCAGAAACCAGCTCTTTCTAATGTGGATGTGAGGTTGGTGTCAGGACTTTCTGACATCTTTAACACATCAAGTCAGTGGTGCCCCTAATTTTTGTATTTTGGCTCGAGGAGGAAAGCAGAGTTTGTGATATTATCAGGACCCATTAGAAACAGAGGTAACGGTGTTTCTAAGTGATTTCTCTCTAATTTACTAGAAGAGATGTCTGGGAGAGAGCTGCTGTCACCAAAGTTTCAGCAGCTGTAGGAAAATACCAGCACAAGAATGAGATATAATACCCAGGATGAGATCACAAACTGAAATGTAGGGAGTTTCATTTGAATATAAGGAAAAGCTTCCTTATTTGGAGTGGGACACCACTGGAACAAGCTACCCAGTGAAGTTGTGGAGACTCCTCTGGTGATATTTAAAACCTACTCAGATATGTTCCCGTGTAACCTGTTGGAGATGAATCTGCTTTAGCAGGGCACTTGGACTTGATGGCCTTCAGAGGTCCCTTGCAACCCCTGCCAGCCTGTGATTCTGTGATCCTTACCATAGCTTCAGTAGATCTGGAAGCAGGAAGGTTTAAAGCCACCAGAGGAATGGGTTTCTGGTCCCATCTCCCAACAGGAAGAACAGGAGAAAGGATCAACATTTAAAGGCAGTTGATATTGTACTCTCTGAGAACGGGGACCATAAGACAATGCTCTGCGCTTCCACAAATTCCAGGATTTACAGTCCTTCAGGGATAGTGGTTAAGCCCTAGGAAATATAAATGAAGAAGGGGAATTAATTTGCTTCAGAGCCCTCCCATCTCCCAGTGCAAACCTCCTCCATTCCCTTCTGCACCATCACCTCGTGCACGCACCTGAATCCTCCGGTTCAGGAGAGAGAGGCCTCTGCAAGGATCTGTCCAAGGAAACCAGATCACTGAATTAGCCTTTAAAAGGGATGAAATCAGGAATCACTTTTACAGTAGGGCTGTGCACCAGAGCAGCTAAACACAGCAGATCCCTCCCTCACTGGTGCCCTGCTCAAGCTGCCATGGCAGTTTGGGTGACCAAGCACTGCCCTGCACTGCTCATGGTGTCTGCTAAAAGAGCTGGCTCTTCTCATGAGAACCTTCTTGTTTAGTACAAACCAGTGAGCTCCTGGTGCCATGCCTTGGCAGGGAGGCTTTGCAGCAAGTTAGCTGTGGAGCCTGCTCATCTCCCCAGGCATAAACCCAGCTGTTTCCATAACAAATCACATCAGAACTCAGATTGCTTTTGTTTAACCTCTTTGGCTTATTACATGTCCCGGGCTAAAACAGTGATGATTAAACAGCATTCCCAAGCACTGCTTTAATTAAGCAGCATCACTAAGTTATTTAAGCTACACAGGGGCTCCTGATAATGTTGCAACCTTTAGTTTTAATTCCTTTACTTCAAAGTTGTGCTGAGAAAAAGCTCTTTTCTCTACTTTGGTCACCACTTAGTACTCATCAGATACTCATTTTCAAAAATGCTAGGAAAAGGGCATGCATTTCAGCTAAAGTAATATTTATTAGAAGCAAATTTCTAAACACTTAGAGTAGCTTTATGCAGACCCCATTGCAAGGGCCTTTCATGGCAATTATTGTAATCAAAAGACAATAGCCAAAAGGTATTTTAAATGGACAGATGAGTTCCTACCTGATCTGACAACAGAAGTTCTTAAAGTTCAGAAAAGTCAACAATACATTAAGGGTTTTAGCCTTTGGTCACAGGTGACGAGGCTCTCTGAAAGCAAAACAGAAATGACTACATACTTCAGGTATATAAAGCATCCCTTCAATTTGTCCAAGATCAATACCAGGAACAAAACCAAGATGTTGGGACTTGGGAGAGCTGAACTTACCAAAACAAGAATCCAGGTAGAAGCTAGAGGAAGGTGCCCATTTCCCCCTAGTACCCCCTTAGAGAACCCAAACTTCCCCATCACCTAGACCTGGGTTATTACCGAGGATCCTCCAGGCCATCTCCCTGGCACAACCCCTCCAGCCAGGCTCCAGGGACACAGCAGAATCCTTTAGCTGCACAGACTCTTTGCTGCCAAGTATTTTTAGCTGCCCTGCTCCTCCTGCCCCCATTTGGTGAATAATGACCTCTTGGGCATGGCACACACGTCAGCCTGAAGGTAGAAAGTCACGAGACTATTACTGGCCCTTTGAGTAAGTCTCAGAAGTATCATTTGACTGACTCTATTTCCCTTGCTTCACAGACACTTCAGTAGGTAATAGCTTACCTACCACTTCACAAAATGACAAGTTTTATCTGCAATTTCTAACAGTGTCACATAATAGAAAAAGAATATAATCAAGACTGAGAAATAGTAGCTTTAAAGGAAGTGCTAACAACTCTCACCCCTGAAAAAGCTGCATGGAGCTTTTTAGCCGTAATTGCACCAGGAGAAAATACCACCTCTCCTGGCTTGCTTGGTGTTTGTGCCTCAGAGGGGCCAGGTTTTCCTGCAGACATGGTGGAAGAGAGAAAAATGAAGCTGCAAGTCTGCTTAGGGAAGGGAACAGATTGGCAGCAATGAAATACATTCAGCACAAGCCATGAGACTCCTTCTGCTGCTTTGCCAGGTCTCCAGAGAGCCAGAAGGTTGTTTGGGAACACAGTGCTGTTCCTCCGTGCCCTTGGAGCTGGCACTTGTACCCAGACACAGCAATGAACCAGCCAGTTAACCCAGCCAGGCTGAGGGACAGCGAAGCAGCCATGTGTGTGCTGCACTGAAGTCCCAGCACCTTGTCCTCAAGGGTCGGGCTTGTTGGAATGTTTCCTTAAGGCAGGCCAGGTGGGAGCTGTCTGTCTACAGAGCAAGGGGGGAAAAGCCAACAGCATCAATTGTTCTAAACCTCTGGCAAGGACATACCAGCTTTTGACAGTTGAAGTACAGCATGAGATCCTCCACTTGCTGAGATCTTTTGACATCCCTTTACCTGACAAACATCCTCAGTTGGGAACAAGAGAAAAGCAAACAGCTAGAGATGTTGCATCACAGATATTTCAAATTAAATATGGCTTGAGACACCTACCAGTGGGAGAGTTAGATAGCACAGAGCAGTCTACCTTGACAAAGACTAAAATTTAATTTCCTTTTGTGTAAGTCATTAACATAATCTACAGAAGCTGCAGTGGAGTTGCTTTCAGTGTTTCTCAAAACATGGTTTACATTTCCCTGCTAATAATTTATGGTAATTAGGAAACTAATTAGAAAGAAGTTCTCTTTTTTATTATTTTTGTTACTATTTCTTTATTTCATAATTTTATTTTATATTGATAATACATTACCTAATTCTGTCAGGCTACTGAGTTCAGGGCACACAGATTAAATTTCAAGTATCGTGCTGCTGATACTGCAGAGCCTGGATCTTGTAAGGCATGACCAGAGTGAAAGCAAAATACATCCATTACAAGCACTGCATGAAAATAGTTGTTAGGTACTAGCTTTTAAAACCTTTTTTAAAACTGTGATTTGCCAGATCTGCCTACAACAAAAGTTTAAGATATAGTCTCACAGCCAGCAAGAGAGATGTGTTTGCATCCCCATTGCTCAAAAAAAAGAAATCTCTGTCTCCTCACAACACAAATTTAAGAGTCCCAAGTTTTCATAAAATATGACAGAGATTAGGTAGCAGAAAGGAAGGCCAGAGTAGACCAGAGGTCATCCCAGTAAAGAGAGGAAAGTCCTCACTTGTGTACAGTTTTGCATGTAATGAACCAGATAATCAGGGGGAAATTCAGACTGTGCATTGAGAGCAGGGACATGGGATGAAGAGCAGAAGATGAAGCAATATGTCAGTGGTTTGATGGAGTGATCCACCACTTGTCCTCCATGCTGATTTACAACATGGCAAGGGTTCATGGAAGTTACCAATTACTACAGTGGATTGGGAAACAAAGACCATAAAAGGAAGATTCCAGAACTCAACAAAATTCTCTCATCTCCAGGAAGAGTGCAGAGGCATGACAGGACAAATGCACATAATATGAAAAAGTTACAGTGCCTAGTCCCTGCAGGGCAGTCAAAGTCACGAAGGTCAGCCCAGCTTAAAGGCTATTCAGATAAGAAAGTTGGAACTGCTATAGACAAAATCTAGGAAGCTTAATATATTCTCTTTAAGGAAAGATTTCATCCCATTCCAGATTTCTTAACAGAAAAAAAAAAAAAAAAATCTGCACAGTATATTATGAATTCAGAGGTGACAAAATTCAATGACAATTCAATTTCTGGGGGAAAAAATAAAGAAAAAGAAAACAGACTTGCCAGATTAAGAGCAATATGATAAAAATCTTGACTATTTCTTTAGAAAATAGTATTTTTAAATATTTTTAGAAATAGTATTTGATAGAATTTGAAGTAGAATATATAAGAAAAACAGGTAAAATACAACAAGATAGAAGAGGCACAAATAGTCTTTTCTCACAAGAGGAAAGTTAACTAATTTTTTCTAAAATATTTCCCTTATTCTAGGTCTCATCCATCATCTGCTTGACACAGCAATAAAATGTATTTAAATTGTGAAATTATACCAATTCTAAGAGAAACTAGGATACAATATAGAAAGAACCAGATGACACCTAGGAAGTGAAATTTTGAGGTGTAACATTCAGACACACAACAGAAGGTACAATTTATGTGCTTCCTGTAAAAGGACTTTACCAAAGACATCCCAGATGGATTTTAGCATTTCATCAGTGATCTCCTGCCCAGACACTTGGATAGGAAAGGGGACCAGCTCCTTTCAAGCGCACCAGCTGGAGAAACCAGATAAAGTGATTCTTTGTAAATGCATTGTAATCTTTGCAAATCTCAAAGATTGAAATAGCCTGTGATCTTCTAGCAGAAAAAAAAAAAAAAAAAAAAAAAAAAAAAAAGCTGTTTCCATGATCCCTACACTGACAGACTCATAATCCAAAGCTGCATTTTAGCCACCTACACCTGACAGAATAGGCTTGTTCTGCACCCTTCCTTACCACATGAAAATTGCCTAGAGAATGATGACCTTTAAGTCCACAATCTATCATGTTTTCTTCCTATAAAATAGTCTGAGATTAGAGAAGTTCTGTGATTTCCAAATCAATTGGTTTAACTGTCATTGCTGCAATCAGGTATCCAGTTTCTTTGCCCATTCTTGGATATGTGTAGCCTTTTTAAAATAGTTACTGAATAACATTGAAAAAGTTATTTTCAACTTGACAGTTTGTCTCTGCACAGAATCCAGACATGGTAAACTCAAGAGCCTTGGAAAAATTATATTATGAATATGCTCAGAGGGGTACCAAAGATAGCTCTTGAAAATCTTAATTTTTCCTTTTTGTAGATTTAGTTTTCACACAGAGGGAAAATAATGTGCACTTCTGGAAAAATCTGTGAGATTATCAAGTCGATATATATATATATATATATATATATATATATAAAATTTCTGTCCACTCTTACATGAAGAGGGATTATTTTTTCATTTTTTCCTCAAATAAAAATTACTTTCCCATAGTACAGAAATTATCTTGGACATAACCAAGAAACAGAAACAAAACTGCAAAACAATCAGTCATTATTTCTTTTGGTTTTTTTTCTTTTTATTCATCAGGCTCCTTACTGTAGAGTATTTTAGGTTAAAAGCAACAGTAAGGCCAAGAGGCAGGCCATAAAAAATATTCTTAAACAAAGGATACTGGCAGTTTTTAACACAACTTGTGTTCAGCAATGTCTCGTGCTTCTCAGAATCAGCTGTGCCAATGAAATATGCACACCCCAAGGTAAAAAGATTTCTGAGGTAACTCCCTAAATGCAGCACCTAACATTAGCAAGATAGGTTGCTGCTTTCTGTGGTTTCGAATGACAATCCCCTTGGCCACTTGAAAATCTCAACAGCAGTTCAGACTTTTTCAATGATCACTTTGGAGTCTTAAGAGGAAGCAAACACAATTAATAACATACCTGGTCATCACGAGAGCACAAGCTCTCTCAGCTCTGACAATATGTGGCTCTAAGACAACTCCCAACTATTCTGCAGAAGCTGCCAAAGGGAAAAGCAAAAGCTTTTGTACAGAGATGAGTCAACCAATTCCCCTCTGAGTCCTTGTCACTTATTGCACTAAAACCAGCATGTCATACTCCTGAAAAAGTACAGACCCAGCAGCTCTGAGTATTAGAAATTAATGACCATCTTCATGTGTTCACACAGGTGCACAAAGGTATTTCTGAAGCTCAAATGAGATACTGAAAAGAGGTGTGAGGTAGCAGGGTATACCCAGGGCCTGGGCAACCATCCCCTGCTCAGCCCCAGTTTGTTTCCAGCATCTGTATCTCGCACTGGCCAAGAGCAAAATCTGGCCTCCTCCTCACCTGACTGCAGGCCTTAAGATCTCAATATTATTCCCAGCTTGTGGGAATAATAAAGTTTCAGTAAGCACATGATTAAAGGCATTTTCCTGCCTTAGTTCTAGGTGTCAATACTTTATCATGCATCCCTCCTACATAGAATTGTTACAGGTTTAAATTCTTTTCACAGTTACTGCGTCTTGAAAATTTAACTCAAATTTATTTTCCCTTCAGATTTCAGACCAAAACCGAAGTTCAAAGAAAATCATTTAACCAGAAAAGTAAAAGAAATCTCAAATGCGAAACTTAAAAGTCAGCTTATATAAAGATTTCAAAGGCTCTGTTACGTTAATTAAATGCCAGGAAAATTAAAGGAAAATTAAATTCCATTAATTGTTGAATGAAACATAAGAGTGAAATCAAAAGTTAGGAAAACAGTGCATTTCACCCAGAGAAGACTGATTACCCTAATTTGGAGGGTGGTGACTGTACCTCCTCACTTTTGGAGCAAGTTAGTCATTGGGTCCATGGCAGCTCATCTCCAGCCATCTCTAAATCTTCATGTCACTAGAGGGAACAAAGGAAGCTGCTGGCACACACTTCTCTTCCTGACACTGAGCTCTACCCACACTGTCATCACACAGCCTTGAAGCACCCAATCTGCCACCACAGCATCTGCTTGCCTGCACCATGCCAGATCTTGGGAGAAAGAGGCTGAGCAAGTAAAGGGAGTAATGCGAGCAGGTGAATAGTAAAAACAACACCCAGTAGCAAAAGCTAGCTCTAAGATTGTGAGACAGAAAAATAGATTCAGTAGAAAGTTGTATTAATTAATTAAAACTCAACAAAAACTTTTGGTTGCTTTTCCTGATTCCAAAGGTTAAAAGCTCAACAGCTCTGTCCTCTTTTCTCTCTTGGGACCACGGATGAAGGCCTTTCACTGTCAAGTATAGGCCAGCCATGGGATTGGAGATGAACTCACATCTGGAAACTGCTCTGCAGCTCCCTGTTATGCCAAGATTCCTCAGGACCTGTAGGACAGTATGAGCAGTCTAAATCTTGCAGAAATCTCAGCTCTGGCAACTTCAGTCCAAATTACTGGCTGCAAATCAAAGTCCTCCATACCACCTCCATAAACCCTGCAGGTTTCCAGGCTTCTTAAGGTAAAATTGTTGGCAGGAACTCACTTAGATCCAACCTTTGAGCCACCTGAATGCTACCATTGGCAGCTGGAAATCTCAGAGCTTGCAGGCTTTCAGGTTTCACAGGCACCAGGGCATCAATAACATACAGGGATGTAAGTGAAACTTCAGAACCATTTCATTAATTAGAAAGCTGTTGGACACAAGGTGGTAACTAAATGTCAGAGAATGCCAGGTATCACACAGCTTAGAAACACACCACATGATGAAGAATTAAATTATGCACAGAATAATACCAGCAAAGCAGGAGAGGAAAATTTATTTGTATAATATATGAAAATAATACCCAGATGTTTCAGGTCAACCCCTGCAAATAATTTTGTTTCACATTATGAGTAACTTGGTTATTTCTAGCTCCTCCGAAATTGAAGAGGTTTCCAGTGCTAGTATTTGTCATGTTCACTCCTACAATTCAGCCCCAGATCTCCTTACCCAGCAGTGCTTTAGCATTCCCTTTGGAAAAGGAAAAACACACTTGGTTTTGAAGGTGGGGAGTTACTCCTTTCCCATTAATGCCACATCACAGTTCTTGGACCCAACATTATAGCTGTAACCACAGGACCAATCTTTTATAGCAGTCTTAGGCCCTGCTTACACAAGAGTGACATGAAAAGCTGATTTGTAGAGCAAGACACTTGGTGCTAATTCAGCATTCACCCCACATGCATTTCTAAAGGCCATACTTCAAACAAAATCTTAAATGGTCCAGTAGACTGAACACTTGCCAAATAGCCAAGACACACAGGATGTACATCATGCAGGATGTACATCCTGAGCTTCAGCTTCATTGCAGAAGCCCCATTCATGGGCTGGCACTGCCATGCAATGTAAATTGATGTGTGAAATGCAGGGAAGACTCAGAGATTCATTTTAAGAGCATTCAGCTGACCCGAGATAAGAATGGCAGTGTAGGCACACCTTTGTTCTCCCAACTGCTTCCCATACCACCAGTACCCCCCAGCACTGTGGGAAGATGCTGGGGTGAGGATTAATTCTTTTCAGGCTTCAGCATCTAGCCTTGTGATACTGACTGCAGTATCAAACCTTTTGCCTTCTATATGCAAAAGTAAGCAACAGTCATTAAGCTACACAATCCAGTTTTAATTAAGCAGACCGAGAAATCATCAATGTGTAGTCCTCTAACTCTCTTCTCTCTCCACTGCAACAGTGGCCAAATTTTAATTAGATATGATGAAAATCCAGGCTGGATAAGGAAAGTTTTCCCAATTTGTCTTTCCATGTGATGACAAAGTACTCTTAAGCTTCCTCAGAGACTTGCACCTCAAATGACTACTGACAAGATTAAGTATTGAATTATGTTCACTTTTTTTTTTTTAAAATTCTAATAATGAATCACAAGAATATTAACTGCTTGGTGTTGCAAGTGCCTGAAGCCAGGCTTCTATCTATGCAACGAAACTGTTTCCATATGTGAAACCAAGATCATCTTAAATTTATTGATTACATATTTTATACTGTCAAAAGCTACAAAACACAGAAAAGTATTGATAGCCAAATTATCTGGCTAATCACCCCTTGCCATTTAAAAAGAAATACAATAGATTTTAGAATGAAAACAGAACCCTAACGTTTACCAGTATTATTTTCAATAACCAAAAACTCCATGAAATTACAGGTTCAGCGGTTAGTGCACATTAAAAAAAAAAACAAAAAAAACCAAAAAAAAACCAAAAAAAAAAAAACAAACAACAAACCAAAACTACACACCCTCAACTTGATCTCTGATCTACAGCCTTACACCACTGGTGCTATACAGCTGGATTAATAACCTTGAGGGTATGTTTTCACTGATGGAGGAGTGTTCATTTTCTTTTCCTCTTCTCATTTACAGATTTTTTTATGTAGTTTCTAACAAGAGAATTACCCGATTCCCCCCCAGAAAAAAACCCCACCCATACATTTGCTTTTATATACAATTTTAACACTATTTTGAGAGTTGATACATATTTAGTACTGATAATCAATATTTTTTAGGCTATTGCACTTTCTATGAAACACTAAGTCAAAACTTTATTAATTTTCTGAGACATAAGGGGTCAACTTGCTTTTCTTGGAAAGTGACAACACTGATAACCCACTAAAAGAATTTTTCTAGGCTAATTATAATATCCATTATGGAATGAATATCCTTTAATAATAGTCTTTAGTATGAGAATAAATACATAAAACAAATGCAATATATTAGCCACATTTCTTCATATACATTCAGAATAGAACAAGAAGCTAATAGGCATAATCAGCAGAACCAGTTGAACAAACAAATTTAGTAAGCCAACAACACTAGAGAGGGAAGTTGGAATGTTTATGCACCAGTAGCAGACAAAGAGCATGTGATTTCAGTATTTCTTTTGTATTCATTTTAAGACAAACACACTGTAGTTGTAAGCACGAACTGCATGAGCTGATGGAAGTGTTTAGCTCCGTGCGGTGGCCGTTTGAGGTTGTTCTGACTGCAACTGCTTCCCAAGGTATTCCCTGAAATACAACAAAAAATTAGATTGAGAAACGTTCTGGAGAGTGGGAAGTGCAATAGCAGTGGGAATTATGAAGTTGATAAAGAAGAAAAAGCTTTAAGTTCAGAATTAATCCTTTGAATAATGTCTACTGTCAGTAGTGAACTGGAGCAACAACGAGAGCACCTGAGCTTTAGATATCTATCATCTGCCCTATGAAAATAAAGTACAAATCAAACATCAACAAAGATGTCTAGAAAAGGAAAGAGACCCATGGGAACATTCAGAAGCCCTGACAACTGGTACAGACACCCATGAAGGACATAAATTTTGCTTGTTGAATACATATTTTAGAAGCTGTGGCAAAACATTTAAAAGTATCCCTTCCCACAATCAGCTGCAGGAGCACAAGTAACACAAAGGCCTTAATGGCAATACAACGCACAGGTAAGAAAAACGGACACTGACTTAATAACCACATGTTCAAGTTGAGAAAAAGAAATGATAATCAATCCAGGCCCACTGTATACCAACATTTTCTTTAGTGTTATCCTCACCTGCATTTTGAAGTGCACTAAGGCACTTATTTTCTCTCTCTCCTCTCAACACTGGAACATCTCTCAGATTACTGGCACTTGCCCTGAGCAACAGTATCAAAATTCCATGGAAAAATACTGCATGAACTGTTACAATCATTCACTCTCTCTTGTGAAAGCAGATCAACACTTCACAAAAAAGAACCACAAAAAGCTGAAAGCGGTCTTTAATAATAGAACCTGGCTTGCTGCTTGTCACAGAAAACACAATAATCGTACCACTGTATCAAGTGAAAGAGAGGTTTCAGGACTCGTGAAATGTAGGCGTTCTTTTTCTACGGCTGATCATACACTTAGTACTGTGCTTTCTCACTACACAGATATTTCAACCTACACAGGTTAAGCACTAGAAGCATCTCAGAGAGATGTTCAGAAAGATGTCTCAAAAAAGCCCCACCGAACTGAAGAGTATGCACTTTTGCTTTATTAAAAAAATTAATTCAAAAAATCAGGTTTTTTGCGCATTTCAAAAACTGGTTGTCAGCTTAGTGTTCTCTTGAATTCCTTATGCATTGCAATTACTATTGCACAATGAAGTTTAGCACCTCAACTGCACCACCCAACACCACTTTTCTCAGTTTTAACATTAAGCATCCAGAAAAGCAAAGACTCACATAAAACGTTAACTTCAAACACCACTGGCAAAGCAAATAACATATAATTTGTATGCTGAACCATATGTTATGATTTAGCACCTTCATTTATAGCTTCATCAGGTGCTGCTGTAAAATCACAGTATTTTAATGCTTGGGCTCCACTTAATAGATGCACTCTTGCTCATAATAGGCAGGTTATCACCCTCAAAGTAGAGGCTCCTGCTGACAAAGAAGGAAATGAGCTGCTCTCTTGTGGTTTTGCAGGACTCAAAACTGTACAACCAAAACAAAATTTGACAGTCATCTAAAAACACAGCCAGCAACCATGGAAGAAGTTCCACATTCACCAAATCTCTTTCTGCTCTCTCTATGTTTTTGGCTGTCTTTTCTCTATTTCATGCCTATATGCATGTACTGATTCCAGTATTTCTTCTCTGACATCCCAGCCTTGAAAGCGACTGACACTTGCTGCATACATGGCTCTGCTCGTCATGTTACAAGCCCACAACATTATTCTTAAAAGCACAGATGAACCATATTGAATGTGAAATTCCCACTATTGCTCTGAAGTAGGAAAATTAATCAAGCTAATAATCCATAACACTACAACTATTGCAAAGCTTACTTTGGATGCATGACCAAGGTTTTCTAAAAACCCCACCAGAGTGCAGTGCAGTCAGCAAAAATCTCCAAGGCAACAGAGCAGTAGCACATTTTCTAGCTACTTAGTACCTTCACAGACATACTCAACTTCTACAGTAAGGAGAACAGCATCTTCCCTACAAAACCTTTTGTAGGTTTAAGTCCAGGGTCAAGGAAAAGCTCTCATCCCACTTCCCCATACAGAAGGACTACCTGCAATTATATTGTCACACTGCAAACCCAAGTGAAAATCCCATAGGTGTTACTACCCCATCACCTCTTTAGCCACCACCAAGGGCCACTGAAATGCAAAAAACCTTGCATTACAAGCTGCTAGAAGCATCACTTAATTTTCTGTTTGGTTATCACTTCCATTTGAGGGTCATCAGTTAACCCAGGACACGTTATGTCCATTGTATGGTCTAGATTAGATGAACATGGAATTATAGAACTGCTTAGGTTGGAAGGGACCTTAAAGATCATCTGATTCCAAACCCTCTGCCATGGGCAGGGACACCTTCCACTAGACCAGGTTGCTGAGAGCCCCCTCCAACCTGGCCTTGAATACTCCACAGGACGGGGCATCCACAGATTCTCCAGGAATCCTCTTTCAGTGTCTCACCACCCTCATAGGAAATAATTTCCTTCTGATATCTAATCTAAATCTAACCCTGCTTTTTTTTACAGCCATCACTCCTTGGCCTTGTGAGAAGACCCTCTCCAGCCTTCTTGTAGACCCCCTTTAAGTCCTGTAAAGGTGCTCTAACATTTCCCCAGAGCATTCTCTTGTCCAGGCTTAAATCACTTGTTCCTCGTGGGACAAGTGTTCAAATCACCTTCATAGCTCTCCTCTGGACCTGCTCCAAAATGTTAACTAGTACCCTATTCTCCCTCTGCTAAAATACATATTAAAAGAATGACAAGATTCAAATACATTTTATAAATTCTGGTGTTTCATCACATTAGGAGGTTAAGAAGTACTGTAAGCTCCAAACTTCACTCATAAATTGGACTAAAGTGTCCATCCCCACGCTATTACAAATTAAGGGTCTAAGACTTTATCCTGCACTGATACTTAGTTAAATCTTAAGAGATAAACTGGGATTTTAAAATTACTATTTACCTCAGAAAACTAAAGTCACCTGTAAGAATGCAAGCATTCAACACATTGCACTATAAAAGTATGTAGGATCTTGTCATAAAATAAAAAATCAGTTAATAAAATGTTCAAAACAGCATCTGAGATTTGTGATACACGCTACAATGGAAAGTAATGAGGCAGGTATTAGACTTACTTTTTTTTAAAATGCAAGCTATAAGCCCATGAATTGGACTACTACAAGACATTTTAAGCCATTTTCCTCGAAAGGCCTTTACAAAACGGTCAGGTTCAGCCATCTTCTCACTTCCTTCAACATAAAACTATCTTCATTAAAAGCAGATGAAGCTAGTGCAAGTAAGTTTGGACTTACAGATAGCAGAATTCAAACATGAAACAACTGATTCAGTATAAATTTACAAGAACAAAAGATGTTATTTCTGCACTGCAGAAAAGCTTCAAACATGCAACTATAGTACATCACTTTTGAGACTAACTACAAAATCTTCCATTTCTCAATTAAAGCTTAGATCAAGAAGACTTGAAACGCCACACACTTTCATTTCCCTAGTTACCCAAAAGTCTAATGGTGAAGCATAAATAATTTCCATTTGCAAATTAATCTTTTCATTCTTACTAGAACACTAAGTGAAATTCCTTTCACATTAGAAATTCCCCCTTTTTCAGACCTCTTTTCAAACACACATTTTCTGGTGTTTTCAGAGTGCTTTTTCCAAGAAGAAAAGGAAGCTTAGAGGTGAATACATGAATTCATTTTATCTGAAATTCTTATTCTGCTTCTTCATTTTGTTTAATTTAATCAGTGTTTGTTTCTCATGTGAGACAATGACACCTTGAAGTGGAGATATACTTAAATGTCATAATTGAAACAAATGCTTAAAGTTTATTTAGGAAAAGGCACACAGAACTGATCCAACATGTAAGCCCCTAAACTCAGTGAATATGGAATAAGAAGATAATTGCAAACTGGCACAAGACACTACTTACAAATTTTATACTAATGTATACCATATACATTATGTATACCATATACAAGATCATTGTCAACAACAATCTATGATAGAAGGTGTCCTGGTTTAGCCTGATTGGATAATGTTGTGAAGTTAGAAGACACATACAACAGATTCCTAGAGGCCATGTGTCAAAAGAAATAAGCCTTGGAGTTTAAGTATTTTCAGATTCACCTGTCCTTTAAAGGTTTCAGATTTACCTGTCCTTAAAGGACATGGAAAATTACCAGGCAGAAGAAGAAAAATAGATGAAGCACAAAATAAAGGAAGGGTGAAATTTTCATATTTTCTCTTTTCTAACATTTAACCCTTCTGTCCTGGTTATTAAAGAAGTAAGTTATCAAAAATATTTGATAGTCTTGAACATCTGCAATCTCTAGCTTGGTTTAGCAGACTGAGGTACCCAAGAATGCCTTTCTTTGACAAAAAAAAAAAAAAAAAAAAATTATTTTTCTCTATCTAAACATAAGATTAGTGTCCCATACTTTTGAAAATAAAATGGAAAAGCTAGTTCTAAAGAAATCCTTCAAAAAGTCTGCCATTTGACTCAACAAACACAAAAGAAAAAAAAAAAAAAGACTGTTTACAGACAAATCATAAATACATGACAAATAGTAAAATAAGTTCACAGGACAGGCAGCAGGTAGAATAGTTTGAACAAATTGACCAGCCTTATGTTGCATTTCTGCTAGAAGTCTAGTAACCTGGAGAGAAGTCATTAGACAAGAAAGAAATGGACCAGCTTTACTAATTTATTGTGGCTTTACAAGTAGGTATTTGAATTACACAGTTGATGTATTCCCAATTCTCAGCAGGCTAAACTAACCCTTGAAAATATTGTCTTGTGTTACACTCCACAAATTAAGCATCTCTGGAACCTCTGAGCAGTACACATGAAGTGGCAACATCATGACAAGGTTGCAGCCATCTGTCTAGTCTCCATCTAATCCAATGTCTAATCCACCCACCCTTTAACCCATTCCAGTTGTGCAGGCCTGCTTTTCTCAAAAGGCACTCTCAGGGTATTCTGGTGAGACTTTTTGATCATTTAACTCTCAAGTGAGTTGCAGTGAATTGCTTTCTACAAATAAATTGCTTTGTCCCTTGAACACAGTTACTGCACTGTCAACATTAACACTGGTGGTGGTTGGGAGAAAGGCAAGTGGAGCTCCACAGGGGTCATCACGGGTGCATTTGCCTCCCCACAGAGCCACAGTCACAGAAGCCAGGCCCAAATCAAACCTGAGGTGACGTTAATATTTGGTTCCTGAAATGTTAATGTTTCTTACTGTTGGATCCAAAGCTACAACGCTGCACGTATTATATATATATATTTTCTATATATAATATAGAAAAATATACGTATACATTACGTGCTCCTCATTATCATGTTCTTCACAGAACTAAACAGAAAGAACAGTTATGAAAGTAGTAAAGTAAGAAACAAAGAGACATCTTCCTAGAGAGCTGGGTGGGGAAGACTGCCAAAGCTGGAGTGCTACCACTGGAGAGCTGCTGTTCTCTTTTGTCATTTGTTTACTGAACACAATCTTCTTCTTTGATTCAGTGGATTTATGCAATATGAAATATTCCAATTTAAAAATGGTACTAAAGAATATAAAATGTGTCTATTATACTAATTCCCACCACAAGTAGTTTTGAAGGTAAGTCATCACAAACCAACAATAAAAACAAAGAAACAAATGTACACAGCAGAATCAAAGCCACTTTAGTCAAACAGTTTGAGCCTCCAACACATCAAACTGAAGATTTTTAGAAATTATCTTTTTCAGTGGAACCACGGAAATTTTCACCATGCATCTCCTTGACCTATAAATGGGCCTGTGCATCTCATGAGAGGAAAGATACTGCAAACATCTCAGCAATTCTCAATACTTTGTTTAAGAGATTCCACTTCATACAAATAAATAGAACAAAAGCCGACTGTAAAGATAAACAAAATCTAGGACATTGTTTCTGTTTAATTATTCACAGTAAAGAGATGCTCAACATTCTGATGTGCACATGAAAATTAAACAGTCTGAATAGTTGTACAGAAGGATTATGAACATTTACATGATTACATGAGAGGTGCTTTGTGTTTCCAAATGGAGCCCTGTCTTCAGCTGAATGCAGTAATATTAATAGACAATCTGCAGATTATCTTGTGCTTACTGAAAACATTATTCATAGCATGTTTTAAAGCCCTCCTTATGGCATGAAATGCAGCGTTAACCTGAGTCTTCAAACTAAGACACCGCAAGAATTTCCTTTCCTCTCAGCAGTTTCCCTGGTTTTGTCCAATCTTTGACAGTTATCCTAGACTTCCAGTTCACAACTTCACATACAAGCTATGAAGAAACAGCAGATCAATGAGCGCTTTTAACAAAGCTATTACTTAAGCATTTGATTTTAAAAGAAAATAAACTGTGAAACCCAATTCAATATGTGCCTTTCTGTTAGGGAGACAAACCATGAGCTATGAGCTAACACACAGAGACATTCTGTCAATTTAAAAAAACCCACTTGACTAAACCATGTCATGCAGTTTGAAAATGGTTTTATATTTAATTAGAAGATTTAGTTACCACAAAGAATTTTGTTGCTTACAACACTTAAGAGCTGTTTATGTGAGAATGACCAATATCAATAGTGTTAAGCTGAATTTTCCTATCAGGAAACCAAATTTTTAAAGAACACTAATCAGAAGTAAATTATCAAAAATTTACTTCTTTGGTGACATGTTTTTCAGCACAGTTCATGAAAATGAACAATTTCTTTAAAAAAAAGAAAATGCAAACCGAGCAGAATTATATTTTCCATGCTAACACAAGCTCTACAAATATTAAAAAGTGTTTCTGCAAAGAGTAAAGATCTCATGACAGAAAACATACGCACAGTGTGAATCCCAGAATCCCAGAGAGCATATGCCAAATAAAAAACACAGCCGCTACACCTACATGGAATGAAGTTTTACAAGAATATACACTTATATGTGAATAAAAAGATGGAACACTCCACTAGATATCAAGTGTGCTTGTCATTAATTAGATTTTTTGCCTAACTTGTCTCATTCTAGCTAGGAACTGTTCTCTTAAAAAAGATTAATTTTTATCACAGACACTATCTTCTCAAACTTTTCATTTAGCTAACTTCTTTTAACCACTGAAAAGGAATTGCAGTGATAATGAAGGCTAAGGAACCAGGAGAAGTAAATATAGTGGAAGTCATTATCCTGTAGGTATTGTTTCCTAGATTTAAGCCTATTACTCTGTGAAGCATTTCACACCTCAATGTTGAGTTGGGGGAAAAAATAAAGGATGAGTGTGGGTGCAAACTTCGTGGCTGCCAGTTAACTACCACTACACCCCTCACTTCTCACTCCCAAATGCAGGCGTTGTACAGAAGCTATCTGTAGGGTAACAGTTTCTAAATATAGCATATTGCAAATCCTAGACAGTTTCAGATTTTTTACTGTCTCCCTGCAGAATTCCTCATTTTAAAAGATGAAGAGCAAGTAATTTTGTCCAGGTTGTGCATTTAGAAAATCATGTATGAACCTACTGTGAATTCCAAACTTGCCCAATTTGTTGCTTCATTCAGTATGCCCTTTATGAATTCCACTTCCATACCATACTTGATCATGTTTAAGTGATATATCCTAACTCCCACTGTTCAGCACCTGCCAACCTACTCATACTCTTCACATTGGTAGGTCAGGAACACCATGCCCAAGCAGGTGAATGTCTGAGAGGAGCCTGTGCTGGAGCAGGGTCCTGAAAAGGATCTGCAGATCCATGGAGAGAGAAGCTCATACCAGAGCAGGTTTCCTGGTAGGACTTGTGACTCTGTGGAGGGACACACACTGGAGCAGCTTATCCTTGAAGGACTGCACTCCACAGAAGAGGGACCCACACTGCACTACTTTGGGGAGGGCTGCTGCCCATGGGATGGACTCATGTTGGAGAAGTTCATGGAAAACTACCTCCCATGGCAGGGAACCCCATTATGGAGCAGGGGAAGTGTTTCTCTCCCTAACCAGTGGGAGAAAATGTGTGAACTGGCCATTACCCCCATTCCATCTCCCTGCAGACCTAGGGGCGGAGGGAGAACTGGGAAGGAGGGAGGGCTGGAGAGAAGGTGTTTTTCTTATTTACTTCTCACTATCCTGCTCTGGTTTTGATAGTAATAAACTCAATTAATTATATCTAATTCAAGCCTGTTTTGCCTGTGACACTATTTGGTGAGTGATATCTCCTGGTCCTTAACTCAGGAATCCTTTATTGCATTTCCTCTACCCTGTCCAGCTGTGAAGGCAAGTGATGCAGCAGCTTGGGTGGGTGCATGCACCCAGGGCCAACCCACTACCACACACGGGTTCTTATTAGCAGCATGGGGTGCCATGACTAACACAATTCAAGTTAGATTGAAACTCAGGAATAATTCCCATGTATAGGCAGTAAGTGATGCTAAAAAGATAATTTTGCTCCTCGCTTCATCAAGTGCATGATCATTTAACATGCAAATGTAACTGGAATATTTCACTTGAACTTATCTCATCTGAAAAGCTGACAGCAGTTACTGCTTTTGCCAACATAGCTTTACCATTTAAGAAAATGCCTGACAGTCTGATTTCCCCCCCATTAATCCCTGACTTAAAAACCCCTAAGGGAAAGCCAGTTGAGCAGCCTGTAATGAACTATACAAATTACTTAGGAGTTAATTGTCTCTAAGTTGAGCTAACAGTTGAATGATACAGCTGTGTTTCAGGCAGAATCCTACTTCAGCTGCCCCATGACACTCCCTCGATTAAGTACCTCAAGTTTTCCCTATTCTGCTGGCTCCAGGCACAGCACTTGCACCAAGCCTCATTGTGGCAGAGCAAACCTTTATTTTCTAGTTCTTCTCTCAGTCAAACTTCAGGAAAACCTGACTGTCGCACGTGTCACAGACAGTAATGCCAAATTGTTCTGTGCCAGTTAAACTCAAGGAAAAAACACAATTGCTTTGAGTGAAAAGACTGTAATTCCAGAATAAGTGGAAGCAAGAGGGAAAATGTTTGTTTCCCCAGCTCTGAAGAGCAAGGGGAGCAAAACCTTGAAGTTGCTGAATAGTATATGACAATGCAAAGCTTAGTAAGTAGGCACTTAAACATCAGTGTGCAGCAGTCAGGGGATTCAGCTTGTGTGGTGAGAAGATGAAACAATGAAGCAATGAAAAAGAGCTCCCATCACTCTCCAAAAGCCAGATCTACACAAAGACAGATCTAACTTCCCACATACAAACAGTGTATCATTTCCTTCGCTTAAGCTGTAAATCCATGGCAAGGGGAACACTACTTCGGCAAATAAGAGCCAAGGACAATGTGTCCCAGAGGCTTGTTCTACTATGAATTAAACAAGAAAACATTCCTACAGAGATGACAATATGAATGAGGAAGTGGCATTAACTTACACAGATTCTTTTTACTGACACATCTGAAGATCTGAAACTAGGTACTTTTGCCATCTCCCCCTCAGTCTCAAGTCTAAAGTTTCACAAACTGTGAAATGCAGGCACAGAAATGATCATATCATTAAAAAATCAAAACTAATCTAGAAGACCAGATGTGATGTTTTTTACAAGTAGTATTCTCTCACTGAACATGAGAAAAAGTGAGGCTTGGCATTCAGGAAAACTTACTATCAGTCAGGTCTGTGCTGCAGAAAGACCAAAGGTCTTCCTACCAGATTGTCAAGATTTTCAAGATGTCAGAACACATATGAAATGAAACCTGTCCCTACTGCAGAAGGCAATATCAGTAACTAAACTTTCCATGCTGTAATCTCTATTTAGTTGTAGCCTGTTTCTAATACTCAGAATGTTTCAAATGATTCAGAGCAACATAGTGAGAGAAGAAATGAATTAAACTGAGAAGCAGGGTGGAACATAATATACAATAATGACCAAAAATTAGATTGAACATGACATTGTGTTTAGACTCCATCTCCACACACTCAGAAATTCCATGTGATTTATCAAAGTACTCCTTACAAGTGGAGAGTATTAGCTGGATTTTTCATAGTAGGATATCAAAACACATGTTTCTCTTTTGTAGAAAGTTCCCACAGTATGTGAGGGAGGGAGTAGGATAAAATGAATATAACATGCCTGAGACTTAAAACCTTGAAGTCCATATTTTTCAGAAGTAAAGAGAGAAAATTAGCTTTGTTTTACCTATGATACACCACAGAGAGAGCCAATGGGAGCCTTTTGTCAACTTATCCAGCCTGTCACAGCAAGGAGGGAACTTAACCTGTCAGAGGGTGCTTGGTAAGTAGACCTTGTTCCCCTACCGCTTTCACACTGCTAGCATCATCCCTACTCAGCCTTTCAAAGGGTTCAAATTCTGTCATAGGTGAAAAAATTAATAAAAGTTATAGATATGTCCAAGCACTAAGCTTTTCAGAAACAAAAAGTTGATTAAATTCAAAATTAAATTAGTTTTTTGTATCCCAACACTTATATTCCAATATACTCAGATGCATTGCTGTATTTTATCTTCCTTTAAGGCAATGCCAGACTGAAAATATGAGCTCTGGTGCACTCATAATTAATAACCAGATTAAAAACTTCTAATTAGTATTTTTAACACTCCACGTTTTATGCTTAGCATACCCAATTAGTTTGGCAACTTACACAAAGTTGCTCCATGAACACTGAAGCTTTTCAGAGCTTCAGCCCTTCAATGCTTCCCTATCAAGGTCCTGTGTTCTGTTGGAGGTCCTGTGTTCTGTTGGAAAGGCAGCATCATCCACCAGCAAGTTCTGTGGCAAAACTTCCCAAGACTTCAGGGTTATTAGGGAACTACTCAATCAGCCCATAAAATTCTGCTATTCCACAAGCAGTTCAAATAGATTCACAGAATCATTACAGAATATCTTGTATTGGAAAGGAACCACAAAAACCATCGTCCCCATCTCCTGGCCCTGCACAGGGTCATCCCAAGAGTCACACCATGTATCTGACAGCATTGTCCAAACACTCTGAACTGTCAGTCTGGTGCTGTGACCACTTCCCTGGGGAGCCTGTTCCAGTGCCCAATCACCCTCTGGGTGAAGCACTATTTCCTAATACCCAACCTAAGCTAAAATACATGGTTCAAGTAAATTACTTGTGTGGCATTCAACCATGTAAAGATGCTACTCAATTCAACTGCTTCCAAAATACACAGAAAAACTAAGTTCTTACTGTAAGCATCGTATTAATCTGCTGTTTAAAAATTACTGTCTTAACATTTTTACGTTTTATTTCTCCCCTAAAAGAAATCCACTGTCTTGAATCTTCTCTCCACAACGAAGATTTTCTATGGTTAGTAGTATGTTAAATAATCTTCACATACCAATTGTGAACCATCAGCTTCTGCACAGCCAGTAGTGCATTATAACGAACTTGCTGGTCTTCATGATGCATGTGGTTCATGACCAGCTGCTTACCACCAAGCTGTTCAATCACTCTGAAAAACAGGAGAGGAGCAAGTTTTTTGACATTACTTCAATTCTGGGTAGCTATCCTGCCCAACCACTTCACATTCAAGGCATTAAGAGATTAAGTTTAAAATATATAATATTTATTTTATTAAAATTATTTATTTGCCAAGATACACATCTCACCTGATGTGTTTTAAACACAGATTACCTCCTACAATAACTACTGAGTTTTTTTAAAAAAGATTTTTTAAGAATTCACAACATCAGAAAGTGTTTATATTGGACTCCTGTTTGCTACTTTGAAATAAATAATCAAGACCCCTTTTCAGAATGGGTTATTTACTTTACACAGTTCTCTGAAAGGGTTCACAAAGTACAGCATTATCAATTATTAGGTAGGAGAAGTAGTGCCCTCCACCCCATAAATGGATGACAACCAGACCACTCCATTTTTTGCAAGAATTAAACCTCAGTTTCTTCCGGCACTAATAAAGAAAAATGTCTGTAATCACACCAACACCTATTAAACCACCCACCTCATACATATAGGGCTTTTTGACATTTAAATTATACTAGAGCCACATCTACTCCTGCACAAGGGGCAGAACTGGCTGTAAAGGTACCATTCCCAGAAAAAGGATATGCTTCAGCTGCATCTTTCACTACAAACTTCACCACCATAGTCAGCCAAGGCTTTTTTACAGCTCTACAAAATCCCCTATGAAATACTGATGAAACCTTATATTGCATATCATGAATACATGTTTTTATTTTTTAATTAAAACAGTGGAAGGCAACACTAAAAACCTGAAAAAGTATTACCATCCAGATGACTTCACATGCAGCATTTCAGTATGTCATAACAATAAGTTTGTAGAGAATTTGCAAGGAATATATAAGCTGATTTACTCACTGATTTTCAAGGTTTTTTACATCAGTTCTCTCACAGGTCATTTACTTAAACATGCTGTCCTGTGAAGACATTATCATTTGCTTTAGGCTTAACCTCATGTTGTCCTACCATTCTAAGCTTGCATTAGCTATCTGCATGCAGCACTGCTCTTTTCATGGCCAGATAAATGCATTGTTGCTGCACAACATAACATTTTTTGCAAACTACAGAACAGGTATGAAGACAACGTGGGGATGAAAAAGAGGATTTTAAATTTCATTTTATAACTCAGTCAAAACGAACTTTAAGACCACAGGGAATATTATTTCTCAATAATATTAAAACATTTGTTTCATAAAACAGGAATGTATTCAGGAAAGTGCAATTGTTTCAAGCTGGAAAATCCTTGCCAAGAATTCAAGAAGTTATTAGCAATGTAACAGATTCAAAAAAACCTTTATGCCTGCATTACCCTGCCTCACCTTTTTAATGAGTTAAATATAAAACCACTGCACACAAAGACAAGAGTATGAAACACTAATAATAATTTTTTCTTTATTAAAGGACTGACTTAAACCACTGGATTTTCAGGAACTGAAAAAACGTAAAAAAGGCATTAAACTCAAAACCTTTCTTGTGCTAGAAGAATGCAAGAACCAAAATGAGAGGTTAAAAACCTATAATCACAAATGGTAATAGGCTCTTTCAGATGACAATACAACACTGAAATTATGGCTGAGAACATGAAGAGTTGAAGAACAGCATTATCATTCTTGCATAATGCTGCCTACAGGTACAAATCACTTCCCAGTCATGGGTTTTCAACCCAAAGGTCTAAACAGTGAAGAAGGTTCACAGTGAATCGTGTTCCTTCAAGTTCCAAATGTGTCCAAAATATTATATTTAGTTTCCCCTCTCCTCAACTGCTGCTTACTTTACAGAAGTAATAGAACCCAGTGGAACAGTTACATGTGCACATCTTACTGCAGTGACTGCTCCCCACAACATCACTGCACTAAGCCAAAATAGTGGCATTTCAAAAGTTTCTGGATGTTGAAGATTTAAATTTTAATATGACCCATTCAGAGGGAGAAAGAAGACACAGAAGATAAAGACAAATTAATACGACTTAGACTGTTATAGCAGAAAACAAATATAAAATCCACACTACTTATCTGAAAGCCATGGTGAAAAGGGGAATGCAAGTTTTTTTCTCAATCCTGAGCTAAGGAAGAGAATGGCTCTAGGCGTCTATCTCTTATACATGTAAAACACAAACCCCATGCTAATAGCATTCAAGAAATTCTAAGTGTTGATGGTACATAACAATAACCCTTGGGCTGCATAGAAGCTGTGCTAGAGGCCTGCATTTATTTTTAGTGAAAGGAAGCACCAGTGCTGTATTTTATTTCTGCTGTTACACTCTCAGAAAATCCATCTTGGTGAGCCTCATGAGAAGCCCACAGTGCTACTGTCGCAACAATTTGGTACACAATGTGTCATTTTAAAAGCAACTTAAAATTATTTAAGCATTGGAGAATAGCCATGCAACAATGCAGTATTTTGTTTTTGTCAAAGAGAAAGGTGAGCCAGGACTGTAGCTCTAGGTCTCCACTGTGTGCAGCAGTCAAGTCAAGTAGTTTTAGTAACCAATTCACCTCTGCAGCCTCCAAAGACTAAAAGATGATCCAGTTAAGAGTTGACAACAGAGCTGTAGTTCCTAACAGCTATGCATTTTCCCAACTACAGACAGAAGGATACAGGTCCTGTTTATCCACTCTTCTGATTTCAGAGCTTTGATCCAGCAACTGCATGGCCATACTAGCCCACACATCCAGGTAAATGCATGCAAGCTGTTTAAAGATTATGGCAAACATGGAATAAAATTATTTCATACAAAGAGCAGCTCAAAGCAAAAACAACCAGTATTAGCCAGTCCTCCAGCTCTGCCACTTGCAGGCAGCACTATTAGTTTCTGCTTACTGAAGGAGGTCTTGCCTCTCCTCCAAATACCGTTTCAGTTCTTACATGACTAGAAGGGCTGTAACGATTTCTGGAGCCAACAAATCTTCCTAGTACACATACAGCCTGGGGTTTCAGTCTCTTGTCCGTGATTCTACTACTGTCAAGACAGCAGTCTGAACAAGAAGTGCTCATGAAATTCCCAACAAAGCTAGAAGGCCGTTCTCATCTATTGAGCTGGTTTTAGCTGAGGTAGTTAATTTTCCTCTTTGTACTAAAACCAGTGTTGATTTCATTATTGCTGAGCAGCATTTGCACTCCACCAATGCCTTCTCTGCTCCTCACTCCACCAGCAAAGGGGCTGGGGCTGCACAAGGACACAGCCATGGCAGCTGCCCCAACTGACCAAAGGGACTATTCTAAACCGTATGGCAACATGCTCAGCACATAAAACAGGGAGAATGAGGAGGAAGGGGGGACCATTCAAACTGATGGTGTTTGTCTTTCCAAGTACCCATTATGCATGATGAAGACCTGCTTTCCCTGGGATGGCTGTACACCTATCTGCCCATGGGAAGCACTGAATTAATTCCCTGTTTTGCTTTACTTATTGAATTGTTTTTATCTCAACCCACAAATTTTCTCATTTTTACTTCTGTTTCTCTCCCCCATCCTGCTGTGGGGGAAGAACAAGTGGCTGTATGGACCCTGAGTTGCCAGCTGGGGTTAAACCATGATACCCTGCACAGAAACCAGGAACAGACTGCTTCTTTGCTACAAAAATTAAGTCACATGTCCCCCTGTGTGAGTGATGAGCCAGACTCCTGATAAACTCAAAGGGTTCTTTCTGCCTCAGGTCTCTACTTCAAAAGGTGCAATTACTCAGTAAACATCTTTGTTCACAGGTTTTTAGAGCAGGAAAATATAGCAATGTCTGTGTGTATTTCAAAAGGAATTTGGGTTTATAATGAGCATGAAAGCTTTCACCAAAATGTGTATTGTGTTGCTAAAACATGCTTAAATGGAAGAGTTACAACTGAATCTGTGCATCACTGAAATTACAACAGCAATTGTTTTTGGAAAAAAACTTCTCTGTAGTCTTAAGTCATAAAACAGTCTTTATCGTTGTTGGAATAGTCCATGTCTAACATAAGTCAAATAATTACAGTCCAATTAGTCATAACAGAGAGGAAAAATTATATGTTGATTACATTCTTGGTAGTTCTTACAATTTCTTCTGGTGCCTGGCTTCTGCTTTAATCTAAATATTTTATTCAACACTTACTTTAAACATTGGTTCCCTTCATGGTTAAGGGACACTGAAATATATTAAGTCAAAGATCCAGTTTGCAATTTCTTATCTGATCTAGTTTGTGTTATCTTCCCACTGAATAAAACTTAAGCATCACCTGCAATCCCTTTGTAGCATATTTTAATATAAATAAGCAGAGTATTTTTTCTAGCTACTCTCTAGGGTAACAACATAATGGCATTTTCCTACCGTTTCCCACGCGGATAGTGCCGTACATATTCTCCCACGTCATGAGCAGCTACAGCCAGCACCTGTGGATCATCAGAAACCTCCAGAAGTTTTGTCAGGATTCTAGGAAAGAATGTGAAACAATCAAGTCCCAGATTTTGGGTTGGTTATATTTTTTTATTTTGCTTTTCTTATTTATTGAAGGTTTTTAGATCACTTACAACAAAAAAAGCCCATAAGAATAAAAATGTTTTACAAGTCACTCAAACAGTAAAGCTAGAACTTTTTCCAAACATGCAGTTGTACTTATCAAAACTGAGAACCTGCCCTAAACTGTTTAAAGTATTCACTAGATTCAGTATAGTGAGCTACATACACAAACAACTAAAACCAGGGATTACAAAATTTCTCCTTTTTTAATACTTTGGCTTCAAGACCAACAGTTCTGAGTATCTAGATAAGCTTCATTAAAAAGCAGTTCTGTACTAACTCAAAGATTGAGATGAAAGCTATACTACTTTGTAAATTACTCCAGTGCCACGTTATTTTCTTAGCATGCACAGAAATACAGAGCTGTAAGAAGCAGAAAACAGCTTCCAGACTCCTAATACTGTCTGCATTTTTTAATTAAGTAGTTAAACCACTTTAGTGGAAAACAGCTACAAGTAATACTATTCTCTAGCCAGTAATGAGAAGGGAGGAAAACTACACAGATTATGAAGGTTAGGCACAGCTGAAAAGGTTAAACATACGGATCACTGGAAAATCGGAGTATTCTTATGTTTAGTGCAATGACAAATGTGCTCTAATCAGAGAAAGTTAGAAACAAGCTGAAATAGGTAGGTTAAAAATTCAACTGGAATTGAAAAAAAGGAACATTCTGGTAAAATTAAATTAACACAGCCACTGCCTCCCTAGATGTCAGAAAATGACAGAAAAAGCACTTCTCAAATGAAAAGAACTACTTTTGACAAGAGGAAGCAGAAACTTGAACCATAACACTAAGCAGAAGACACAAAGGATCCATATGATTCTGAACAAAATACAAGTCCAATATCAAAGTAGGCAGTAATGAAAGAAGGTATGAAAACAATTATGTTTAACAGTAGTATAAGAGTATGAGATTTAGAAAACTAATAAGCAGGCAGATAAGGAAAAATAAAATTATATGGTTCAAAGCAAATAAAGACTGCCTGTCAAATGCCTTACAAGGCAAAAAATGAAATTCTGAGGCGCAAGAATCTCCCCATTATGTTGTGGTGAAGGGTGGCTGGGGTTTTTGTGGGTTGGTTTGTTTGGTTTGGTGTTGTGTTTACGGGGGGTTTTTTTGAGAGTTGGGGGTGTGTTAAAGGAACTGCTGAAGATCACTGTCTCTGTAGCAGCACAAGCAGAAAGGAGAAATAAATACAGCAAAACATTGTAATCACTACAGGAACTACTAAGCCTCAACATCAACTTCATGTCACAGTTGTCAGCATCTAAAATTTTTAAGTTTATAATCCTACACATTCAGCAATATCAGTCAGGGAAGAATTTATAAGAGAGCTTTGGTGAGGAGTTAGGCCAGTCGAAATGCACTTAAAGCTCAGGATCACCTTGTTCTGGCCACATCTTCTAACATCTCACATGCCCCATTTTACCTCCTGATTTCTGTTAGATCAAGCACTTATTAGCAAGCCCTGAACGAAAAGAACACCATGTGTTATCAGTTAATGCCAATGAACGTGGAACAACTAAGAGCCAGGCATCATTTCAGGACATAGTTTCATATGCCAGACAGCCAGTCCTTAACTGCAAATAAATATGAGTTCAGGTTCGCTTCATCAAACGTTCTACCTACTCTAAACACAGTCCCAACACAAAACAAACACATTGCAACACAATGCATTGAGTCAGATTTTTCATGGAACAGTACAACAACTTTCAACTCCCAAATATCCAAGACAGGAGTTCAACATCACCACACAATACAAAACTAGGATTAAGGTAGAGTAAAAGCATTTTTAGTCAAACCAAACCTGCAAAACAAGTTAAGCTTGCATGCAAGGTTAGGTATACCCTCTATAATAAATAATTTTTGACCTGTAAAAGCAAATAAACAGTTCTGGTTTTGAACAGAACAAATTATAAAATCTGAAATAAGCAGAATGTTTTGACTTGCTTTTATTCTTGACATTACTTTGTGTTAAAATGTAAAACCTATATTAGATTCAGGTTCATTTGAACACAGAAAATATTAAAGGACCACGTGATTCTAGACTTCAAAACTTACTTGAGTAGCTCATAATTCTTCTCATTAAGTCTTACAGCATTCTCCCGCCAAAACTTCTCAGATTTGTGCACAGGACTCCACTCCAGTCTTCCTGACTTGAGCTCAGAGCTGTATTCATCAAAGGAGCTGCAACACAAGACCTAAATGAGATATTGGCCAAGCTTCTATGAACACTTTGAACCATATGCCCAAGCCTGTCCCTCACAAATCTGGAGCTCAACTTGCTATGACACATTGGGAGTCATCACTCTGCAGAGTATGAGCCTCACCATTTTGTAAGTAAGAAAATGCATGAGGCAAGAAGAAAAAATTGTTCTCAAACACAAACCTCTATCCGCCTCAAAACACTATCTACACAAATGCAACATTTTGGAATTTAATTCTCTGTTTTGCTGTGGTTTTATGGTTTAACTTCTCCAGTCAAGGATTTCAGTCTTTACCTTCCATCCATTTAAACCTTTGACACTACCTACAATATGCACTTCAATTTAAGCACAAGACCAAGAATTAGGTAAACATTAGCGAAAACTTGAGTTAATCTGGACAATAGAACTTATTCTAATCAGGACTCCAGTTTTGACTGGAAATCCTTTAAGATCACTTTAAAGCCCTTTAACGATTTCTCAGTTACAAATATCACAGATTTATTGAAGGTTTATTTTCTATTCCCCCTCTAAATACTGACATATAATAAGAAACTAACAACCTACACATCTCTGTATGCTCTTATTAAATAGCATTTACATATAATTCTGTAGATATTTTAGCCTTACAAAAGAAAAAGGTCCTACCAACATTCACATAACTGCATTTTTTCAAGTGCACACTGCAAAGCATACCTAAGGTCCTGCACGCTCTCACCCAGCTTGTCCAGAAGAAATTTGATATCTTCACTGATGTCTTCATCATCATATTTCTGCTGATCCAAATTCTCTAGCTGCTTTAAAACCTTACACTGAATCATGGCAAGAGCATATTCTTGGCGAGTTTCTCTCTCAGTAGATTTCTCTAACAAATTCTGGGGAAGTAAAGATGTATTTATTTTGTTTTAGAAAACACTACTTTGAAACAAAGCAGCATTTTAAAGAAATTCTTACTGGAATTTTTTAATTTAGCAAGTGACAAAACTGACCACTTCCTGAAATAATCTCTCTCTTCAATAACAGAAAGTACTAATTCACCTGTTTTGAATATTTTCCACATGAAATGGAGGAGACTACAAAGATTAATAAATGAAAAAAGCAGGCTCATATCCCAAATACCAGAACCACCACCATAAACAACCACCTTTATCTTGGATTATCATTTTAGCTTTCTGTGAAGAAATAGCATAAAGCAGAAAGCCTTAAAAAAAAAAAACCTGAAGTCTTATTTTCAATTCACAGTTACCATCTGGATTAGACCAGCTCTTTTCAAGCTTGGGAACATTCCAGCTAGACATTTTTATTTAAACAGAAGCTTGTTGGTAAGATTAGAATTATAAGCACAGAATGCAGTAGTCAAGTTCCAATGTCATTTATTCATTACATTTCTACTCAATTTAATCAGCTTTCAATTATATTTTTCAATCAGAGCTGGCCACCTGCACTTTTTGATAAAGCTGAAAACATGAATTTTATATAAAAGACAAAGTTCTTAATAAACAGAACACGTGTTTATATAAATAAGACTTAACATTTGCCAGAAATAAGCAGTGAAACCATATAGAAGGATTTTGGCTGCATCACTCCTGTCATAGAACTATTATGTTTGAGGTTTCTTAGATATCAGACATCCTATTAGTTACTGAGGCAGAACACTGAAAATCAATTTTAAAACTTGCAAACTAAATATAAGTCATATTACTGCTTTTAGTGGCCATATACAATTAGCTTTAATGTGCAAAAAAAAAAAAGCCACCCCAGTTTCTACTTCAGTAAGAGAACAAAAAGGTAATTCACAGAAAGTAATGCTAATTTACTTAGAATTAAAACTGCTAATGAGAGCAAATTAAAAAATAATGAATCTTAAGACGATTCAACAGGTTCAAGGAGCAGGTGGATAAAGGTTCCAAAGAACTCCTAGTTAAGATACTTTCAAGCAAATGTGGAAGCTACTCCAAATATTATTACCTATCTCATACCACAGTGAGATACTCAAACTTTTCATAATGATTTTGAAAGGCTATGTTAACAAAGTAAAAACACAAACATATGATTATATAGAATGGATCAGTAAACTACGCAGCAATAAAAACCAAAATCTTAAGGTGTAAGACTAGTTCTAGGCAGGAAACAGACATACAAGGGAATAAAAGTGTGGAAAAATGAGGGGATAAAATAATAGGTAGAGAAAATAGCAGATTCAAAGAGAGAGGAGTGCCCAATACTTGTTGCTTTACTGAAAAAAAATACTACATTTGCAGTTATATACTTCAGGCAATTAACTTGACAATAAAGTGAAATATGTCAAATTAGGAGAAATCAAGTAGTATAGGGGACATCCAAGTTGCCAAGACTTGTGGAGCACCTTCAGTAATGCACAGACAGATTTGGGGAATCATCAAGCCTAGTCTTTTATTCAATTCCCTTCCCCCCCCATAAACTGACACAATGGCATCTCATACAGGGAAAGAATTACTTTGCCTCTGCTATCTATATTAATTTTGCTTCAGAACTCACAGCTCTGATGTCTAATTTCTAATTATTAATTTTCTAATCTATTATGTTCCTAACTGCCAGTTAACAACTCATCTTCACGCCAACACGAGTCCTTAATGATGGAGAAAGGAAACAACTAAGTTACACTCCCCCAAGCCTGTAACAGAAACAACTTATTCTTTCTTAGCCTTTATTTTAAAAAACTTAGCTTCATTTTTGTCTCCTCTTGCAGAACACAGGAAATCTAAGAACTAGCAATTATTTCTCCTACTTTTTATGACCTCAGAATAAGAAGAAACTGGATACTAACTGAGTTTCTCAGCTTCTTTTTCTCTTTTGAATTTTTTTCCCAATTTGTCTTGCTATATGTCCTGCTTAATCCTAGCATTAAGATCTTTAAGAACACTACGTCTACAGAGTAAGAATAGTAAGAATACATAGTAAGAATAGCTCCTACTGAACATCTCATACCACTGTACTCCTTCACCAAGAGAAACAGCAGATTCTTATGATCTGCCTTATCCATAAGTCTTTCAGTGGCAGATGTTTTCAGATAAGAGAGACAGAGTAAGCATCCTCACACAGCTTATCATTGCTAATCATCAAGCAACAATTTCCATTCCAATGTGCTTGCAACACTTACTATTGGAACACAATCCACATCCAGGAAAATAAACAGCTTCCAAGACCTACATTTCCTACTCAGGATCCCAAGCACTGCTTGAAAACAGCATTTTAAGTTGTTACAGCTCTCCTGCATTACTCACAAGACACCTGGCAAGCACGCACATAAAACTAATAGCATCCACGAACAAAAAATGATACTCTCACAATGAAAACATGGAGCCTAGGTACTCAGGTCTTCCTAATTATCTTAAACAGGACCAGGAATTTTCTGTAATGCAGACAGAGTAAGTTAACTAATCTCTCTTATATGGGTATTCTCATCTGCCTTTACAGAGACCAAGAAACTATTTTTGAACTAGTAAATGAAAATAATTTCTCAGTTGGACAAACACATGTATCCAAAATAATATTTAGTTAATTAAAGCTTCATAAGGTAAAATTTATCTGCTATTAGTAACTCCAGGGTTTTACAGTAGTACCAGTAGGAAAAAGAAGCTTGAATTAAAAAACAGAAATCACTAGTGCCAGTGTTAACATTGAATAAAAAAGACAATCTTATTTTATTGAATAGCAAATACCTATGACTAGTAATAGCCTGTATATGACCTGTAGCAAAAACTCAAGTTTACAAAAAGAAAAAAACATACACAACCACAAAAAAAAACCCCAACTAAAAAAAAAATACACACAAAAAAAAACCCCCAAACACACAAACAAAAAAATTCCAACCACCAGGTATTTCAGCTTTCCATCAGCTTATTGATATGGTCCAGCAGAAAGCAGCTGTGCATCAGCAACGTTTAAGACCTAGGAATTTGTGACAGAAGCACAGCACAGCTGCAGTCAACAGATACTTACCCGAAATGCTGCAAGGATGATTCTGGTAACTTTCTCTTTGACAGATTCCTGAAGAATATCTGACAGCACAGGGACAATATTGTAGCGACGAAGATATTCACACATTTGAGGGCTAAATGCCAGCAGCCACACACAGAAAATCATCTGATACTGGAGCTGAAAACCGCATTTGTTGCTCAAGACACCCATGATGCTAAAAAATTGACACAGTACACATTGAATTTTTAAATAACGACTACATAGGTTGCATTGCTTCAATCAGAAATGTTAAAAGAAATGGTAAGAACTCATTAGAAAGAGCTGCTGAGGATCAGCATACAACATACATTTCACAGTAACCTGCACCACTATTTATCATTGTATAAGCAGCTTGTTCAGAAAGCTGTCTTTTAAAGAGATGGTTATTTTCTCATTAGCCTTAGAGCCATAAAGCAGCTTTTCCCATATCAACTGATGTGGTATTGTATCCATCTTCTGGCTCACCAAGACGGTTTTTCTACTGGTATGTTTAAAGCATTATTTGTCATTCTGGAAGAAACAGAAATCTCAGCTACTCCTTCAGACTTGAGAATAAATAAATGTAACAAAATCTACACAAATTGAACTTCGTTCCTTCATTGTACTTGTCCACAGGAGTGTCTGAAATGAGCTGAAGTATTCATTATTTAAGATCAAGTTATCAGAAAACAGTCCACAGATACAAATACACAAAGTACTGCCAGAAAAAGAATAGTATCACAAGATCTTCAAAAAGACCTCATGGAAAAGGTTTGCTCAGCTGAAGTTTTGAAAATTTAATAAGCAATTTACAGGTCAATTTTTAAATAGCTAACTCAATTTAAAATTTAAAAAAAGAATCTACATTCTTATCAAGTTTAAGGTAAGTCCAAACATGGTGAAACACAGGTTTATTGTAATGCTTTAATACTGATTAAACAGCTTCCTTGGTTTCAGATGTGTCATCTTGACACATAGGAACACCACTTGAAATTTTACTTCATTAGGAATTTTGACTTTTATCCATTTCAGTGTAGAGGCAAAATTTTCATTAAAGTGCAAATTATGTATCAACCATCCCCAGTAGAGGCGTAGATGGCAGAAAAACTATTTATAGGCAAGCATTTTTTAAATAAGATGAGTGCTGAAATCCTAGCCCAACATAAAGCTATTTATTAGCAGAATTGATAAAGGAATGACTTACTTGAAGACACATGTGGAAAGAAATTGATCCTAGCTCTAGAAAATGTTTCTCCTTTCACTAATATTTTCAGACAGAAAAATTCCAAACTCAAAGACTACGATGATTAGCAGAAATTCATTTCATTAGTCCTTTTCTATTGAAAAATAAACAGAATATCTTCAGCTGAAGACAAATGGTTATATTCCTGTTCAGATACATACTTAAGCAGTTCTTCTTGAACAGGAAAGTTGCATTAAAGCCTCAACAGTGCAAGATTCATTTGTCTATTTGACTGTGTTAATGTTTGAAAACAAATCTCTTTTGTACACAAACGGAACAGCTGTCTATTACAAGAGAGTTCTATTCCAAAAAAAGGTCACCGGAGTGCACTACTGTAAGTGCATGGATATCCATATAAATTGAAATAGGTGCTCACCAATTTACTCCATCTGCTTCTACCCATGCAAAGCGGTATTCATTGACCCTGAGCATCAGCTGCAGACATCCAGCAACACATTGCACATACTGGGAACTCTGGGTGAAAAGAACAACACATCACTTATTACCAGAAGAGTCAGGTAGTAAGTGCTGAAGTAGTTTCCCTAATTAGGCTTTACTGGCATAACAGAAGAGAGTTCTGAATATTAAAGGAGTGTTATGCAAGTGATACACTTTACATTATCAGAACATTTGAACAGGCCTTCCTTCAGTATCTATGAATGAAAGCTGTCTTCTGTTTGAATAAATTTGCCAGAGCATGTTCTTCTATCTTCTTACTCAATTGTTAGCATTACCTTCACTAATACTAATCATACATTAATCAGATATGCTGCTGATAAAATGTCATTTGCTTTTTCCCTCCCTATAAGCCTTTTCCTTGAAAGTCTCATGGTAGCTCACTCACATAATACAAGATTAAACCTTTTGAACATTTAATGAAGCAAAGAAGTTAGGCAATCCCATATGAGAAGAAAAGGAGGCAATAAACAGAATTGAAAATAAAGAGTAACTCATTCTGTGTCTCTCATGAGAGATTTAAGTCCTTTATGTAAAAACTAAGTCTGTGCATCTGGGCTCAAATCATCTAGAACATCAATATCCCTGTGAAAGTATTCATTTTCACACCCCGTGCAAATAAAATAGCTATAAACACACAGTTAGCTCTCCCACTCCAAATAATGCATTAATTTATCTGCATCACCAACCCATTGAACTCAGAGTTTTCTTTTTAAAGAGTCTGTCATAAAAGCATTGTCTTCCAACACCATTATAATTGAAATTTCTTAATAGAATTCCAGCTCTCATTTCCTGCATAAAATGCTACAACTGCATCTCTAATTTATTCTGAAATTAGCCAAATCCTGCTTGAAAATCCTGCATAAGTTAGATCTGAAATCTGTACACTAACAAAGTTAAGACAATACTTCAGAGGAGCTCATGGCTCCACAGTAAGTGGTGGTGTATGCTGTAGAACTATTTGCTATTCTATGGCTGTATGACAGAGGGCTGTCAGCCTAAAAAACCTAACACTATGGAACACAGACCTGCACATGAAATACTGAAATACTTCAATTTATATTCTCAGGCCATTTTTCTATGTCCTACCCATAGTCATGTGTAACTCCAGACAGGGGGTCATTTAAGAGGCTTCTCCTCTACAGGAAGCCAAGACTATAAAGCCATTACTACACTTCGAAGAACAACAAATCCCGACTTAAGTTTTCTGAGAAACTTTGAGCACTTTCAGGCTGCAAAAGGAACAAAAGATTCTACTCCACATTCAAGAACTATGATAAACTGCTTCATCAGGCTACACCACCACAGAAAACCCAGTGAGGATGATTATTTGCATTTGTTATACTGCCACAGTTCATCTCCAAGCTCAGCAGCTATTATAGCCACATGAAATTCAGTATTTAAAAAAAATATTGATGCAAAAAGGACAATTTATTTTCCTCTGAATTCAAGCTATTCAAATATGAAAAGCTGACAGCTTTAAAAGCACTCTTCCAATTTCATGCTACAGTGGTTTAGGGGCAATATCAGCTTTAATATCTGATGTGCCCTTTTCATAGTTCTGCAGAGCACAACAGTCAAAAGCTTCTCTGTTTCAGGCTTCTTCTAAAAGTCCAACAACTCAGTGATAAACAGACAGTACTGAATCCCAGAATCACTGGGGCTGGAAAATACCTCTATGATCACCAAGTCAGGGACTTAGAATTGTTTGAATATTAAATTAATTTTCTATAATTTTTTTCAAGTTTTAACAAAGAGAATTCTAGATACATCTACAGCTTTAACAAGACAAACTAACTTGTAAAATATACACTTCCACTGCCAATATTCTATGTGAAATCAATGTTTAAAAATACTTTTGTTTCTTGGCGCCACCACCTGGCACTCTGTTGTACAGTTCTGATTTCAAGTACTTCTTATCACTGGAACCTTAACCAGAGGAATGAACATCACCTGCCCAAAATAGCAGAATGACAGATTTCAAAGATATACTCACATCACTTGTGGAGACTGCTCCTGTATCCACAGAACCCCCTGCACCACGTAGTTTCTAGGAAAAAAAAAATGTTTAAAATCAGAGTTGTTCTTCACCCTTAACAAACAGTTGTTACCAAGTTTCTTTCAATTCTCCAATCATTCTAGTCATTAAAAAAAAATTTAGACTCTATTAGATATACTTCCTGCTTAATACATTAATATGCAATATATTGTATTTATTTCACACACACAATTCATGCCTAGAAAAATGTTCTTGGAACTGATCTGGTACAAAAACATTTTCAATTATTTAAGTGTGGATTTATTCAGCACATTTAGTTCTCTTAGAACTTGCAAACTACTCTTTCATCCTTCTAAAGGAAATTCAAACTTAAAGGTTTGTCTTCCAGAAGAAAAAAATAAAATTCCTTGTTAATAAGCCTAGTTTAGAAAACTATGAAAAATATACCACAAATAAATCTACTGAATGTTTCTTGGCTCTCCAGAATTCACTTCTACTACAACACTAAGAGAGTGACAAATCACTGTGTTTTGAAGAAAAAATGTCCAGAAATGAATACAAAGGAGAATGATTCATCTTTGAAGGACAAGCCAGAAGTTAGTGGTACAAACTGAGCTAATACCATAAAAACACTGCCCAAATAAGTTGTCATTTATTCAGTTTCAAGACATAGGACTAAAAGGAAAGGCTTTTTACTACAGTAAACTGGAAAAAGGTTTTGATATTCAGTTTCTGCTGCCATGTGACTTTTCTTCACAGCAAAAAGCACTGATAGCAAAACCAGTATTAACCAAGAGAAAAGGATTAATTTACATTTCAAGGACTGGAGTAAAACACTTAAAATACTAAGTTAAAAACTAAGTGCTTGAATAAAGCAAATTTAGCTTTAAAAATGACAAAGTAAAATTTAATTTAAAAAAATAACAAAACCAAAAATATACCTCCTGTTTGCACATTTGTACATTCATATTCTTGAAAAAAGTTTCCAAAGTTACTGTAAACTTTAAACAAAAGCAGCTTTTTACCTGCGAACTAAGCTGAGTTTTAATCCAGTTGAAATAGTAATTCAAGTCACTGCCTTCCATAAGCTCCCTTCCCCAAGCAGCCAGTTTGGCAATAATTCTTGCTGCCTGAAAAAGAATGCGATAAATCAAGTTTTCAAACACAGCAATTTCGGAATTCAGTGAGAAGTTCTGTAAATTTTGGAAACCAATTTTAGACAAAAGATAGTCCCTTACAGAAATCTACCTGTTTTCTATGTAGGGGAATCTTTGTGCCTGTTATCAGTTACTTGTAGCTACTGAAGTTCACAAGGCACCAATAAAGAACTCAAAAGGAGATGGAGGGAAGATCTCAATGGATCTCAAAGGACACCACTACAGTCAGAAATCAATCAAAAGCAAGACACTTGACGGCCTAACACATGCAGGCTTGATTTAAGCAACTTCAGCATATACCAATACAAATTGTAACATAGTATTGAAGGGTTTTTGTACTTAAACTGAAGGAAGTCATCTTCAGGAAGGGAGACGTTTCAAGCCCAGAAAAAGAAGGGCAGAGAAGGAAAACGGAAGGTACAATTTAAGACTATAGTTGGGGAGTAAAAATGTGGTTAGGTTAAGAATTTTCGTGATGCCTATGGCTTTAAGAATACTTAAACAGGAGTATATTTCTACATCAGTCTTTCCAAATTATATTTGAAATAAATCTACATTGCAGTTAATTTGCAATAGCATTTGAGCCAGCCTATATATAAAGAGGCAGCATAACCAAGAAATTACTGAAGCAGGGGTTCATTTGCATGCAGACAGTTCCATGTGATGCAGTGAGGAAACTATTCTACCACCTTTCCACCTTGTTGTATTCACATGTGCAGCACCACCACTGATTTCTAGAGGGATTGTGAGTCTGGAACAACAATAGCTACATTAAAATGTATCAAATCCCCTTCTGAATGCAAGTAAATCACCATATGAAATCCCTCTAGCTTTAAAATACAAGATATTAGCTCTCTAGTCAACCATTCTTCTGAGTTAAAACTGCTACCTGGCCCCTGAATGAGAGACCATTTATGCTTAGCAGAATTTGAACCTACACAGAGGATGAGTATTTTTATCTCATTATGTCCGCCTCGGCAGACTTAATGATGTGGCATCAAAAATCTTCCAGAGTGCATAGTAAGGAGAAAAATAAAATTAACCCAACAAAAATAACACCATCCTGAAACTTGGTTTTGAAAACTTTCATGTGCTTTAAAAAAACATGGACTGTAGTAAAAGATATATAAAAAAGTAATAAGGCAGGAAACTTAGTGGATCCACTTCAAGTTGCTTCACATTAAGATTCACTGTGTCTTGTTAAATTATTTGTATATTTTTGCAGTACCTAAAGAAAGCATTATCTGAATAACACAAAACTGAGTAGAGAAATACTGACCATCAAAATATTTTTAAATACCATGTATTTAAAAACCACCATTCCAAAGAGAGTTTGCACTGCAAGCATCTAAAAATTATGCTTTACCTGCAATGCATATTTGGGCAGTCAGCATTGTCTGAGTGCTCAAACTGCAGTTTTGCAGGATGGGCCTTCAGTAGCATCACCACCAAAAAAACCACAAAACAAACTGCATTGGCCAAAAAAACCCCAGCCACCTCCTCACTCAGCTACACCAAGAAAATTGATCCACATTCATACAGTCAACCAATTAGATTAAATAAATAAATAAATAAAGCCTAACATTTTTCTTGAGAGCATGCCAGCTCACTGTTTAAGTTGCAGTACAGCCCCAAACAGTTGCACTGGCCACTCCCCAGGGCAAACAGCACGGCTGGCTCTGTGTCTTGGAATCCCTGCACCAGTTCTGTCCCCACAGCCTAATGCAGGCCAGGCAGGGAGTTTCTAGTTTGAGTCTCTGATTTGACTCTACCATATCATCCCAGCACAAACATATGCATTGTTGAACAACATAGCTGTGCAGTTTTCATTTCCTTAAGCCATAATATAAGGTTCACTGTTGGAAACTCTGGTCTCCACTAGGAATTTACAGTTATACAAACATATTCTTGCCCCACAAGACAAAAAGCCTGCTGAGATAAAATAGCCAGTTCTCACCACTGACAACAGAAGAATATTAAAGATTCCAGAAAAGCTACTCCATATACAGGAGGAGCAAACAGTAGTCAAAACATAGCAGAAACCATACACTGCACATGGCTGTACAGGGTTTGGCTGGGATGGACTCAATTTTCTTCACAGCAGGTGTGGTTTAGACTGGTATCCAAAACAGTGGTGGTAATGTAACAATGTTTTAGCTGCTGCTGAGCAGCACTTGAACAACAACAAGCACTTCTCTGTTTCTCACTCAACACTTCCAGTGAGTCAGCTGATAAACTGAGCATATGAGAAAATAAGGTTCAGCGAGGTAAAGATATTTCCTTTGCACAAGATGAGAACCTAAATTCTAATATTTGTGCAGCATTGACTGGCAGTTGTGATAAAAGATTTTCACGTATGTTTTACTGTACTAATTACTGTACTCTATGAAAATCCCTGCTTTTCTGAATTTTTAAAGCCCGCCCTAATCTTCCAGAAATAAATCAATGACAATTAACAATATAACTTTGCTTTTTAAAATGTGGTTAGGTGAAGGTTGTATAAAGAATGACTTGTCTAGACTGCAAGAAGAAAACTTGCCAGTCCAGGCAGAAGTTTAGTTTCAAATTCCAAAATCTCCTGAGGAAATATAGAACCAGCATTTTTCTCTACCATCTTCAGAGACAGGTTCATTTGAAACCTACCATATGCACAGTGAAGAGATCTTGTCGATTCAACATTGGCAGAAAATAGGACCATGCAGTGTTTTTACCACGTTTTGCATAATCAAAGAAGATGCAAACGCGCTGATGATTTTCCTGTAAAAATTGAGAGAGAGGAAAAGATGACAGACTTGTAAAAGCATTCGACATACAGCAGTTATTTGCTCCTTGGTATGTTGGCATAGATTATCAGTGCGTATCCTGGCTTGTAAGAGCCCACGGAAATTTTTCAGTTAGACAGAAAAATTACTTGTGGATACAGCTCATTTCAGCACTCCAACATTAAGCTTGGATTTGGGGTGGAGGAAACAAACCTTGAAGCCTTAGTTGTATCCCAGTACTGCAACACCTGCATGAGCAAAAATACATATATTCTTTTGAACACACAAGTGAAGCAAGGCAAATAAGAAACAAGCTAAGTACTGTCATTTTGTAAGAATAACACCACTCTTCATCTAACCAATTATGCTTGATTAAAGTCCATACAAAGCTTTGAATGTACTGCTACTTCCACACAAGAGGCTGTTGTTCAACTTCTTCTATAAGTGAAACCTTGGGGGTGTAAATGACCTTTCCCATTCCTCTCAATGGGAAATGAGCTATTCTGGCCCAGATGAGGCTGCAACTGATTCAGCAGTTACCTCAGGCAACCTGTGTATCTATAAGAGGACACTGCCACCAGAAGTCTGTTCCCCATGGCTCCTACCCTGAGTCACAGGAGACCGCAACTACCTAAGCCTGTGCACCAGGGACAGCTTCTTTAAGTATTTCCCCTAATAATCACTATGCAAAGCAGCTATTACAGTTCTCCTTACAGCAGGCCAGAGAACAGGCCAACCAGTCATAAAGGAGAAAGAAAAGCTCTGCTGTTTCCTAATAGCCTAGAATATAAACAGAGAGTCCCAAAAAATCTCACATCTGCATTCTTGGTTTTCCTCAAGTATTTCCATATGCTTTCCAGCCTGGTGGATTAGAAGCTTTCCTTCTGTAGAGATGTCTCCCCATTGAAGCCAAATTACTACCACCAAGTACACAACTCGTATCGAGGATGGCAAATGAGAAACTCACAAAAGGACAGTATCTCCACTATCCACAATTTAATTTTCAAACTCCCCTAGCTATGAAGGCTTTTCTCTGCGCCCTGTTATTAATTCTAGGGATGAAAAACCAGCTAGGCAAGCCTCCTTGTCAAAATATGGTCCATTAAGCACAAGACGACCTGAATGTATCCATGATTCAAACAGTGGCATCTTACTAAGCCTTAGAGCTTCAACCAACCCTTCCTGAAAAGTAACAATCCTTACCTCAAAACACAAGTTTTCTCACTTTTACTCTTCCTATTCTTTTCCCCATCCCCCTGCTGGAAGAGTAAGTGAGTGGCTGTGTGGTGCCTAGCTGCCAGATGGGGTTAAACCAACGACAGTATTGTACAAAATGGGCTGCAAACTGCTGCCCTGATCACTGAATGGGGAAGGTCAGATGTCACCAGTTATCTGCCAGTTATAACCCTTACTGTGATTCTCTACATGCCATGTGTAAAAAAGCACCCAGAAACGTCATCAAAATTTGTTGTTTGAACTATGAAATAACTGAAAGCAAGATCTCAGGAAGACAGAGACTTTGGTGGAGAGCTTTTACTCTGTAAAAAGAAAAAAAGAGCTTATTTGATGAGAAATGGCAGTTCGATCAAATAAATCACTGTTAGCATCTGAATGTGCTGAACAGTCTAGCTAAGAAAGATCAAAACTTACCAGATCAATGAGTTCAGTTTACAACATAACTAAGGAGGAGACAGACAAGTCTGGAAGCAGAAATGCTGAAATAATTTCAACATGCTGTCAGTCAGAAGACTCATCTGGTTTGCTGTTAAGGTGCAGGATCAAGACAGACGGGAAGGAGTGAAAAACTCCCCATGGCCCTGAAATACATAGTGTTACACCTTCCTAGGAAGCTACTGACTACACTGATAAAAAGAAAATTCTGAAGTTCTCACATCAACAGTTGAATAATTTAGTAGCTGTCATTTTTGAAGAAGCATAATGAAGTTCAGGTGCTACTGCTACCTGCACCAACTAGGGTAGGTTCTTAAAGATTTCATAAGTAATAGACTGTGCAGTGTAGGTCACTAATCCAAAGAAATTGTACCAAGAATTTATCAGACAAACAGGTAAGAAATATTTCTCAAGGATAACAGTATGCTAACACTCTCCACCTTCAGAAGTAAAGCAGAATGACAATCTTATGGTAAACAGCACACTAATTTCACGTTTACCACTGTTCAAAAGAAATCTTTCTTAGGAAGGTCATCAAATCAGTCACTAGAACTGCTGGAACAATCCTAGACACACCAGTAAGCTTTTGATGAGCTCAAAACACAGTTGACATAATTTTTACCACTTCACAATCAAAGAACATACAGATAATAGAAGAACCATAGTCAGTCATTATCAGACAAAAGCTGAATACTGCTACCTGCAAGAGTTTCTAGAAGTTCCAGCTATCAAAAGCAGCTTTTAAAACTATTTGTTCATCTCATGAAACTACAGCAAACATTTTCTCAAGGCAAATTTTACTCAGAGTCAATGGCACCATGACAGGCCATGTCAAAAATCTTTGAATGTACTGAATTGAGACAAGTCAGGCAAAGACTGGAGACTTCATATCCACCACAAGAAAAAAGGGGCAAAACTATTTACATGAGCATGACAGAACAAGGGGGAATGGCTTCAAACTGGGAGTAGGTTTAGGTATTAGGGAAAGACTGTGAGGCACTGGAACAGGTTGCAGAGGGAAGCTGTGGATGCCCCATCCCTGGAGGTCTTCAAGAACTGGTTGGACGGGGCTTTGAGCAAGCTGGTTTAGCTGAAGCTGTCCCTGACCACAGCAAGGGGGCTGGAACCAGGTATCTTCAAGGTACCCCTTTCTAACCCAAACCATTCTAAGATTTTATGATACTGTGTGTTCTGGTGCCCGGGCAGTCTGCAGAGACCCTTCCCTAAACTCACAGTCACACCATTATTCCAATATGCTGCTTTCTGACAAGAATCTTACACCTTGAAAATGTGCAACCAGGGGTTCATAAGGTACCACTGGCTGTATGTTCCAACCCCTGATCATGACCAACACAAAACAGAAGCCTGGTTTCAGCCTTGCTGAATGGCGATGTCACAGGTGAGGAAACTCTTGAGACAATTGCCTCCACACAAGCTTTCTATGCCAGCATCCCTAAATCCCTCCCTGAATAATGCAATCACACACAGCATTGCAAAAGTCAGTGCAGTCTTTCAGATACTGAAGCAGAACTTCTAAAATGAAAAGGCATTCAATTTCAAACAAAAGCAGATATGTAGTGTATACCAATATCTCTATTCTGCTGTATCACTATAAAGCTTGAATAATTTAAAGGCACTACATTTAGCATTAAGAATTCCATATACATCACTTCTGGGACAGGGTAAGGCCCAAAATACAGCCATGTCATAAAGTCAACGAAAGACATACATCTAACAACTTATGACAGAAACAATAGAGCAAAAGAGAGATTACTCAGAACTACTTTCTGTGACTACCTAGAACTATTCCATCTGTTCAAAAGTGGGCCAGTGAAAGCATCACCAGTGGAGTATTAATTCCACAGCACAGAAGATATTATCAGCTATCATATACTGTAGCTGCAGGCTATGTGCTAATGCCAAAGCACATTAGCAAAACAACACCTACAAAGTTACGAAGTTGCCCTTTTTCAGAACTCACAAGTTCTGAAAAAGGGCAAGCGAAATGATGACTCCTCTGGCCACTGATGCACAGAAAGCAAAACTCATTCCTCACAAAAGTAGCCACAATGGACAGAGTTCTCACACACTGAGCCAAAGTTTGTCATCCAATGCATAAATCAAAACAAGTCATCCCCAACTCAGTGTCCTAATCAAAGAATGACACCGAGGATGGTTTTTGTCTTCTCTGTTTTGCGATGTTTGTGTCACACTTGCAAAAAAGTAAAACTAAATGAGAAAAAGTGATGCTTTTTTCCAAGCTACAGATGAGTAAATTGCTGCCACCACCACTAGCTATTATCTTACTAGCCTAGATGTCAGGGCTCACTTAGGGCTCTATTGTGCAGACAGGCATATGAAAGAACACCATGGTCCCCATGTTATAGAAACTGTGAAGAGGTTTATGGTTCTCCACTGGCCTGCTAAAAAACTGAACACTCTGAGTGGAATTAGAACTCACATGGTTCACCTCCTAGGGCAATACCCTAAACCAACAGAACTAAACACATTTCACTGTAACCTTGGATCAAACATATCATAAAACAGGAGAAGAGAAACTTTCAAACACAGGTAGTTTATGAATACGACCTCACAGAACACAACCCATCTTGTCACATCACTTCAAATGCCTTCTCTTAGCCAACTTCAGAGCAAACAAACATAAAAGCAGGATTATCTAATTGAGTAAAGCCTCTTCTTGAGTTATCCCAATCAGCTCAGCAGTCCTGAGACCAAGTTTAATAACCTAATCTTAAAAGCAACTGCTGTCCATAGCTACAAAGATCTGCATGTTACAGTGAAATAAAAGTTCCTTGTTTATAACTAAACCATGCAGAATTTCAGAACATGTCTTAAGCAACCTAACTTATGTTGGAAACCTGAAGCTGCAGAAACTACACCTTCTTGCTAAGGGTGGCCAAATTAACACCTTCATAGGAAAAGCTTCAACAATTTCAAGTGAGAAGTCATATCATCCCTATACCACAGGAAAGGGCTGAGGTCACAAGACACAGAATTTTAGAATCGTTTAGGCTGGGAAAAGATCTTTAAGATCACCAAATTCAACCATTAATCTAACACTGACAAGTCTACCACAACATAAACCATATATCAAATGTTAAAAGCATTAAGAAAAAAATTCTGCAAATCAAGATCACATAAAATGAAACCACTATGCAACACTAGCCTTAACAACCAAGTTTTGAATTAAACATTGTTGAGAACCAACAGACAAGCATAAAAGTTTGTTTCATTTCCAGAATTTGAACATATTACAAACTAAGTTACCCTTACAACTTTAGATCTAACATTTAATCTCTGAAGACAGGACATGAAAATTTAGTAGAGTATTTTAAACACAGTATGAGAAACGCCTGAAAATACATGAATTACACTAACAAAACATTCAAGTGTGCATTTATAGATTTAAAAATAATACAGATTATTGACCTACTTGCAGCATATCATCAACCATAGTCAGAATGTACTGAACAGTCTGTTCCTTGGAGATATGAGTCATCAAGTTTATAAATGTTTTAGCACACTAGAAAAATAAAAGAGAAATTAAAATTAATATTAGCAATTGTCTTTGTTCCTTTTGATAATATAAAACAGGATCTTATTAATTCACAGTTAAGTCTTACATAAGCATTGAGCATCCCAACATCTTATTCAAATGCAGTAAGAGATGAATATATTTGACACTATCTCACAAAGAAAATTTTCTGTCACATTGGTTGCTACCCTTTACAAATTGTTTTAAGGCTTTCAAATTAAATAAGCACTTGCTAGTGAAAGTTACCAACATGCTTTGTTGAAAGTCAGATTAGAAAAGTGTCCCCCAGCACCATTTTTTTATGGCAGGGAGAAGATCAAATAAACTGACAGAACAGCAACTAAAAGTACAAAAAATGTTTCAGCAATTTGAATGGAGGTAGGAAGACAGGTAACTCCTCTGTTCACTTGCTATATACCTTGTAGAAAAATCTTCATTCATCTTTGAAGAATGCTACAATTTCAGCAACAGGCTGATATAGTTACAACATTACTTTTTACACTTCCTCCTTCCCCTTCCCAGCATTCAACTAAAACTGAAAGAAAACTGAATTCTGAACTGCTACATTGTAATTATATAGTGACATTAAAAGGGACACCATATATATTTTTGTTACTATGTGAACCATGATCCATTAGATACCAGTAACACAGTAAAAGAAACACAAAACCAAAACAAACAGCTTAAAGTGGAAAAAATGGCTAGAAATGTTTGTGTGTTGAAAGCATCTGCTCTTCACCTCCTTCCCTGCCTCTCCCAATCCTCTCGAGGTCTGACATTCTGTGCTAGAACCTCAGGCTGAGATTCTACTGATTCAAATATTATTAAAGTGTCTTTGAGCCCTATGAATCTTGCCTGGATTCCATAAGGACAAACAGCTGAATCAGCTCTGTCCAATGCAACAGTCTCATATCTTACCGTGCCTAAAATGACACAAGACACCCATGTCTAACTGAATCCACCTCAGTAGACAATGCTGTAACTAAATTATAATTGCTTAGTTAACTAAGCAGCAATCTTACTAGTAGCAGCAGTAAATAAACTCTAATGAAAAAAAGCTCAAAAAAAAAAAGAAGCGACTCAAGAACAAGTTAATGATTAAGTAAACTGGGATGACGGAAGACTTGAGCTAGCTTGTCCCACATCAGAGTCAAAGTTAGATGACATTTAACAATTATTTAGTAGATTTTAAAAATAATGAAATAACATCCAACCTATATCAAAGGAAAAATAAAAGAATCACGATAGCAAGTTTTACATTTGTTCCATAACATCTTAATGGTATCCAGCCAACAATAAAATAAGAGTCAGTAAGAAAATTTCCTTCCTCCCCAACAGAGACTTCATTAAAAGAAAGTTACTTGATTGCCTTCTGTTTGCAACAGCTCCTGTTTTTCTTCTGGATTTCTCTTCTGTTCAAATCTTTGAATAAATTCACAGTCTTCACCTGAAATCATCTGACCTCTGAAAAACAAATTAAACATTGGTTATATGGTTAACATTAAACCATAAATAACATAAACAGTAAGCTGGAAATAACTGTACTGGGTTCACATGGCAAGGTTTTGTTAGTAGGGGATTGCTTGGGTGGGTCCTATGAGAAGAGACCAGAAATGGCCCCCATGTCAGACACAGCCAGTTCCAGTCAGCTCCAGGACAGACCCACCACTGAGTCACTCAGTAATGACAGTAGCACCTCTGTGATAATACATTGAAGGAGTAAAAACTGCTCTGCAACAGCAGCCATGAGACAGGACTGAGAATAAGTGGAAGAAACAACTCTGCAGACTGCCAGATCAGTGCACAAGGAGGGAGAGGAGGTGATCCACATGCCAGAGCACAGATTCACCAGCAGCCTGTGGTGAAGACTATGGTGAGGCAGCTGTCCCTTGGAGCCCATGGAGATCCTAGGTGGAACAGAGATCCACCTGTAGGACTCATGGAGGACACCCATGCCAGGGCAGGCAGATGTACCCTACAGGAAACTGTAGTCCATGCAGGTTTTCTTACAGGACTTGTTATCTCCAGGGCAATGTATGCTGGAGCAGTCCATCCCTGGAAGACTGGAATCTGCAGAAAGGGTCCATGCTGAACAAGTTTGTGAATGACCATAACCCATGAGTGGGACACCTCAGGATGGAGCAGGGCAAGAGTGTGAGAAGGAAAGAGCAGTAGAGATTGAGTGTTATGAACTGACCACAGCCTCCATAACCTACTCCCCTACACAACTCAAAGCAAGGAGGTACAGAAATTGAAGTTGAGCCTAAGAAGAAGGAAAGGGGCAGGAGGTGGTTTTTAGATTTTTCTCCTATTCTTCATTAACCTACTCCATTTAACCAGCAATAAAATTTATTTCACCAAGCAGAGATTGTTTTTCCCATGATTATAAGATGGCAGTGATCTTCCTCTCCTTACACCTCAATCCCAGAGCTTCTCATCATGTTTTTTCCCCTGTTCTTTTGATGGAGCAAGAGTGTCCTATCCTGATGGGCATCTAGTGACCAGTCAATGTCAACCCACCACAAAAAAACCCCTTGTTTTCTTCATCTTGAGCTATCATAGAATCATTAAATGGTTTGGTTTGGAAGCAAGCTTAAAGAAAATCTGGCTCCAACCCCTCTGCCATGGGCAAGGATGTCCCTTACAAGATCAGATTGCTCAGGGCCTAATCCAACCTGGCCTTGGATGCTTCCAAGCATAAAGCAACCACAACCATCTGGACAACTGGTTCCACTGCCTTACTAACCTTACAGTTAAGAATTTCTTCTTCACATCTAATCTAACCCTGCCCTGATTTAGTTTAAAACCACTGCCCTTTGTTCTGTCACTATATGCCTGTACAAAAAGTCTCTCCCTCTTCTTTTCATACCTGTTAAGGTAAGGGACGGTCTCCCCAAAGCCTTCTCTTCTCCAGGGTGAACAACTCCAACTCTCTCAGCCTGTTTTTGTAGGAGATGTGCTCCAGCCCTCTGACCATCTTGGTGGCCCTACTCTGGACCTGCTCCAACAGGTCAGTGTCTTTGTTGTGCTAAGGACCCCAGAGCTGCAGCATTTCAGGCAGGGTCTTGCAAGGGCAGAGTAAAGGGGATACAGTATCAATCATATCACTTTACCAGTGTTGTATTCCACAAAAAATGTAATGGGCTCCTTCCTGCAAAGGGTCTCATGTAAAAAAGTTGAACAGTGGAATAATCTCTCAAAAGTCTCCCCAATGCATCACCTCTGAACAGCATTCTCTAAATAATTTTTAAACTTCCAGGAGCTCAGTGCAATGTCAGTGGTAAGAATTGAAATATGCACGGCTAGCATGTTATGCCAAAATTGTAATACATTACATGAATAATAGTATAATCCAACCAAAAAATAAGTGTTGAAAAATAAAATTAATTACTGCTTTAAGCTTGCTGTAAGCACTAAAGAAAATTTTAAGGCCAACAAAGATCATGGTTCCTAACTTAATTTTAGCTTTCACTAATTACATTTTGAGTTTAAAAACTGATATGCATGCAAGTTCATCCAAACACATAGCAAGAGGGGGCTTGATATAGTGCACCATTGTGGACACCTATAAGATAACAGATGTCTACTTAATTTTCTCTACAACTTATTATTCAAGTGGTTACTGCCATCCTCAGTGCTACTTCAGAAAGCTGTTGACTCAGCTGAAGAGTCAGACAGACTTGCAGAACACTACTGGGTTGTTTTTTTTTATAATACAAAACTTCACATCACAAGAAATAAAAAAAATTGTCAAAATAGTACAGTCAGGTACTCTTCAGGTAAGAAAAGTAATTTTAAATCAAGTAGTCCTAAAAATATCCGAGATTTTAATAGGTGACTGGCTTTACTAGGTAATACCAGGAGGGCTTCAGGAAAGAAGAAAATCATACAACCAAAGGGGATGAAAGCATTAAACATTCCTGCTTCAGTTTTTTCCAAGACTCATCTCCTCTTAACATTTCCACTGAATGAAATGCCTTTTCCACTTTGAAAAGCTATGCAGCAGGGACTCTTCATCCATCTCTTCCATATTCACGGTCAGTTTTTTCAGATGTTCCATGACTAGAGGTTACACTAAAATGATTGCAAACTTAACAGGAAGTGGGGTTTTTTTTTTCAACTGGTTCACCTGGATTCTTGAAATAGAGAAATAAGACCTATAATGTGTTCTTTTCTTTCCTCTTACTTAAATGATTATGTCTTCAGTACGGCCTCATCACAGAGCCATCTTTTATCTATTTACTATTCAAGCAAAGAACATAAGTAGTCCACTGCCATATATTCCACTCCTGTATTCCAGCTGCTTTGTTACAGGTATCTTCACATGTACTGAGGAAAGGCAATCAAGATCTACTAGATGGAAAGGTAGTCCTTGCCCAACTTCTGCAAAAACTTAAGTGATGAATCATATGTGATAAGCCAATGATGACCATGCTGCTACTATGCCTTTTAGACTGACCTACCTTCTTCCTTGTCTATCAAGGATGCATTTGAATAGTTATGGAAAGAGATGGACAATTCATCTGCCACAAATAGTGAATTTAAAGACCCTTAACTAGAAGCTTCTTTTGTTTCAAATAATCCTGACCAAGCCAGGGACTCATGGATCATACTGATACAAAGGTAGCCAGATAAGCTGCTTGTTTATAAGAATATTGCCATCTACAAAACACTTCAAAGACAACATAAGATGAACCCTTAATTTTCAGCTTTAATGTTGGAGAAAACCTCAGCCCATGAAGAGAGATACTTCTTTACAGTCAAGCAGAGGTCAGCCAACTGCAAAGAAAAAAAGCTTTCAGGCTTTTGCTTTTATCCTACATTAGGCCACAGGAAAAAAAAAAAAAAATAAAAAAAAGGTGGGGATTGATATTGCTGTGAGGAAAAAAAGGCATTAAAGTTTACTCTTTACCACTTTGCTAGCACCATAAAAAAATACATCTTCCAACCCATATAACATTACAAGGGATCTGATAGCTTTTTAAACAAGCTGTTAATATTTTATTAAGGTTCTCATACATCCGATTATTAGTTCTAGTAATTTCAAATGCATCTATTTCCATTCATCTCATTTTAAAATTGAAATAACTGATTATACAGTAAACCTTAACCAGTGGGAGGGGGGGAAGAAAAACCAACCAAAAAACATGAGAAAGTGCAGAACAGCCTCAGACAGCTGATACTGAGTCCCATGATGCTATTACACATTTTCCTCACCCCCTCTTCAAAGCAACAGAAATTCCCCAGCACCTTCTAGTAAACTACCAAAGCCTCCCTCCATCCCTCTTCCTAGCAGCCATTTAATTAGTTATTTTCCAAGATGTGTCTACAGTCATTTGCCAAGATAAAAGTCACTTTGAGCTTCAGCTGTGTCTTGATTTCAGCTGGGATAGTTAATATTCTTCCCAGTAGCTGGTACATTTCTGTGTTCCAGATCTAGTACAAATCCTTTATTATTTTTTTTCTTTCTTTTTCTGTCCTATTAAAGTCTCTTTATCTCAACACGTGAATTTTCCTTTTTTTTTTTTCCTCCTGTCTGAGCAACTCCGAGCAGGTTTAAGCCAGGAGCCCTGTCAGCACCCTTCAAAGCTCTATGCCTGTGATACCAAGGGCTGCCTTTGAGAGAATTTGCTAGAGGAGACAAAGCTGAAACTCTAGGATTTAGAAAGCATGAATTTGCAAGACCACCATTTTTAAATCCTCCTGATCGCTCAATATGATTCAGAAGCTTGTGATTCCTTCTTTTAATTATGCATTTCCTCCAGCAACTCTTGTTCCTTTTTTGTTTGTTTGAATGATTTAACAAAAGACACTCTGGAGGTTAGGGGAACTTTGTTTGTTTTTTACTTTGTTTGGGGTTTTTAATATTAAAAAAAAATTATTATATATTCAGCCAATATGACGCTATCATATCAATGCATAATTTCTTTTATCCAGGTACCTACAGTACCTAAAATCACTAAATTTATCCAATTGCTCAACAGTTTTAGCATTACAAAATTAAAACAGCAAAACAGACTGCATGTACTCTACAAGTCTCAAACAGATTTGAGAAAAAAAAGAAACAACAACAAAAAACCCAGAACACACACACACACAAATACACTACAAATTAGTAAACTTCTATATTTACTTTACGACAAGACTGACTTTTAAAGTCTGAGATATTTAACCTGTTTTAGAAGGTTTTTCCACCCCCAGGAAAGTAGAACAGATATTTTAGCATCAGAATTCACAAACATTCATGTAAAGTATTTGAAAACACACAGGAAACCACATACAAATTATCCACCAAGTATCTCACCTGATTAAATAAGTATTGTTAAATGCTGCATATCTAGAAAACCTACAGTGCAATAAGGTGCAAGTTAAACTCTGAAACAAGTTCAATTTTCCACAGAACTAATTTCCTACCCTAAGAAAGCAAACCCAAACCTGCTTCAAGCAAGCCAACACACCCTCCCCTGGCATTCTGATACCTTGAGGCAAATGTTGAAAGCAACCACACAGAGCAAAACGTAACTGTCTTTTCAACTCACAGAGGGCACCCACACCTCTAAACTGCTACAAGTCTCAAGATTCAAAGGCAGCAAAGTCCATACATAACTAAAGAACTCCACAGGCAGACCTACACATCACCTTCCCTGTTACAAGCTTTGTTACTTTCTTCTCCCTCAGACACAGACCTCAGCAGGAAACCAACATAAGCATCAGAAAACAAATTATCTTTTTCCACAGCCTAATTTTGTAACACACTAGGAAACTGGTAATACAGACAATTGTCATATCTAACACTATACAGAAAAAACATCACAAGTCAGCAGTTGTGTGTGAGTGTAGTTTGATATTTAGTTTACAGTTACAACTTTCAGAGATGGAATAAACATTATGTCAGTTAATCTTTAGCTTGAACTGACTCTACAAGAAAAGTCAGGCTCCTGAAGTCTGACCAGCTACAATAAGCCATTTTACTTTTGCACTGAGGAACAGAAAAGAACTTGAGAACGCCCTTCTGTGTGACCCTGATCCAATGCTGTTACAAGTGATGCAATCTTTAAAGCACCTTTATACACATATAACTAACAGCCAGAGGAGGAAAAATTTCATCAGAATTTCTGGTGCAGGTTTTTGACTTCAACTACATAAGCATTTACTATAGTTTTTTCAACTACATAAATACTAGTTTAAGAAGCATAAATCATGTCACAGATGAGGTGATATGTTAACTTATGAAAAACAAAAATATTTCCTCTAATTTAAAAATATCTGATGACTCGAAGCAATGCGAGTGCAAGTTTAAATTTATGTGCAAGTTTACCACATGTCTTATATGTCTTAAATTTATTTTCTCAAAAGAAAGAGATCTGGCCTTTCAAGCAGCCCATTTTCCTCTGCTTTACAAACAGACCGAACCAAACCAGTCTGACCTGCCTCTAACAGGTGCATCAAAGAAAGTACTTCCCACTCATTTAATCAAGTGCTTCACTCCAGAAATGATCCATATAACTGCACTGACTGACTTTCCAAGAAATCCCTGAAAGCTCAGCCTCAAGACACCATCACATCCCAACCTGTCCATTGCAAAAAAAAAAACTTGTCCAAATCAAGGTATGAGTTTATTTCCTTTGGAAGCACCAAAAGTTCTGCTGATGTTCTTCAATAACTCATTACAAGGAAACTCCTCAGCCAAAGAAGTAATCTTCAGGTACTCCACAATCCCTCTGGCACCATTTAAGTCAATCCTTAAAGCCAACTTTGCCAGACAGCCAGGCTGTTATCAGTAAACACATGACATAAAAAATTACAGTTATTACAGAGCAATAATAAATAGGACACACTGTTATTGATACACAAAGGACACCAAGGATCAAAAAGTCTCGCTCATTCTCTCACAGGATCACAAAAAATAGCCAGATACACTACAATAACCTCCAAAACCTGGCTAATTCAAAAAAAAGAGGAAATAACTAGCTTCCTCCTTCGTAGATTCCAGAACAAAACCAAGTAAAATTCTACAGGTAAAATCTAAAAAAAGAACACCGCCCTCTGGTCAAAAGAATTTACATAAAAATTTGCTGCCAGATTTATAAACAAAACTTCCCATTTCTTATACTGCACGAGAAAAAGAACCCCAAGAATGAATGAAAATGATTAACAACAGACCACACAGTCAAATAAATAATACTACATAAATACAACTCCTTGTCAAATAGAACCATCCCCTACACCAACAAGAGTAATAGATTTTTCTCACCAGCCCTATAGAAACACGAGAGGAACAGTGAAAGAATCTCATATTCACTTCCATGAACAGTGAGGAACTGTAGTCCTGCCTTTTTCCTGAGTAACTGCAAACCAGCTGTTCACTGGCACTAGGACAGCACAGGAACAGCTGTTCAGGTATCCCAGGGACATACTTCCTATCAGACAGACAAGAGGGCACACAGGAACAGCAAAAGCCACTCTAGATTGGTTGAAAAGACTTTGGGAGCTGCCACTGTCAGGTTACCACCCCAACCTTTCTTTTGCCTGCAAAGCCACTGAGTACCACATTCAACCAGGAATGGATCCATCTTAAAAACAGCCTAGCAAAAAAGTTTTCTCAGAAGATCAGTTCCTTTATGCAGATTTATCATGCAGATATACAATCACATAGAAAAGAAGAATACAATTCAATGAATGAAATTAGGAAGTCTGAAATACATAGGACAGGTCAAAGCAGGTAGTCATTAGTAAGCTTCCACTGGGTTAGGATTTCTCAGCTTACGTGTGTACAGTTTTGCAAGTTTATTTAATATATGACATATTTATACGTACCACAGCAATCTGAAAAAAAGCCTATTTTTTTAAAGTGGTATAATGTTGATAACCACACAGCATCATCAGTACGGTTTGTACCTCTACAATCATCAAAATTTCTGCCACTTTAGTTACAAAGCAATTAACTATAAAGTAATTTGCTACTATAAATAGCTAACTTACACTTTGTCAATTTTTCTCATACCTACCTGTCATAAGGAACAGGCTGCAAGAACATTGCATTTTACTTCAGAGTACAGAGGACTAGTGAAAGTCTGTTTCCTCTCCCCATCTCCTACCTCACCCATACAACTTTTCCTCAGCTCGTCTCTATGTCCTCTCAGGACAACATTTCTCTAGCTTCTCCTAGTGCCATCATATCCATGCCAAAGGAAACTCTGAGCCTGAACTGGAACAGCAGCACAGCTCTCCCCAGACTGATGTATTTGTTTCAGCCTACTCCCTGATTTACTTGCTTAAGTTGTCCTCCAGTATTAATGTTCCTTTATTTAAGGTACAGTTTATTTTCCTGGACTACCACTCCAGGTTTTTGCTAGTACAATTTGTATTCCCACAAAAAGCACTTCAGCAATAGACATACCATACCTACACGTAAGAGAATTATTACTGTAAACTCTTCTTAATTCAGCAGTCATCCAATAAGGCTAAAATTGAGACTGGTGTATGAATTACCAGGAAAAAAAAAGCAATTTTACCACACATTTGTGCAAATCTATACTATTTGCTATTACAGCATTCAGCTGACAAAAGTAGAGTTCCCCATCTGGTAATAAGTCATAAGAAAATTTTCCACAGCCACTTCCATTTAATGTAGACTTTTTCCAACTACTTCCATGGAGACAAAACATTCTTCACTGCAACATAGTGCTCCACTGTAGCCAAAAATCTCAAAAATTCTGACACTTAAAAGGGGAAAAGAACATGGAAATTCTTTACTTACTGGAGATATGACTGCCAGTTTACTTTGTTTGCCCGAACTTCAGCAGCTTTGGCAGCAATGATGTTTGTTGGGACAGCAGCATCTACAGCACCTCGGATATCCATCTTGACTGATAATTAAAATGCACCTAGAAATGCTAATCAGATTTGAGACCTCTTATTAAACAGCAGAATATTTGTCAAATATTTTAAAGAAATTAAAAGAAAAATCTGTTTCCAGGTGTCCCATTCCTTAACACTGCCCTAGTTAGTTTCAGAAAAAAATCCAAGTTTTATAAAGTATTTAAAACATGGCTTACTGGAAACAAACAAAAATAAGCTATAGCTACACACTCAACTGTAGCCAATCATAAGTTTACTAAAATAAAAGACACAGACCATTACTAAATAACTCCCAGTCTTGTGAATCCTTAAAAAATGAAATTAAGTTATTTGAATTAAGGCGGCTCTTCTGCATCATTCAAGCAGCCCTACAGGTAAGGGAATCTGTCTTCTTTCCAAATTTTCTGTCCAGGGTTAAAATTCAGTGCATATCCTCCCCACCCCTATATATTAGGACTGATTTACTTCAGGTATTTGTCTAAGAGTATTTAGACATTAGAAACATGCAAACTACAACTTCGGGGGAAAAAAATCTAAGTATATACATTAAAACAACTCTACAGAGACTTAACAAGAAAATCAAGATCATTAGTGTACAGAAATTCGAATAGAAGTGACAAATAAATACAAATAGCTCTTTATCAGGATATATGACATTACCACAGATGATGACCTTCACCATTTCTTTCCCCTTCTTTTACGGGTTTAATCTCCACCTGACTTTGATGCCAAAACAAGAAGTGTGTTCTTCAAGAAGTGTGGCAGAGGCTTCAGATCCAGCTAGCGCTGGAATTCCTCATAACCTGAGCTGTATCCAGCCTCTCCACACAGCCTGTTTCTGGACTGTTCTGGCCCCCCTTACAGACCAAGCAAGAGCAGACTGGCACATCCAGGCCTATCGCTAACAAGCACACCTTGCTTTTATGACTAAAAGAAAATACTTCAGTTTTAGTTCCAACCAAAGAAAGAAAAAAGATAAGGAATTATCCTGGGCAAACAGAGCAGGACAAATGTCCTCCCTCTGAAAACACTTCTATGAGCAGACCCGCACACAGACGGCACCACTATGTCCTTCAATGACCACTGAAGGTTCCCAGGCCCTTACTGACCCACCCAGAGCCATTTAATCGCTGCCCCACGGCAGAGTCGGTAACAGCGGTTTCAGGAGCTGCATTTCAGCCGAAGAAGCAGAGAGACAGGGACAGGGAGGGACCAGGCACGGTCCTGGAGCTCCGTGCACAGGCTCACCGGCACGGCCGCCTCCTGAGGGGCCCGGCACAGCCCTGACCCTCGCGGCAGCAGCAGCGGAGCCCTCGGCACCCCGCGGGCCCGCCAGAGCCCCTGCGGCCGCACGGCCCGACCCCGCCACCCACCGCGCCAGGGCCCGGCGAGGCTCACACTCACCGCAGGGACGTGCCGGCGGCGGAGGCGGCGCAGGGATGGAGGGGAGGAAGGAGGGGAGGGAAGGGAAGGAAGGAGAGAAGAGGAGCGAGAGGCCCGCGGGCGGCCCTGGGCAGCCCGGGCAGCACCGCGCACCAATGGCCCCGGCGCTGCCGCCGTCATGTGACGCCGCTCACGTGAGCGCCACGGCGGCCTGCCAGGGACATGGCGGCCCGCCCCGCCCTGCCCTGCCCCGCCCTGCCCTGCCCCGCCCTGCCCTCAGCCGGCCGTGCGGTGCTGCTGGGGCTGCACACGCGTATTTACAGCACACAAATACACACGGCTGCATATATAGCTACACATGTCATAGAGCCGCCATAGGATGGTTTGAGTTGGAAGGGATCTTCAAGATCATGTGATTCCAGCCCCCCACCGTGGATGCAGCCCAGGACAGGGGCCTCAGCATTCTGGGCTGAGTGCACATTGCCGCGTCGTGTTGAGCTTCTTGTCAACCAGCACCCCGAGTCCTTCTCCTCAGATCGGCCCTCAATCCATTCTCTGCCTGTATTTGTGTCTGGGATTGCCCTGCTGTTATAAATTACAGTCCTCAGGATAATCCTTATCAATTCATTTATTAGATATAAGGTAAATACAAAGCAAGCAAACAGGCCTGGGTGTACCAGGGAATCACCGCTCCACCAATGGCACACACACCTTAGTGCAGCAGTTCTCTCTATTTATTGAGTTTCTAGTTTCTATTTCCTCAGAGCCCCCTCCTCTTTTGTTTCTCTGTGACTGCCTCTGCTCAGTTGGTTGTTAGGGGGTCAATTGTCCTTTTTCAGGAGGAGGGCTCTTTTTCCTCTTCAGTGTTTTTTTCTGACCTCTGTTTTACACTTGTGTCTAAGTTATATTCTTACATAAGCGATTTCTTGGCTATATGCTTCGCAAAAGCAGCGATGTTTTGTGATACATCTTTTGCAGGCAGCTTATAATAGTTTTGCTTCATGCACAATTTTCACAAAAGCAATTATAATTTGCACTATGTCTACAAAAATGGTTACAATTTACAATAATTTGTAAAAGCAAATACACAATAGCTAAAGTTTACTGTTATTTAATAAATAAACCCAAAGATGCTAATGCATAATGGTGCTGTAAGGCCTACAAAATACATTTTGTGTTTGGATAACCAGAACTATCCTGTAATTCTGATTCCATGCCTTATTTGGCTTTCCTTCTTTTTTTTTTTTGTCAAAGGTTATCTTTATACTGATCCCATGTAATAGATCTGTATTGACATGAATCACACAGATATTTCTCACACCTGTGAGTGATACCAGTGTATACGTATATGATTTTATACAGGGGATCTGATCCCATAGTGGGAAGACAGGATAAAGCATGTGCCCACAGGTTCCCACCTGTGCTATTTGCAGAAATGGCTCAGCTTTTCCACAGAGACAGCGCGAGTCTGGCTGGGAAGGCAACTTGAGACTAATGGTCCAAGTGTTTCAGAAGCTAAGGGCTTAAACTTCTATGTTTCCAAGAAATCTCAGCACATTCATTTGCTGAGTGAGGTTTTCCAGTCATACCATGCTGAAGTGCATAGACGCCACTCCTGCTCAGAAATGATCCCGAAAAGTCATTCTGCTAACATGTAAGGAGAAAACAAAAAACAGTCAGGGGTTTGTGTGTGAGCAGACAGCCAATGTAGAGCTGGCTTAGAGCTGGTCTACTGCTAAGTTAATTTTTCTAGATAAAAAATTATCTACCATTTAGAGGATACACTGTTCTTTAAATTATCCCTATTATTTCAATAGGTGAAGAGTTTTTAACTCCAGGACAGTTGTTGTCACTGTACTACTGATTTATACTTCTTCTACAGAATTTTTCTTTTAAAATGAGTCTTCCTTCATGCTACAAAAAAACCTGTTGGTTTCCTCATAACACAAGCATAAATCCCAAGTAAAGTCCAAGTAACAGCATTTGCATTTCTTTTTGCTTCATCAGAAGAAAGCTCCCTAAGCCCTGTGCACATGCTGTGTCATCTGTTCTGTAATAAATACATCCATTAATGTGATTCTGTGGATTACCAAACATGGAGGTTTAATCTAACAAATTTGTGTTCTTGCACATTGCTTACTCACAGTGATAGGAAATGCTGGCACAGCTCCTGATCTCTAGCATAGGAATCTCCACACAGTTTTGAAAAATCTGTTACTTTGGAACTTTATTTGAATTTGATTTTTGCTTCATAGCTGAGAGTTAGAATTTGGCCTTATTTTAACCAGTTCCTCTTTTAAAAGAATGTTTGTAACTTCTGTCCTGTGGCATTCATTATTTCCTGCTTCTGCTCTGCCTGTTCATGGCGTGTCTCACTTGCCACTCCTCTTGTGTCCAGCATCTGGCATCTGGAATAAACATATTCACCTTTTCCACAGTCGTTTCAAATCACATTACCAATGATGTAATGTATGTATGGCTCTAGCCTTTTTATAAAGAACCAAAACCAAAAGTTTTGCAAGATAAAGAGAACAAAGCTTGAAGCTTTTTAAATGCAATTTGCATAATGAGGGCATGTGGGTTTGGCTGGGATTGAATTTGTTTTCTTTACAGTGGTTAGCATGAGGATATGTTTTGATTTGTGCTGAAAACAGGGATGTTTTCATTACTGCTGAGCAGGACTTGCACAGCACCAAGGCCTCTTCTGCTCCTTCCTCTACACCACCAGTGAGAAGGCTGGGGTTGCACAAGGAGTTTGGATGAGACACAGCCAGGACAGGTGACCGCAGCTGACCAAGGGGCTATCCCACACCGTATGGCATCATGCTCAGCATATAGAACTGGGGGAAGAAGATGAAATAAGGGGAGATATTCAGAGCGATGATGTTTGTCTTCCCAAGCATTTGTTATGCATGATGGAGCCTAACTTTCCTGGGGATGGTTGAACACCTGCATGCCAAAGGGAAATTGTGAATTAATTCTTTGTTTTGCTTTGCTTGCATGAGCAGTTTTGCTTTCCCTATTAAACTGTCTTTACCTCAAACCGTGAGTTTTCTCACTTTTACTCTTCCATTTTTCTCCATTCCATGGGGGGATGTGAGTGGGCAGCAGCATGGTGCTTAGTTGCCATCTGGGCAAGGTTTCAAAGGCTTGTGCAGTGATCCTCCAAGCTACCATTCAGCACATCAGGCTTTGCTTCCATGAAACCGCCTCGGTTATCCACAATGATATTTCTGCCCAAACCCCAAACTGTCTCAGCACTGAAAACACTGATGACTTTGTGCGTTCTCTTACTTAGGTCAAGTATGGTTTTCTCCCATCCTCACCCTTCCAGGCTCAGTCCAATAATTTGAGTAAACCCTTGGAAACTGGATCAGAACCTCTTAATGTGCATTTCCAGCTGCCAGTTTTAAGGCACAGAGTTGCTCCTCACTATGTGCCCCTATGTCTAGCGGGGTAATGTCCTGAATTCTTAGTTAGACATGCAAAGCCATTTCTTCTGCCAGGGATCACCTATTTCAAGGAAATCATCCAAAATGCTGTTTCTTTGCCCAGCATATTTCTTCCAGCCCTTTATCCCAGTTCTGGCTTAAGCCAAGAGTACCACAGAACTCTGTCAGAACCTGAGTACAGGTATGCACAGGATCATGGTTCTCTCACTTCTAATTCCTGCTTCCGATATTGTTCAGTACCTTACTGTAAGTAGAAAATAATAAGTTCATGTTTTCAGTTTGGTGCCCAAAGTAATCTCTTGTTCGGAATATGCATCAGGTGATCAGTGGCCTTTTTTTAATAAAAGACTATTTTTTTTTCTTGCCCAATTCTACCACCTTCAAGAGTTTATCACCATCCATTCAGCCTGGAGTCTGGTTAAAAGGAAATGGATTGCTATTTGCCATTAAAATTTTGATCCTACAGCAACATAGTCATTTGTCTGTAGCAAAGAAGTTTTAAAAGGTGTGATTTGGCATGTTGACTTCATCACAAATTTCAGACTCTGGCTTCAGTTTTCATTTCCCAGACTGTTGAGAGGCTACAGTAAAAAATATTTCCCTGTAACTTTTCTGTAACCTTGGAGTGAGGCATACTGTATGAAAGTACGCATCTACTGAATTAGCAGAAATGCAAAGGGAGAAATAATTGTAATATTACATTGTAATAAATAAATAGTAATAAAAGTGATTACTTTTTTTTTTTTTTTTTAAACACAAATTCCAGGGGGTATTTAAGGAACTATGAGAGTAAGCATGACATGTGCCAGGCAAGGTAATAGAATAGAATCCTTAGCAAAAGAATCAAAGTAGTGAATCCAATGTGCCATGTTAAAGATTGCAAACAATATATTGTTCCTGAATATACCTGTATACAGATATATTTAATTTACATATTCTTCTATGCCATGCAATGGAATAAAGGCAAAATACTAACAGAGAGTTACTATAGCTCTGTAAGAGACAGTCATGTCTCACACCTCTGCAGGGCTCTTCTTCAGACAAGGTATGTAAGGTGTGGTACTCCATCCAACAACTGTCCTAGGTTAAGAGGGAAAGTTATTGATCCATAATTCTTGAATGAGATACGTACAGCGGCGGGTAGGAAGAAATTAGCAGCTTTCATAGGACAGAAGGGTCTTCAACAGAGTGCAAAAAGCATCTTGTTGTGGTCTGTGCTGTTCAGCACACTCAGAAGCGTTTGAGAAAAAAGGTGAATAGTGTAGTGGAAACTTTGCTGGTGACAGTTTTACTCCTTTGACAAGTGCACAGTGGAATTGTGAACCACCTTGTCAGAGGGTGGTGGGTTAGCTACCAAGATTCACATGTGCTCTTGTCCCCCATCCTCAAACACTTGGGCACATCTGAAAATTTTCACCAATGTGAGTCCCATGAGGCACTGCAAGGAAAATGAGGCATTGCAAGGGAAAGCTTTGAGAAAGGAAAGGATTGTACAGTTATTACAGGAGTCTGCCTTGTGTGCCTGTAACCACTACAACAGCAAAAGGCAATTCTCAGCAACCAGTACAAACCCATCCTGTGTCAGCAGCTTGGAGCATCCCGTGGTGCCTTATTTGTGCTGGTTGATTCTCTGGATCTTGCTAAAGGTAATGACTGTAAAGTGTTGTATGCCTATTTTTTGGCAAGCATCTATCCTTTAGGAGTCAGGTGTGCAAAACAATTCTCATTTAGCTATTTTTGGTCACATTAGTGCTTGTCCATTAACTTCTGGCAATGCAGCTTCACTTGAAGTTACTATGTTTAGGTGACTTTATTGATGTGTGAAACAGAGTGAAAAGTGAGAAGCACATCAGCATGCAGGAATAAAAATCATCAATTTCCTGGATCACAAAGAATAAAAATGCTCAATAGTTTAATACTAGAAAATTAATGCAGATGAGTCATCCTGACACTAAAACTAAAGGCAGCTGGATCGCAGGAGTGTTTTTCTGTTCTCCTTTCTTTCTTGTAATAAGAACAATGTATCATTGTCTATCACATATTCTCCAAATTACAGAAGTGTTTTGCACACCTGCCATTTAACCTTTCAGTATTCTGTACATCACCTGGCTCCTGCATATAACATGTATAGAAGAAAATGCTTTGAAAGTTTATCCAAGCAAAACATGCTTAGAAGGTTAGGAAAATGAGCACACTTCTCTAATTCACAAAATGTTAAAGTAATTTTTTATTCTTTCCTGTCTAATTATGGATGGTTGAAGAGACCCCATTGAAGAGACCTCCTTGCATGGAAACAGAAGTGATTTTCCAGCACGAGAAGATGTGGAGTACTGCATTATATGTTTTTCCTGAGGAATTATTTGGCCCATTTTGAACTGGATTTTTACTGATTAATCTGTCTTTCTTTTCTTATCTTATCTTCATTTAATTTTGTGTGTCATGGTGGGAAAATATTATTTTGTGAATATCGTTTTTAACAAATAATGCCTGCTTCCTGCAGACAATACAGATTTATCTGACTTCTAGGATATAGATCATTTGATAGATCATAGATCACTTGGATCATTTTTCTTTCAAATTATCAGATTCTGGCCCAAAGGATCTGGCAAAGCTAATATGCCATGGTTGTGCATATGTTATAACAGGCAACCTTCTGATTGCTCCACCACGTCTTGAAAATAGGTTTTCTGATCTCAGTGAAGGAACCACACATAACTTATCTGCAATAGGAGTAGTCTTTTTGAAAGAAATATAAACTAACATGTTATTGTAATAAATAAATCTATTTTTTCCCCTAGTATAATGGAACAATCCTGTAATGCCAGCAAGTTGGAAGTGCTATGCAAAAGCAGGAACTGAAAGGCCAGTGTTTGTAGCCTTGAGAAATAATGCATCTGGGGTTAAAATAGTAAAGTGTATTACTTTTGGGAGTGGGGACACGTGTGTCTGTCTCATGCACATTCCCTTCTCTATTGAAAGCTGAAGATTCTCCAGCCACTCTTTGAGCCTACATCTCCTCCTTTCACCATCAGTCTCTGTCACTTTGTGCCAGCAGCTTTTGTCTGTACAAGGGGCTCCACACCTGGTAGTGTAGAAGGAGTGCTCTTCTCTGAGAAATTGCTGCAGTACCAGGTGAAATAAAGCTCACCTCTGGGTTAAATTTAAAAAAAAAAAAAAATTAAATAGATCCTCTAACTTCATCCTCTCAGAAAAAAGGTAAAGTCAGAACGGTAGCTTTTTGAAGAAAAAAAGCTGAGCTATCCAGTTCTGCTGATAGTCAACCTGGCTAGAGGACAGGAAAAAAAAAGTTGCTTTCCTAAGCCTCAGCAGCAACTCTGACAAAGTCAACTTATTACTGGACCTTATGCTACAGCTTTCTGTATCAGAGTTTACTGTATGATGACTTCTAGTGCAATTTACCTTGTCAAGCCTCACTGTTCTTAGTTTTTCTCCTTAGCATTTACTGGATTTCTCTGGAAAGAGTACAGAAATATAACCAAAGCAGCTCCTGTGACAAGAGATGCTGTGTGTGCAGATGTGTCATATCTACCTTGTATCTACAATGCTGAATTGTCAAAACTTTGGACTCTTGGTAGAAAAAAAAATGTTGGGTTAGACATATTTTTCAGCTTGAAAAAAAGATGTAAACAATAACAAGTGAATGCTGGCAAAAACCTGGCAGCCCTCTATACAGCTGGGAGAAATAATCTATTAATAATCTACCTGGAGCCTTAGTCCTTGTATTTAGTGTGTCTCTATCCTGAGTGAGACATGTCTGCAGCTCATGTGCTGTTTTCACTGGTGCCGCAAGGATTACCAGCAGGCCATCTGTTCAGCCAATGAGGAGACACATGTGATTGGCAGGTACCACTGACCTAGGACAGACATCTCCATTTGGTGATGCCTGCAGAGTATAACAGTGTGCTGAGTTTCTTCTTCTTTCAAGTTGCAAATGAAATACATTCACTTTGAGGTGATAAAAAGTGTCTCATGGTTGTTTCTCTGGTGTGTTCCACCACTCTGTGCTTGTCTTTCTCCTTTGCAATTTGCTAAAACCTACAAAGTTGTAAATCTAATCTCTAAGCTGGCACATGCTGAAGGGATGAGACACTGAAGATATCTGAGGGCAGATAATCCTGTTTGTCTCCAGGACTGCAGAGGTTACAGGAAGAACTGACAAGCTGCAAGAGGCTTGGGCGTTTGTCTATTGGTGTAAGGACAAGGAATCTTTATGTTGCTGTCGTTCAGCCCAATGCCTGGGATTTGGTTTAGTTTCATCCTTAAATATAAGTGGTGCTTTTCCAAGAAAGGACATTGTAAAATTTGATTTAGGAACAGCCTTTTTATTTCTCAATGTGGAGACAAGTTGTGCTCTACTTCAGGACTCACAGCTACCATGCAGACAACTGTCAAGCGAAGGAGAACCTCCAAAACGAAGATGAAGCAGATATTAAAGCTGCACAGTGGATTTTCAAGGTAAGAAAAATAATGCAGGATTAGTCATACAAATGTTCTATAGGAGGGAGTGAAATGGTGTATCTGGAAAAGAGGAGAAAGAAAATATTAATGTCATGAATAACATCCATAGGCTGTTTATCACCAAGACATCACTATTCATGTAGTTTGGGTTTTTTTTCCTGAGCCTCATCCCCTGCCCTCTGTACCTCAGCATGTTGCAACCACAGTGACAAAGGAGGTGGTGATCCCCACTGTCTGCTTTCAAGGAATATAATAAGCAGATCCATCTAACAAGAATTATTCATATTTTGTGAAGCTAATCTGTTGCTAAAAGGGTGAGGGAAAATATGTTACTTCATGGAGTTTAGAAACTGAAGAGTTCTGCAGTTCTTACTGATATTATGTCAGATTATTTTTATTGAAAGTTGACAAAAGATGGTATGCCAAAGCAATCAAACTGCCTAATAATGAAGTCTGCTAGGGAGTTACAGTAAATCCCCTTTAGTGAACCTGTAGAATATTCCTTAATTAAAACAACAGTAATATATCTTTTAAATTTTGTCAAAAGTCTTAAAGCTGCCAGAGGGGTGTACTGATATTATTTATTTATTTATGCATGCTTCTATGCAGCACAGCAAGAGAGACATATGCAAGAAATTGTATCTTATTAAAGCTTTGAGGCAAAAGTGGTATAACATTTCGCATGATAGGGGAAAGAATGTGATAGTAAAATCCTGCACTCTGGAACCACAAAGGTCTTTTTTCAGACTTAAAGCCAGCATAGAGAGGGGCTAAGGCATCCAGTTGAGTTGGTTGGCATGGGTGGTGAAAGCTAAGACAGGGGAAGAAGCCATTCCCAATTCCACATCTGCCTTACAATCTCTCCATGCCATTTCCTTAGCCAAAGTACATCCATTTCTAAGAGGGCATTTAATTTGAATTATAGGAATGCACTCATCAAAAATTGTAAATTACTTTCATCGCTTTCGCTGAAGGAAAATGTTCAGCCTGGTTTGCTGCTATCAGAAAACTGTTTCTGCTAATAAACAAAGTACACTCTGTTCATGTCATTCTGTCCTGTTTTCTGTCCATTTGGCACATAAACCTGGGAACTTCTTGACCCTCTTGAAGGCAAAATGGTTTTTATCATAGGCCCAATGGCTCCTGAAGTTAACCATTGACAGTCATAGTTTCTGAAACACAGATACTGAATTCTTCATAACTCATGTCCCCGGCCATTTTTTATTTAGCTATTCTTTAATTCACTCCAGGTGAATTGTTACCTTCAGCTTGCTGATTGCTTTTGGGGATATCACCTGAATTTGCAGTTTGTTGCTGTGTCTCTGAGAGCGTGGTGCACAGGACTGAGTCAGAGCAACCTCACAGAGGGTAACATTATTTCTCTGTTCTGCAAAGGATTTATGTATGGAGGGATGTAAATGCCACTGGAAGGTTCAGAGCCAGCTACCGTTCACAATTCCTTTAACAGCACTGCTGTCAGCTTCCCTTCTCCTTCTCTCTGTCCCTTTCACTTTGCTTAGTGTTTTTGTTTCTAAATACTGTGGCTCTAGTGGTGTGGCTCTCATCCCTGGTAGCAGAGACAGCCTGCAGGGACTGCCCAGGAGATGTTCTGTAACCACTTCCTGAGCTCAGCTGAGCTGAAATTGCTGTGATGAGAAAGCTCTGGTATGAGGCCACATTCTCTGGAGGAACATGTCTCCAAAACTTCATAAACTATGTCAGCAAATGATCCTTCCACATATGTAATGTAAGCAATGTTACTGATAGCTAATGAGTCTACAAGGATTAGTGATGGGAAGTTGGAAAACTTACCCATCTAGAAGTGTGTACGGCCCTAAGGCTAGGGAACTAAAATAAACTGCAGGCCTTACTTTACACAGGAGGAAATTGTCTTTCTCTTTTACTGATAGAGAACCACAGCACAGAAGATTACATGATTTCCTGGTAGTATTTAGGAAAATGACTTGAAGTTTGTAAGGTTCAAGACCAGTTCATCACTTACACTTCCAGAATAGAGGAGATCACATTAAAACTCTTTGGGGTTTTGTTTTGCACTTTTTTTAATAATTCCTGGTGGCATTGAAGTGTACAGAAAGCTCAGGTTCTTTTCATAAAACATTTCTATGTGTGACACTGGTTGCTATAGAGAGATTATGTTCTTAGGCCTGCAATTTGCGTGACTGACAGGGTCCTTGATCAGACTGATTCCATAGTCCTCATTAATTCCCATGTTACCTTCCACTTTAGATGAGATTTCAGATTTGGTACTTCTCAGTGTGACTGGTAGATGCTTCTCAGTGCAAGTTGGATCTAATTCAACATGCCGAAGAGTAAAAAAGCCAAAATATCAAATAAATTTTTCAATTAAAAAACAACCAAAACCAAAAAAAAAACCACAAAACAACAAATCTAAATATTTTAACAGAACATTGAATTAGGCATATTTATTTTTGAATGTGCTTTCAAAGACAAACTGAATTACAACAGAAATATTTTTGAAAAGTGGTAGGCAGAGCTTAAAGGCCTTTTAAATTCTCTTCATGACATTTAAATTAACTCAACGAGTTATTTGTTTCTATCTCCATTTACATTGCTTAAAAAGCCTTTCTCTCTGGCATGTTTGCATCTTGATTTATAGAAGTGCTAAAAACCAAAAGTGAATAAACTGCCTTTTACCACTGTCAGCATGAAGATGCAAGGACTTTCTTAACCCAGAGCTAACACAGACACATTCATGTGTGGTCCTGAGGAGATTTTTTCAAGTGAACAAAATAAAACAACCCAGAAACACTACATTGCATGGGGAGATTGGGCAAGGTTTCAAATGTATCACATTTCTTTTCCCCTATGGACAAAATTCAACCAAAGTCCTGTTCCACAATGCTCATTGCTATCCTTTCCTCAGATGAGGGTGGGAATGTTCCCAGAGAGCTGCCACATTTTAGTTCATGTCCAGATTATACCTGGATAGAACCTGTTTCACTTCTATAACGTAACTGTGGTTTCTAAGCAGACAGTCTCCAGATTTGGTTAGGTTTCCATGAATAATACACCTACAGACAGCAAGTGACTGGGCAAGTGCAGACAGGAAAGCAGTGCCAGGACTCTGAGAGCATTATTAAGTGTTCATGGCCCTGACCAGCCACAGCTGCGGCCTCCACCCTCACCCATGGACCCAGCAGCTCTGTTTAAGTTTAGCCCCCAGGCCTATTCCCTTGAGCTGAGCCTGAAGGGAGTGATGGTCTCCAGGCAAGTGACAGCCAGGTAGTGGAGCCTCCCACCCTGGGCTGACTTCCTGGATTGACCTTGGCTGTCACCGGTCAGTGTGGGCTTGCCAGGTGGTTGTGGGACCTGATTGTAAATCTGACCTGAGCAGTTGGCTTCCACTTTGCTGTGGTACTGTTTTATGATCTGGATCGTGAATTTGTGTCTATGTTCAGTTTGCCTTGCTCAAATAGTGGGGGTGGGATGTGGGATCCCTTTGCTTCCAGCTCACCTGTAAGGGAGTTGCCCTATTCTTGCAGATTGAAGCAGAATCCTTTCCAGCTTCTGCTGACATTTGCCTCCCCTGCAAGGGCTTTCGTTCCTCCACAGGACATGTAGCAGAGAGGTGAAGAAAAGCATAGTGTTAAGTGAGAAGGTATGTGCCAAGGAGCCACAGAGCAAGTATTAATGCTCCTTGAACAATAACCTGTAGGCTGAGGCACTGTGATACCTGGTTATACCAGCAGAGCTTTTCTGCCTGACAAGTCCTATCCATTTGAATTCTAGGGTGAGGGGACCAGGCAGAAATGGGAATGGCCTCGAACATGCTGTCTGAAGGAGCAGCCCCAGGGAAGTATGGCATCCTTTATCCTTCTAGCTGATTGCAACTCTGCAGGAATCCTTTGGGCCTGGAGCTGTCCAACATTATTCTATGGACTGCTTGTAATGTGGAAGTCACCCATGACCATGCATAGCTCACCTAAATTATTTGGCAACTCCTGTGAATCATAATTTCTTTGATAAAATAGGAATCCATTCACAAACAATTCCAGAAAGGTCAAAAATCATAAATGTTGTTATTTGCAGAGGAAGAAGTGACAGTTGAATAATTGCACTGCTTTTATCCAAGTACTTGCATCTTCAGCTAATGAGTGCTGTCAGTCATTATTTGCTATTACTCTTAACAGTCCCTCTGAAGTCAGATGTTGCCTTTGTCTTTTATAGGAGTAGGAAAAGTCCTGGTATTAGTAAATATACTCATCCTTTTTAGTCAATATAATCCCCACCAAGAACATTTTCATGTCAGGAGTGTTTATTTGGTGCAGTATGTTTTTTATATTTTGTCATGGTAGCATTTGTTTGTCTGGAAGCTTGTGATTGTCAGAGGGTGTTGAGAACAAACCAAGCAGTAGCTTATACCAAGAACACGCTGGTGTTCCGAACAGGTCTTGTACGTAGTTAAACAGGCTGAAACATAATTTAAGAGTCACATACTGTCTCCTATGTTTGAGATGGGCAGGGGATGCAAACTGTATTGAACCACTTTCAGATTCAGCCAGCATTCTTTGTCTATGCCAAAATAGTTATTCTTACACAGATGTAAAATTTGAGACTTGTTTGATATTCTCTTTTATTCAGGAGTAGGGTTTCAAAGGCAGACAGAATTCTGGGAGAGATACAGGAGCATTATGGGGCATTTAGAACCACCAAGTTATGAACAACTAGTCATACTGACTTCTTTGACAATACAGTATACTGTTTGATAGGGAAAAATAGTGGGTATTTTGCCAAAAACTTATAGATTGAGATAATTAAGTAAAGTCATATGCACTTGGTTTTAAAGGTAAGCAAAGTTATTTCTAGGACAAGCTGAAGAGTATTATCTCTCTGTGATGTTCTCTGGTGGTTAATTTTGTTTTCTGGACTTGTATCCTTTATAACAATAGTTTATGCTGTCCCTTAAGTACTTTCACTAGCTAAGAAAGTGCTACTCCTGCACATTTTTAAAGGCTCTATCAACCCTTATGAGATCTGCAGTGTTGTCTTGGTTTCAGCTGGGATAAACTTAATTTTTTTCCAAGTAGCTGGTACAGAGCTGTGTTTTGGATTCCATGTGAGACTAACATTATGAACAAAGTGAAGTTGTAGGTGTTGCTAAGCACTGTTTTCCCTAAGTCAAGGACTTTGCTGTTTGCCACGTTCTGTCAGTGAGTGGGTGCACAAAAACTGGGAGGGAACAGGGCCAGGAGAACTGACCCAAACTGGCCAAAGGGACATTCCATACCATAGGTTCTCATGCCCAGTGTATAAACTGGGAACAATTCAGCTCTGTGTGTCCTGCTGGGTGCAGTGGAGGAGCACACTGTGCTGTGAATGGGGCACCCTTCAGCAGACTGAGCCTTCAAAGACATGCAGTGAGCCACTGGCTTAGCTTTTGTCAGTGCATGGGACTTGTTTTCACCACTTTCTGGCTACTCCTGCACAGCCTTGCAGAGATCTTTCGTGTTGGGTTTGGGGTTTTCCTCCAGGTGTCCATAGTCTACTAGTCTGTTACAGGCAGCTCAAACCATTAAATACAACTCCTTTTAAAATATTATCTTTTAATCTTTAGCATTATGCATGAAAGTAAGAACAGATGAATGTGGCTTAAGCAAGAATTGTTCTATCAGACAGAAAAAGTTGTGGTCTTTTATTGTGGGGGTGGTGGGACAGGTTGCCTAGAGAGTCTCCATCCTCAGGGGAACCCAAACCCTGCTGTGCACAGATCTAGGAAGCCTGAGGAGAAGGAGGCAGAACTAGACAATATACAGAGGCCCCCTTCCAATCTCAACTGTTCTGTGAAACAAAGAGCTCTTTAAAGAGTCTTTCTTTTTAAACTGTTCTGTAATTACATGGCATAATAATATTTTTAATTCATAAATTCTTTTTATTTTTTGCATCAAGAAACACTTTTCAGAGAGTAGCTGGCTATAATGCTCAGCATTGTCTATGAGCCAATAATAGCTGTGTAGACAGCAATCAGAGGGCATTCTTTTTTAAAAGTTGTCAAAATAATAATGTACTACACATTAATGGGTGGATTACTTGCATATTAATGGTGTGCAAATTTTCTAGTCCTCATAGATAATTTGTACTAATTTGCAATAATGTGTTTTTCTAATTTAGTGATTTACATATTTTACTATTGAAATAGTCCTAAAGCTTTCTTTTCACATAAGCACCTCTGAAGCAGGCAAAATGCAGATTCCTGGGCTGATTAAGATATTACTGTCAGAAAGAATTTAATGAATATAAAACTAAAAGGCAAAGTGCTTTTACACTAGTTCTGGAAAATTTTCAGCAAAACAATCCTAGACTGACCTGAATTGCAGAGATTGTTTTTAATAATTTACAATGATCTTCTTTAAGTGGAACAAAATGTCATGCTGATTAATAAATAGCCTATTCAGCCAAATCAACTCATTTGAGATATGTGTAACTTCAGATTTACAAATACATTAATTTACTATATCCTTTCACCAGCAAGAATTAACAATTTAGATAAAAGACACTGGGAAAAGCCACATTTCTCTGAAAGACTATGGAGACCTTCTTAAAAAAGCATCCAGTCTGAGTGTCCGGGAGTCAGGAGGAATTTACCTTTACTCCATGGTATACCTCTCACACTAAAACTTGATGAAGGTAAATGGCTTTCGGTAAAATACAAAATTAAAATGATGTGCCTTTCTGCATCACCAGCCCAGCATAATGCAGTTGGTGTTGCTCTGACTTGCAGTTCAGCCTCAGTGCCATGATGTGTTAGAAATCACCCAAGCATAGCATTCCCATTGTACTCTGATTTATTTCCAATACACCTTATTTCTTATTGAAAGAGGAATTGGCGTATGGGGTATTTTCAGCTCATATTTCTAAGGGATTTCTGAGTGCCAGAGGAATCTGGAAGTATCAGATTAGCAAATGCTTCCACTGGAAGACACCAGGAGAATGATGTGGGGTGCAGTATCATGGTAATCAGAGGGTGGGAACACCTCTCCTATAAACACAGACTGAGAGTTGGGGTTGTACTGCCTGGAGATAAAAGGGTTCCAGGGAGATCTTAGTACTGATTTCCAATACCTGAAAGGGGCCCAGATAGCTGGAGAGGGACTTCTTATGAAGGCATGGAGTGACAGGGGAAATGGCCTGAAACTTAAAGAGAGCAGGTTTAGGTTAAATATTAAGAAGAAATTCTGTGAGTGTGATAAGGTTGACTAGACAAGCTGTGAATGCCCCATCCCTGGAAGTGTTGAAGGCCAAGCTGGATGGAAGAAACTTGGTCTAGTACACGTTCATTGGGTGTGGGAGGTTGGAAGTAGATGATTTTTAAGGTCGCTTCCAACCCAACTCATTCTATGATCTAAGATTATCGAAGGCAGTTCTGGGTGGGAGTTTGAAAGTGTCATCTGACATTCACTGCTAGGATCAGCCTAAATATAAATATTTAAACAGCCTACTGTTTAAATTAATTTCTCCTTGCTGTACATGAAGAGTGATTTACTTCATGCTGAGCATGAAGAGTGATTTACTCCTTCTCCTTGCCTGTCTGTATACAGTACATGCTACCCAAGATGCATTTCCTATGAGTGGTACAAAGTCACAAAAATCATGATTCCCTCGCATACTTTTTCGTAGCAATTTCTTTCCACAAAACTTTCAAAGACTACAGAAAAATAAACGTTTATTTCAAGCCTTCTAATTCTTACTCAGTCCTACATTTGCTGGCCCCTTCTGTGCAATAACAGGACAGTTTTTACTCCCATTTATTTGCGTCTTTTCACAAGGCATATTCAACCAGTCGAAATAGAGGTGCAAAAAGAGATCAGAATCCTATCATAAATACTTTACTTTCAAAGCCCAGCTCCACGTTGCTAGCTGACAGCTAGGTGCATCCTTTTGAGAAGAGCCATACCAAGCCAGGAATTGCAAGAGAGAAATCATCACTCTTCTCCCAGAGACCACATAGGGGATGCTGAAAATACCTTGTTTATGTACAATGTAATTGTATATTTCTTCACAAGCATTAAAATTTAAAAGTGAGACAGGCAGAACATTATTTTTCCATCAGGCTCATCCAAAACATGGGCTGAGGGATAACACTTGGGAAATGGCAAGGATCTGTGTGCAGGTGAACTGGTGAAGCCTGGCCTATAGCAGCCTATGCCTGCTTACTGACAGGTCTGGATGTCTCAGAAGGCTTGGCCTTTCCCAAGCCCCTTCCTGTCCTAAGGCTGATTCCAAAACTTTCAGGAAATTAGATGCTGAGATCTTTAACCTAACAGATATTTATTCTATTACGTGGCTGGAAACAGCTCATGAGGCTAATTATCCTTTTAGAGTCATTCTCAAAATACATATTATCTAAAATATCATATCAACTCTTAAAGGTAAGAACAGCGTAAAATAAATCAGGAGCTGCCCAGTGATGCCTGCCAAGCAGTAGCTGACTATCTCACAAAATGTCACATCATTTTTTCTGGGTCACTGTAGCAAGCACTTAATTACTCTAACAAAAAGGATGAAATTATTTTCAGGAGTCTAGAGATGTCAAGTCTATGCTGAGGAACTCATACAGAAAAAGGGGAAAGGCTTAAATTTGTTTTGTTATTTATTCAGTTCCAGTTGTGAACACAGCTTAATTTCAGTGATTTTTCCTGGGACATTTTGTGTGATTTACTTTAGGACTAAATAAAGAAGAAAACAGTTCTCACTGTTCTGTTGACTTCACTGTTTCCTTTGAGAATAATCAAGTTAAGAGCAAAAACAGTGGGTCAGGCTTAGACCAAAATAGTATAAATTATTTGTTCTTGAACTGTATAGCAATTTATTATGAGAGACAGGCAGATTATCATATTTTAAAATACAAATTTTCTTGCATTTCAGTGCTTCATTTTGTAAAGTCCACGCTCTTTTCTTTTTCTTACCAAACCAATTTGTTCTAACACACGGATTCTTATGAGAGAGCTGTCTTTGGGACAGAAAATCTCCTTTTAGGGATTTCCTGCTAATTCCTTGCTGTAGTGTCAGAGTCTGGAATTATGAGAAATATTTCTTTGCATGTTTAAGAGATTTTAGAATCTCTGACAAACTGTTTTTAACCTTTGTTCATGGAAAAAGGGCTTTTAAGCTCTGATATGAAGCAGAGTTTTTAAGAGTGTGTATTAGTCAGTAGAATAGTATATAGTTTTATCACAGGGTGAGAATTTTAGATATATGGGGTTTTAAGGATGGCAGACAGGTGAAGATAAGATGGAGGAAGCACATGGCTTTTGGGTTTCTTCCTTCTTCTTGCTTGCCTCCATCTCCTGCAGTGAGGTGGCACATTATAGTTGGCTTAGAATAGAGTCTAACCTTCTAGCATAGATAATAGTTATAGGAGTACAATTATAAATACTGATTATGTGGGTTGTAGTATAAATATCCACGCCACCCTGAGGGTGGGAGCTTTTAGCTTTTCGTAGTGAGTAGTTGAGCATTAAGCATTTGGCATTTTAGGATTAGAGCATTTTGCATTACAGCATTGGGCATTTGGGGCTTTGGAGTTTTGTGCTTTGAACTGACCTGCAAGGAAGAACTCTGCAGATCAGGAACAGAATGTAATGATAAGAAAAAATAAACTATGAAAAAAAAACATAAGACGAAAAGTCTCACGCCAGTTTCCTTCAAACTCTCTGGCTGGGAGAAAAAACTCTACATTCTCGGGTGACAGAAGAAAAACAGCCAGACGGCAGAGACAGAAAAACAAAAAAATAATTTTTTATGATTCCTTGCTGTAGTTTAGTATCCCAGATGAGCTTTGGCATTCACACCCTTTGTGCCTTTTGGTACTTGGAACTCATGCTCAGATTTGCAGAGGTGCTCAGACTGTGCTGGAGAAGCTGCTGAGTTGCTCCTCTCTGACCCCTAGTCCTGTTAATATTTAGATTAGAATGTGGGCTCTAAATAAGAGGGTTAAATGGTGTTTCTCAGTTTACATCCAGATTTTCTGAATGGTTTGGCATGGAATAGTTCTCCAGTCATAAGACTGACAAAGTGAGTCACAGCCCTTAAAAGCCAAGGACATTTCTTCCAACTAGCATAACCTAATGTTCACTGAAATGTTTGATTCTGAAAGATGGTTGCTATTTTGATGACAGACTAGTCTTTCTTGCTGCACTGCATTTATTCTGTTCATACAGACTGTGCAGATAAATGCATACGCTTCATTTCAGTACAAGAATAGCATCACATTGAATGATTTACCTGAAAAACAGTGGTGTGCTCTGGTTAGAAAATTGTTTCAGACTCATAAAAAACTATACTCTCTCATTTATCCCTCTGGGTTCTAAACAGGCACATTTTAAACAGGTTCTTACCAGCCTCTCCAAATCATCAGGAGAAAGAAGTTAGAGATGTTACAGAACAGAGGAAGAGGTTAGGCTATTGCAGACAGGACAATTTCAGTCACGATTTGTCTTTTCTGTGTTTGGTCAGGAGGTATATTTGAAATAAACTGCAGGAAGGAGGCTGGAAGAGACATTTTGTCTGCCCAGGGGGAGAACATAGTCTTTCAAAGCAGTAGCGTAACAGAGGGAAACAAGCCTCAAGTGTGGTCTTGTCAGTGAGTTGATTCAAACAGTGATGTGCAAAGATGGGATACAAAAGTAGGAATGTCCAAAATTCTACCCATCTGGAGTGCTGTTCTCCCTCTCTCAGGACAATTCTAGAATCCAGAGCAAAGTGCAGTGCAGGGAATCGTGATAGAGGAAACAGAGGAAAAGCCCAGCCTGCAGAATGGAGGGTTAGTCTCTGTACATCAAACAGGAGAAACGTGGTTTCACAGACACACATCGAGTGCCTCCCCCAAAAGCTTGATAACTCTGAGTTGGATTTTTGTTGGGGTTTTGTGTTGTTTTTATTGGCTTGTTTGTTGTGTTTTTCTTTGCTTGGGGTTTTTTGTTTGTTTCTTTATTTCTTTGTCTACTTGAGATCCTCTGTCTCTAACTTGTAGCGTGGTATCTGTGGTGTCAAGGGAGACCTGGGAACTGATACCTTTTGTTGTTCTGCTTTGAGCCTAAAGCAAGCATGACATTTAGCCAGTGGCTTGGGCTGTCTGTAATTACAGTCTGTCTAATCTAGGCAGATAATCCTACAGGGGCAAAATCACATCAGGTATCTCTGAAAGAAATGTTTGTAACAGATTCTTCAAGGAAACTCCAGGCCTGTTTACTCACTTCCACAGGGATACTCACTTTTACATAACAGAGAGAATCTGACCTCTTTCAAAGAGTATTTGTTTGATGCCACTGATAAATCAGTACAATGGGATAGATAACACCTGAAGTTTTCCCTTTTCCAAAGTATGTTCATACCTTCTCCTCACTGTCATTCTTATCAAATCAGATCCTTTTCCTCTCATCATCATTCATATGTCTTTTTAAGATACTGGATAAATATCCCTGGTCACCAGCTCAATCTGGTTTGTAATGAGACAAATACAGAGTTTTCTCTTCATGCAACACCAGCCTCCAACATTCTCATTGATATTGCACTTTAACCTCATACTCTTCAGCAGACTTTCATTGCCTGCTCTTTATTCTTTTGTTCTTCTTTTTCAGAAGATTTATAGTGCATTTCCCCTTTCATGTTCTCCACCACCAGTCCTACAAGTGAATTATATTTTCTCCCATCATGCTTTTAACATGGCTGCATAATTTTCCAATTGATCCATATTTTATAAGGTCCAAAACCTCATGAAAATTAATGGCAGAAATTAGTATCTTCCTCAGGAATCTTGTCAAGCTGGAATGTTACTGTGCAGCCACATTGTGCAACCAGGCTTTCAGACTCACTTTGAACTACTCAAAGGCTCTGAAACCTCGATCTGTTCAGGAACGCTGGTTGCAAATTGCCCTGTTAATCTTCCTGTCTGAATCAGCTCTGGAACATAACTACAAACTGCTCTATAAGAACTAAAAATTGCACTCATGGCAGTTTTGATTTCTTCTTTAATTTAACTATATTTATTACCTTGCAAACACATGTGGTAAGGATCCTGTGGAATAATTGGGTTATCTGTGACCCAGAATACCAGAGATACTTCTGCAGGTCATGGTTGGATAGCTACCTCTTGAGTGACAGTGATACTATGGAGATATTTTTAATTTTCCTGTCATGAAGAAAGAGAAATATTGTCCTCCAATCAATCATTTAATTTCTGTGTGGGCAGAGAAGAGGAGCCCTAATAGCACAAGGAGGAACAGGGCTTTGGCAGTAATTCTTAAATGTTGAGGTGCCCCTCAACATTCAAATTGTAGGTGCACAGTGACACCTTCTGGAAGCTTGTAAAGAGTATCCCTGAGCTGTTTCCTCCATCGTCTGGAAAATTACAATTTTTATATGTAGAAGTGAATCTTTTTCTGATCAACATTTTGACCAGAGATTTACTACAGGGTCTATCATGGTCGTGATGGAAGAGATTTTTCTTTTTAAATCAATCCTGACCTGTAAGGATTTTCAATGATTCCAAATAATTGAAAGGTTTATGGGGGGGAAAATAGAGGATAGGATTAGAGATGTATGCTTACCTCATGATTTAAAACAAAATGTGGTTGGCATTATATTTTTAATTATTTAATGTCATACATCAAGTGACAGGACCAGAGAATATAGTGAAGATTCAGTTTGCCAAACGTGACAAATTAAATGAACGACGGAGTTTCTTAGTGCATTTGAACTTCAGCAAAGATTTCAATTTTTGTGTGTGTCACACTGCAGTTTTTAATTAGACCTTCTCTGCTCAAGCCACCACTTTCCTGTGTAGTCTGTAAATCTGCCAGAAACTCTACATCACCAAGGATTTTAAGCACCTGAGTTGGGCCACAGAGCACTGTCCAAGGGCTCACAAACCCCACAGAACCCGCACCCATCAGATGGACTGGGCCAGAGTGGGGAGTAGAACCATCACTGAGCTGACTCTGACACTCTGAAACCCAGCATTCAGTGCTGTTACTGGAGAACATATCCTTATCTCTAATACTGAATTCCATCTCAAATGTTATTTCTCTTTAAGTATTTTCTTCCTTAGAAGTAATAAAGATGTGATATGTAGGAGTGGAAAAGAAACAGTTGTGAGTGGAGACAGCGGAGGCTTCCTGCAGCTTTGGAGCAGACACTGACTGATATAAATACTGAAGCTGAGGGTTTTGTCAGAGCATACATATGGAACTGGACAACCCTGAGAAAATACATCACCCTAGAAAATGACCTTACAGTGATGAAATAATTATCAAAGCACTAAGCAGAGCCACCAACTGCAAGAATTTCTGCCTGCACTGAGATCTAAATCAAGTCTTACCATTTTGATAATATTTCAAGCCCTAACATAATGCAATCACAGGTTTTAGCATCAGATATTGATGAAACCTAATCCTCCAGCAAAAGGCTGAGAGACACCCTGTGACTGCATGAATGACATGACATTGGGACTTCCACACAAAACAAATTCTGTAACACACCACTATCAGTGTTGATGAAAAATTAAATACTAACAGGCATCCCTGCGCATAGGACAACTTAGTTAATGCTCTGTGGGACCACACTACTCTATTGTTGGGCTTACATGTTTGAAGATGCCAGATTATTCTTCCTTCCATTAACACTGAGCCTGTATTTCCTACCTGAAACCAACTACCGATAGATCCATAAAGATAAGTGGCTTATGCCTGTAAGAAACTGATGTTGAAAAAATACAAATATTTAAAAGTTCAGCAAAGTTGCTTGCCATAGTATCACTGGTATTATGCTCTATTCAAAATTATTTGAATGCATCTTTTATTTTATTTTTCTTTTTACATTTTTAGCTTTTATTAAGGGGTAAGGGAAAGCAAATACTAGAATACTGCTGATACATAAAGAAAATTGAAGTTCAGATGAAGTCCCTGGAAACCCATTCTCCTGAAAAAATCTCCTTTCCCAGATAAGTGATTTGTAACAAGTGCACTTTAATGTCAATGAAAAAAAGTAAAAAATGGCTTCTTACTCTCTGTTTGAATTGCTCCCTAATTCACTATGAATCAGCTCCATTCAATGGTCTAGAAACTCTCCTTTTAACAATTTCAGGGAGCAGAAAACACTGAAATAGACTAGAACACAAAAGCTGCCATACAAATGTGTATGACCTCTCCTTGGGCAGGGAGCAGAAGTTCAGGTATGAGACCAGCAGTCAGTCCTCACACCTTGAAGGCAAACAGGCCCCAAAAGAGCTGATATGTGCATTATGTCACCCATTGGCATGTGACCACAAGAATGTTGGAATACAAAGTTATTAAAATACAGATACGTGTTCTGTATTATCTTTCTTGCTGCCCATTCTGAACAGTGAGATCAAATTAAAAAGAAAAAAGGAAAAGGTGTCATGCAAGTTTTCACTAAAAAATAAAATAATATAAATAAAAACAATAACAGATTTCTTCATTTCCACAAAGGCAAAATTAGGAAAACATGATAACTGGATAAGTTTGCAGAAAGAGGGAGGATGCAGTCTAAGAAACATCCAAAGGGACAGTATTAAATAACAAAGACACCCTCATATAAAGCCATCCCTTTATGATTTAGAATAAAAGCATGCTGGATAGAATTTCCTCCTAAAAGTTTATCAAGAGCTTATGAGTCTAATGTGAAATATTCAGGAAAGCCAAGTAAAGGGTGGATGAGGGTTTTCTAATGCCTTATATACTGTTAGATAATATCAATATTGAAAGCAGATCTCTTTATTTATTATTTACCTTGTATGTATGGGATATTATATGGGATAATATATATTATATTAAATACACAGCTCACATGTAAGCTCTCAATTTTCCATAACTTATTTTTTGAAAACAGAAATAAGTGCAAGGTGAAATTCTCCTGTGCCTTGCTACATTGACATTTTGCTTTCTCTCTGTCCCAGTGAAGTTGAATTAACCTGAACAAAGTAGTGCAGCAGAGGGGACCACAAGTGAGGTCACAGAGACATGTGCAGAGCAAGTTACTCTGATGACTGAGGGAATTTTCCTTCATGCATGAGGAATGCGTGTGCACATTCCTTTAGTGAGAGAAAGGGCTCTCTCAAGTCTAAACCCCATTTCATCGAAGTCCAAGCCCTTGTTTATGCAGTTCTGTCTCATGCAGCCGGATATCAGCCTGCATCCATCATTCAGGGAGAAAGGAAGAGAAGATGACTACGTTAACAATTTTGTGAGGACTTTATGCCTCCACACCTCCATTCAGCTGTTTCAGGATATGGTTGTGTACACATGCAGTGATGCAGAGGTCCCTGCCTACAGAGCAAGACAGAGTTGCCTACAAATACAAATCACTGGAAGATAGTTAGCTTAGGTGGCTTTATTTATCTAATACCATTTATGCTGGGGAGCAAAAATACCGTATTTTTATACAATACTACCCACAATCACCATGCATCATGAATTTTGAAAAAAAAAAAAAAAAAGTAACCTTCTTTAGCAAGGGGTTAGCTAGTACCATAGAATGGTTTGGGTTGGAAGGGACCTTAAAGATTATCTCATTCCAAACCCCCTGCCATGGGCAGGAACAACAGATCATGACTCTCCTGAGACAAATGGAAAGGATGATGGAGCAAGAACATACCTTCCAAAGGGGTTACACTCTGCTAGCATTTTAAACCTGAACGTGATTGAGCATTCATGATAAGATTTAGCATGCCACCTGGGACTGTAGTTTAGAGAGGTCTTAGGGGAATCACATTTACTCACCAGTCTGAGAAATGACTGCCTGTCCTGGTAGAGTGACCAAGAGATGAATTCAAAGGCCAGCAGTGTTAACAGGTGTTTTGAGCTCGGTCTTAAGGCACATAAACAATCACCTCAGTACACTTACTGAGACTTTGTTCCCTTTCCTCTGCCAGGGAGTGAGGCAGTGTCATTTAATTCTACTTGTCAAACCTATAATATCTCCATAGCTCCTGTCTGGGCCTTGGCAATTATAGTTTGGCTCAGAAATCTGTTCAACATCAGTTCTATGCCTTCTGACACAACCAAAAGGGCAGAGATTTGCAGAAGGGCTTCTTGCCACCAGGCAGGAGGAATACTGAGTGGGATTGTGGGGTGGGAATCAACTTTCCTATTTTTATTGCTCTCATGGGAACATTGTCCAGTTTCTGCTGTAGTTCACCTCTCCAAACAGACCTAGGGAAACTCTCTGCTGCTAAGCAACAGCAAGCTCTCCTTCTGTGTAGGAATGGCAGCTTTCCCTGCTGGTTTCAGCTCTGAGGAGCACCTTCCCTGGCATTAATGGCACCACAGCTGTGCTCTCCCATTGCTGTAGCAATGCTTTTGGCCTTCAAGGGCCACGGTGGAAGGGCTTTCTTCACACTGTGTAGACTTCAGTTCCTCTCTATCTCTTTGTCTCATTGTAGGCCAGAAATAAGGACAGTATTTTGGGACAAACAAAACCTTGATGAAATAATGAAAGCCCAAACAAAAACAGGTAGAAATCATTGCCAGAGAAAAAGGAAGCAGAGCAGTGATTTTTGTCTGTTCCTGCTCAGGGCCCATGCTCCATCAAGGTGGCTCCTCTGCAGGACAATGGCACCCAGCGAGAAGGGCAAGGTCCCGCTACCCTGACGCCCGCGGGCTCTCCGAGTTACCCTGCCCCGGCGGGAGGCGGCGGGGCAGGTTCAGGACCTCGGACAGGTCCGGGCGGCAATGGTTCTATTCCGCTCCCCGCCGCCGCGGCTCCGTCCGTCGGCTGCGGTTGGGTTTTCGGGTGGGGATTTTTTGTGGAGGTGCTCTTTAGGTGTAGGTTGTAAGTGGCCAAATTCGTCCCCGTGCCCTCTGTCATTTTGGCCAGCCCCGAAGCCAAATGGGCACTGCCTGAGTACGAGAGCTGTCCTCCAGTCCTCGCCTGAAGGACCGGCTTAGAAAAGTTAGAAAGATGGAGGGCATGGGGGCAAGGAAAGGTGCGAGGGTGTGGGTACACGGCTGCCACCACTCGAGTCTTCATCTTAGCACTGTGGGGTTCTGCTGGGTGTGCTGGGCCCCCGCCTGCCCCCTCGGTGAAGCTCACTTTGTGTTTTTCTTCTTTCTCTTTCTCTTCCCGCCCCGTCCCTCCGCTCCCACACCTCCTCCGCCCGCCGCAGACTCCGAGGCCTGCCAGGCCCCTCGCCTCGCTGTCAGCTCTGCTCTCCAGCCCCTTCCTGCGGCCGCAGCTCCCTGCCCGCCGGCCTTGCCCGCGCTTCGTCTCGGTGCCCCGTCGAGAGGCCCCGGAGCCCCGCTTCTGTCCCGCGGGCTTGGCGGCGCTGCTGGCCGGGAGCGGGGCGCCCGCCCGCTGCCCGCTCGCCGCCCTGCTGCGGGGCCGCTGGGCTGAGCCTCCGCCGGCCCCCGCCCCGGCCCCGCCGCCGCCGCCCAGCCGCCTCCCCCCGGAGAGCCGGAGATGCCCGGCGTGCCACAGAGCCGCGCCGCCGCAGCCCCGCGCTGCCCCCGAGCCTCCCGGCGCCGTGAGTACCGCTCCTGGGGCCGCGTCCACCCCTTCCTCCTCCTTCTCCTCCTCCTCCTCCTCCTCCTCCCCGCACCAGGGAAGCCGCTGTCCGCCCACGTGCCCTCAGCCGGCACCGGCGTGGGAGTCTCGGGGGTGCAGGGCGAGCTCCCGCCGCAAAGCCCCCGGGCGCCACAGCGAAGCCCGCTGATCCCACCAGCCATCCCCAGCGCCCCCGGGTCCGCTGGCTCCAGCAAGGCGGCTCCTGCGGCCGACCTGCCCCGCACCCTGTGCGCGGGCGGGAAGGGAGCAGCCCCGACGGGTTCCCAGCTCCGGGAACCGGGAACGCGCAGAGCGTTCACGCACCGGATCAGTCTTGGTTTCTCGGTCTGCCCGGGAACGGCGGAGCTATTAGCAAGTCGCAGTCGTCCCGTTAACCCTTGTCCCGGCAGACGGCTGCCCGGAGGGTGGAGGCGGCGGATCATTATCGGTGAGAGAATCCCCTAAACGTGGCGATGTTCCTAAGGGCGCCTCTGAGGAGCGGGGTGAGCGCCCAGCCCGGCAGACCCCGGCACACGCCTTGCACGGCGCCGCGCTGCGCTGCTGCCGCAGCCGTGCCACACCTGCCCCGCTGAACGGCAGAGCGAGCCCGAGAGAGCCCGGCGGCGGCGAACCCGGCGCCGCTGGAAGGCAGAAGGCGGCTAGGGGAGGGAAGATGTGTATCTTAACACGCAGTTACTTAAAATGCCTGCATGTTTTAGCGCCGGGTCGACAAGCCCGTCTCTCCTCTAAGGCATCTGTGAACACTGAAGCACCAGCACCGAGCCCCACGGCGGCACCGCCGCCTCTCCAAGCCCTTCCCACTCCCTCCCATCAGCGCTTACACACACACACACGCACGCACACGCACACACATACACACACACTCCACTCACACGCTCTCACGCCGGTGTCTCCGGCATTTCTCCCTGCGGCGCCTATCCCATGGCTCCCCCCGCGCCCTCCCCAGTCCGCCGCGGTGCGGGCACTGCTGCGTTTAATCCCGTTGCAAACCGGCCCTGAGCCGTAGCAGCCCCCGGTGTTGGCCTCGCCAGGGGCCACCCGGCTCCAGCCCACGCCGTCGGGCCGTGCCGGGGCGGGGAGCGCGGGCTGCCGGCCTCGCTCCCTCCGGCTCCAGTCACGGCGAGCGAACCCACCCGCGGCCGCACCGTGAGACGATCCCGCGGGGACCGGGCGCATGCGTGGGGCTGGCGAGCCGCCGTTCCCGGTCGCCCAGCCCGCCGGGACCGGAGGGGAAGCGTGCGAGGACGCCCGGAAGGGGCCCGCCGCCGACACCGTAAGTAGCGCCCGGTCCCGCTCGGTGGCAGCCGGGCACCGCATCCCGCGCTCCGGGCAGGCGCGGGCTCATCGCCGGCATCCGCGACCCCCGCGCCGCAGCTGGAGCCACCCCGGCTGCAGTGGGACGGGACGGGACGGGACGGGACGGGACGGGACGGGACGGGACGGGCGGCGCTGCCGGCTGTGGCCGCCCTCCCCGGGAGGAACGGCAGGGACTCAGCGCAAAAGGCGTTTCCCCACGTCTCCCACAGGGTCGGGAGCTGCAAGCCGGGCACTCAGGCTCTCACGGCCACGTCCCCCCCCAGGGGCTCCCAGCGCAGAGCCCGGGTAGCAGCCGGCCGACCTCGGCTCCTGGAGCGGGATCAGGGTCCCTCCCTGGGGCGGGATCGCATCCCTGGCCCCAGCGCCCGTAACACTTCGGCTCGGCCCCCGCCACGCTCTCAGGGGCTCTTCTGCCTCGCCTCACGAGTGCGGCCGAAGATGAGGCAGCATCCGCGCCCCCGCCCCACCGTGAAGGGGTCCCGCGGTGCGCCTGTTCTCGGAGCCCGGGGCGCTCCTGACAAGTTAGAGACAGAAGCAGCAACAGGCGAGTGCTTCCATAGTGAGTCTTCCAGTACCTGCCTGCCTCATCAAGCATCTCTAGAGAAGAGAAAGAGCTCTTCCTGAGCTCTGTCATTACGTAATGGGTAAGAAAAGGCAGGTAACGAAAATTGGACACAAATATAGAAAGTGAAATAAGATTATCCTTGTACACTCCAGTAAGAACGTAAAGTAATTTAATAGCAGTGTAATTTATGTGATGCAACCGTTTCAGTATTTCATTTTTGTTGTTGAAACATGTGAAATGAAAACTTTTCAGATGGCACTTGTTGCTGTGACGTAATGGCAAGGAGTCTCCTTGCACCTGTGTTGCACAAACAGAATGTCAGCATCGAATCCAGTGCTCTGCAGAGCTATGGGCTGTGGAGGTAACTACACCACTGCTGTATTACAGGACCAGAAGCAGTAAACACCAGTTCGACTAAATGGAACACCGGAAACATTATCTGCTAGGAGATTCCTAGCTGTGGTTCCTAAAATTAGGAACATCATGTTAAAATTAGGAATGTCTTGCTGAACTCAGAGCCATGTGAATGCAATCTAGCACTATGTTTTATAAAATGCTCAAAGGCGAGAGAACAATTACTTTATTTCTATTTTAATTTTTTATCTACTCCTCACATCAATACTTACTTTGAGATCTTTACTCCAGGTCCCAAATACTTAATTACAGAAGCATCACCTAAGCTGTTATACACCTCTCTACCCCTTGCTTAGAACAGTGAACATATTTCAGAGCGAGTAGTAATGTCTGAGATCTGAGTCTAAAGGACAGGGAAGTTTTCAGGCTGTGTCTCTTGGAGCTCAGGTAAAATGTCGATGAACTTGAAGCATATATGCAACTATCAATACCCAGTCACTCCCAGAAACTCATCCCATCTTTTTGTCACTAAGAAAAGTGTTAAAGGAGACAACAAGTCTTGGAAATACTCTGGAGATCTCCTGGCATTCAAAAGTAAGAGGATTCCTAGCTAGAAGTTCATTACTCCTCGCTTGCTGTTTTCAAAACTTGTCAAAGCCAGGTGAAGCAAAGAGGCCCAGAAAGTGTCATAGTCAAAGGGAATGTGTGCTAAGCCGAATTCTGACCTTTCTTCAGCACTGAATTGACTTTGGTACTACTCCTCCTGGCTGACACTGCCGGCTGGCACTACCGCCGAGCTCAGCAGGCAGAGGGTTGCTATCACAGTGCTTGCCCTGCAGAGCAGCCAGATGCCAGTGTAGTACAATCCGAAGTGAATCGCGACAATCGGAATCAATAGGAAACAGTGTGTGAATCACCGCCTAGTGCACTCCAGGGTGAGTCATCCCGATTCAAACCAGCTTTCAGACCAGTACAATGTCAGTCAGCTTCTCACACAGTTCACTGTGAGTCAGATCTCAGCACCGAGTACAATGTGAAATGAGTCACTGACTAACACAGCGCCATGTGCCTCCAATACCCGGTGCGAGTTGTCAGAGCTTCTGTGTGATATGAGTCACTTCATAGTACAGTAAAACGGGCTTTTTGGAGGCCATTCATAATTAAGCACAATGCAACCCAGCGCTCAGAAGGAGATAATGGGAGTGAGCAGAGTAAACTGCTACAGGCACCAGTTTCACTCTATAGTACAGAGGTTTGTAATATAAGATGAATGATTTTTTTAAGTGTTATTGTTTCTTAAAACAAGCTGTATAAAAGAATCTAGAAGTAGATACTTTCCCTGACATCAGAGACAGCAAAAGCAGTGTTGAAGCAGTGATAGAAATCCCAGCACTGGAGAAGGCTGTGGGGGGGTTTATGTTTTTTTTTCTTCCAAGAGAGCTGATCAGTCAGTGTGACTGACATAGATCCACTGAGGCCGACCCCAGCTGCCACAGAAGGGCAGAAGGGATGCTGACAGCTTGTGCTGTGCAGAGCAGAAGATCCTGACACTGATTTAACTTAATTGCAGTTTGCAGTGACCTAGTTTGTGAAGGAGTCAGAATGGGATGAAGTTATATCCATACTTACATTCATCCTGCTCCACTGTCACAGCATCCACATAGTCAGCTGGGTAGAAACAACAGGTTGCTTTTTTTGCTATGCAACTGGTAAAGAATTTTTTCATGTCTTTCCCTTATTACAGGAGAAATAATGACAGTGACCCTGCTAATTAAATGTTAGAGTAACATTTTCAATGAAGTCTCTTGTGGCAAAATCTAAACTAAAAAAATTCTTTATCCAGAGGAGATATAGGGTATCTCTCTAAAAAACGAACAATGAAACAAACAAAACTGAACAAAAACCCCCACAAAATCCCATTGAAGCCCCAAGAAACTGGGTTTCTAATAGGAAAGTCAGATTTTACTCATAGAAAGACTTTAGTGCAGGAAGTTTTTGCAGAGAGTGGCTTCATGTAGTGGCCAGCTGGGCAGACTGAATACCAAAGGAAAAGGAGCAGAAGACATCTAAGGCATTGGTAGAAAAACACCTGTTACAGGCAACATGATCAAGGCACCATTACCTGTTACTATGTGGGTGTGGTACCCTTTCAGCCACTCCTTTTGAAAGGTAATGCAATGCTTTCAGCTGGATAGATAAACTCAGCTCCTCTGAGCTGATGCTCTTCTGGAAGAATAAATTCAGTAAAACAAGCAAAGCAAAATACTCAGCTTCTGGACATTTGACATGAAAGTGTCCCAGAGCTGTTAGTTACACGATAACACTTCCACTTGCAACTTTATCCGCTGAAGCCTTTAACAGCCTTGGGCACAGCAGGGACGTGAAAAACTGGCTTATTCCAAGTGCTGCCAGTCTCCTTTCTGCTAACCTCTGTCTCAGAGTCACAAGCTCTCAACCATTTCGGCCACCCCACTACAATATGCCAAATCTCCAATAATACAAGATAACTTTTGAGGAGCTCTTGCTCTTAACCTACTAAGTGGGCAATCTGACAACTATGCCTAAAGCATGAGCATATATGTGGGCGAGTTCATTAACATATATTAGAATTCTTCTCTGCCTTAAAATAGCACACTGCTTGATGCAGAAATCCTGCTTGTCACATTTGTCAATGAAAAAGAAGCACGAGCATCAAGTTTCCTGTTCATATTTCAATTGACAGTGAACTGCCACAGGCTTCAGTGGGAGTTTGTTGCAGCCCCAAATATATCTGAATTGTTAAAAAATAGACTTAGAGATTTATTTGGAACTTGACCCCAGTTGCAAGCCTGTTATGACATTAGTAGATAAGAACAGGATCTCTTCCAGCTCACTGGTTACCATTACTGGGAAGATCCAAAGTCAAAGCAGCAACTGTGGGAGTTACATAACCTCACCTAAAGCTTGCTGACACCAAGAGGTGGCTTGCATTGATTTAGTGGAGTTTGGCTCAGGCCTGCAGTATTTGCTGAAAAATAACTGGACTATATGATCCACATCTGTACCCTCACTCCAAGCGGCTGTCAGCTAATGTTCCAGCATTGGGCTTCCCAGACTGTGGAGTTAATGGGAAAGCTTTATGCTGCGGCCATGCAAATGAGCCCAGAGGACAAGCTCAAGGCTTGCACACCTGCCTGACTGCAATGTGTACCAGGAGAAAACATTATGCTTCAGTAATTAAGTTTAAGTAGTAGAATCTTTGCACTCTGAGCTGAAAAAATGTCATTGTGTTTTGGCAAAAAGTGGGGATAAAAGTATAAAGTTTTGTCTACAATCTTCTGTGTATCCTGGGTTTGGGGCTTTTTTTAATTGTTTGGTTGAGGTTTTGTTTTTTAAATTGACATTTGTGGCTTAGATTTAAAATATTCCTTCTTTGGGAATGCTATTTTCTTGGTATGCCACCTTTCTGCTGAGAAATTAGCAAATACTATAAATGTTACGACTAAGCCAAATATCACCTGAGGTGTTTTTAACCAGGGAAATAATTTTCACTCCTGACCTTTACACTCCTTCGTGTTTATAAGGTTACATGGAGAAATGCTGCATAATCTGAATGTCAGATAGGTATGCTTTGGAGTGGAAAACGCATGACAGACATTCTTATTTCACCACCTCAATATTGCTCTTAAGGCATATGGTGGTTTTGCCACTATTGTCAAAAGTAACAGATGCTTTCTTAAATCCTAGGACTTTTTTTTTTAATTACTTATTAGCATTCAATTATATGAGCACATGGTTTTTTATACAATTCGTAGATGCTATCTAGTGGGATAAGAAGCCATTAATTGTCCTCTATTTTTGATTCATTGCTCTTTAGGAACAATTTTATAATGGACTAAACTTGTTGTTACTGTTACATAGAGAAGGATATCTCTTTCCTTGGGAGATCCAGAAACACTGCACCTAGGCATCTGCAGAGATGCTACATTAGATTGACTTGGAACAATGAACAACTGGAGACCAGCTGATCACCTCAATTCCTACTCCCCATTCTCATTTAAGTATTTGACTAATTGGCACTCTCCATGTGGAATTTGGATGTTTCTGTGGATTCTTCCAGGCAGGACCCACTATGCCTCCCACTATGCCTAGACAAGTTTCTGTATGTTCCAGTGTGCTGATTAATATCCAGGGTGGATGATATGTAGAAAGTAGAAACTCCAAAGCTACAAAATCAACCCAATCAAGCCACAGACTGCAGGTAGTCAGAGGAGACTTGTAAGTGGCCAGTCACTTGTCTGTAGTCAGAAGAAACTTCCTGCAGATGCAAAAATAATAATTCAGGATAGACTCACGTGCACAATTTAGGGATGTAGAAGATGTTTTGTTTGCATTACCTGCAGTAATCCAGGTCCCAGAGCCTCAGGTAGTCCAGCCAACACCACCACTACCAGGACCTGTGTAACAGAACCCCCTCTTATCATCTAGACACTGACACTGACTGTCCCGTTCAAGGATTTGATTCCTCACAGTGACTCAATATTAGCAAAATTAGACCCTAATTCCTGTTATACCCAGAAACTGGCTAAAACAATACCCAGCCTTAGTATAAACAGAGCATGAGATGGCAGGGGTTGAAGTCCCTTGGTTAAAGGTATCTTACATCATTTCATCAGTAACCTGAAAGCATTTTTGGATTCCTCAGAAAACATGTACAGGATAGCAGCCCATCTCGAGTTTTCTAATCCTCTGTGTTTTCTTCTCTAACCCATTTTCAAACAAGGCACATTGCTGCTCCAGATGGTAGGGACAGAGAAGGCAAACTCCAGTTCTCAAAGTGCAGAGAACATCCAGTACAGAGGGTTCTCATACAATTTTTTCATTCCCATAGCACCTTCAGAGAGGTCTGGAAATCTGATGTCCCAAATTAACAACTGTAAAATTACATGAATAGAAGACCTTTCCACTACAAGGTCCAAAAACACCCTCTCCTTTTTGCCCTGAAAGAGCCTGAAATCTACTGAAGCCAAAACAATCACCTCAATTCCTACAGATCCAAAAATCAAGCAAGCAATTGCTTAAATTGTTGCTAATGTGGACTGTACTATAAAGGTGCAAGGAATTTTGTTAATTCCTATAAATAATATTCACTGGAGTGATTGATAAATCTACTACCCATTCCTGCACACAGCATAACTCAAATCAGAAACTGTCTGGCAATGCTCATTACACAGCTCTGGTGGTTACAGCAAGAAGCAGCAAAGTGTGATGGAAAACTTCCATGTCCTACAGTGAAATTCTGTATATATTAGACACAGTAGAAAGATACCTACATACACAAAATAAGGCTCTTCTGAAATTAGGTAAACAGTGCTGAGACAGATCACTTATTGCTTGTGCTGTAAGCCTGACCAGCCTGACACGGTTTTGTCCTGTGGAACTTAATACTGTGTGCACCAAAGGAGTTCCTACAACTCTGTAATAACCTGCACCACTGCTTGGCTCTAGACCTTGCCATCCTATAACACGGACCCTGGATCATATTTAGCCCAGGCTAACTCATTATTAATATGAATTAGAGTATGAATTAGAGATATGAATGTGTGAATATAAAATACTTCAGAAGAGTGGATGTATTAGGCTATATAAACAACACATACCTGAATCCAAACCACATTTTTCTAATCAATAATAATTGTTTACTGTCCAAAGCAGCCTGAAATATTGTTAGCTATATGATTCTTCCAAAAATGTTTTATATGCAATCACTTTCTAATTGAAATGTGAAAATGCTCCAATTAAAAAAAGTATAGGCATCTGGAAGGAAAATAATACTTTTTCATTCCACTCATGTGACTTTGAAGCTGACAGGAAGAAATCTGAATCTACAAATGCATTCTACATTTCAGTTATCTTTCCACATTTTGAAACAAGAAAGGTTGGGGAGGGGCAGTTAGAAGCTTTGTTCTTTTTCTGATTTTCTATTTGTGGTTATTTAGGCATTGCTTGTCAGATTGGGCCTTCAGAGTTTGAAAATGGGTTATAGTTCCTACCTATACTGTTGTTTTTGTATTTTATTCCTTCTGCTACACAGATGCATCTACTGCTACCGTGTCATGCATTTGTCTCTTGGGAGAGTGGGTGGTTCTCACAAATACAAAAACTATTAAGTTCTGCAAGACAGAAATAAAATTCAACATTAAAAAAAACCCCAAAACACAGGAGCCAAAGTGCAGCAAAATGTAATGCTGCACTCTGCTAAAATAACATTGTTTCTTCTCCTGGCACTTCTGTTGAGTCCATGACACCATCTGTACATTCCCCCTCAAGTTAAAACAACAACATTTCCTAAACCTGGATGAACATTTTAGAAAGGAAAGCAACTTTTAACCCCCAAGTATTTATCTCATTAGATTTAAGTCTGATACTATAGATTTTTTAAAAAATCTATAAAAATATTAAAATTTTTTAAAAATCTGTACAAAGAACTCAAAATTGGTAGAAGCTAATTTTAATTCCCCCACAATTGTCATGGCCTCAAAATAAGGCTTAAGCAACCTGAAACAAACCTACATACAAAGGGGTCTCGTGACACAGGAGGATGATTAGCTACGTATGCAAAAATCAAATACAAATGAAGTCATACTCATCTTTGCACAAGCTAGCATTTCATCTCTCAAAGACATCTGTCACTTACATATGGCACAACTTTCAGTGTAACAGGGGGAGCACTATTAAGTGCTGTAGAGCAAATGTGAAGCTCAGAGATAGGTCAGAAACGAACAGGGACTTCAAAGGGACTTGTCATTTCATCAACACCACTTCCCTGCACAATCTGCAAAATGCAGCCTCCAATAGGCTTCCTACAACTGTGCAAAAAATGCAGCCTCCAATAGGCTTCCTACAACTGTGAAAAAAAACCCAACCCAAAAATTGTTTTGTGCTGTCTTCAGTTGGGGGACTCAGTGAAAACCATGTAATTACTATTATCCAGTTTTGTGTTTCCTCCTCATCTTCACAGAAGCACAGAGACAAACGTTTATAAAAACTCTGCCAGTCAGACCTTCAATGGAGAAATGAACATTGGCCCTTCCCCTTTTGCTACAAAGGGAACCAGCATGTTTGAGACATCCTCAATACTCACCAAAGGTCAGGTTTTCAGAAGAGATCAGGGGTCTCACTCAAGCATCATGAAGATTTTGCACTGGCTAGTCAGGTGAAAGGAAAAAAAAAGAGGCCCTAACTGCTTCTATTCTGTACCATTTTCTTTAGGATGGCCTTAAATTCAAAACTTCAGGAAACCCTTTTCAACTCCTAGGCTTTTATATATATATATATATGCCTCCATGCCAAGAGCTCTAGCTCTCCAAGACCCCTCACTTGTACCTTTTCTTCTCTGCATCACCACTCCCTCCTCATTGTATTCCCACACATGTGAAGAATTCATTAGCCCTTTGCCTTCCATCACAGCACTTAAATGAGTGAATCTTCCAAAGGATTCAACAGCTAAAACTTCCATGGGGGAAAATCAGTGTTTAGCTTTTCAGTTCTTTTAAGGCTGTGGCCTTCAGCACTCCTGGGTAAGAACTTCAAAGCAAAAAAAAAAAAAAGGAAAAAAGAGAGATGTTTCTTACTTCCCCCTTGCTTTGTTGCTTGCAGCCCATGGGATCAGAGAGGACGGAGATACGCAAACGGCAGATGGCTACGACCCCAGAGACCCCAGCTGCTGCACAGGCTCAGCTCAGCACAGGAAATCGAGGGTCCAATGCCTGCTGCTTTTGTTGGTGCTGTTGCTGCAGCTGCTCATGGTAACCCCTCTCATTCAAGCCTCTAGGGAACAGAATAGCAGGGAAGGAACACATAGCTCCTGCATGGGACAACAGAAGCCAAAGAAAACACTTGTATAATTCTGCAGATCTGGGACACAAAGAGATAGCTGTGCTCTACTACTAGACACAGTACTACTACTACTCCGGTGCCCTCTTTCTTTCCTCTGCTATCGAAATAACAGATTTTAAAAGAATTATCTGTACAGTATCTCTATTGCTCTTTTTTGTCAATACTGTGTAATGTCTGTTTTGTGCTGGACAGGATCTCCTCAGCTCTGAGCTTCATCAAGGCTCCCACTAAAAACTGAAAGCAATACCAGAATATGTTACAGCTTTAGATTTAGATTTGGGCCTTGACAAGCAGCACTGAAGGTGTTAAATGGAGTTAGGAAAAGGTGGAAGGATTTTTAGGTCAGAAAATGACTAACCAGGTGCCAGCACTCTTCCTTTTCCCTGAAGGTAACTGGATCTGTTGTCATTAATTAGTACTGCCAACTCACAGCACCTGCAACTTGTATGAAGATAATCATTGGGATCAGAAACTACACATTGTGTGTATTTGCTGAAAATGAGGAGCTAAGCAGAAAAAAATCAGAAAACTCCCATTACAAAAGTCCCATTCCTGTTAAGGAAGAAAATATATTAATCAAAGCAAAAGAGAAGGAATCACTTGATTCCTTAAAATAACAATATATTCACCTTCACTTTCTTATCAGCTCCTCCAGATCCTAGTGATTTTATTCTAAACTGAAGTAAATTTTCCCAAACTCAAAAGTCCTGTATCTGCTTAGGGCAAAGTATTACTTAATGAGTGAAAGCAGAACTATTCAAATAAACAAAAAGTCTTAAACAGCCTTAGAGGTCAGCCAAAACACTGACAGCAAGTGGAATGCTTCTTAGAAATCCACTATCCACCACATAAATACTTCAGAGAAAGCAAACCTGGTACTGAGCTGATGGGAAGTGGTCATAAATAACCTTACACCTGGGCTAGGAATCCACTCCACTAATTTTGTTTTCCAATAGCACCTTGTGGCAAATGCTTTGGAGAACACCATTACAAGGCAAGGGAAGAGAACACTGATCATTCCTTGCTACTGGTACTGAGCTCATCAGAAGCCAAGACACACAAAATTCTGCCCTCCCTAATGCAAATAGTGAATATTTTGCATGGACAAAATGCTGCTTAGAGGTTTTGGCTTTTTTTGTAAGATGCCAAGAACTCTGGCTCTGATCCTTCTAATCTTTTCAGTAAGTGTTTAGAGGTAAACTAAGGTAGAATTTAGAGAGACATTAACACTCTGCCTGAGCAGGATCAGTTTGCTACTTATTGCATCTATGTTAAAGCATCCCATACAAATTCCAATGCCATTTCAACAGCTGTCCAGTGCAATTGCAAATGGCTCAGTCCAGAGCTGCATTACACAAAAATTATTTACCATTAAAGGAAAAAATAAGACACACTTGTCTATGAAGTCATGGTATATAAAATTTGCATTTTTCCTTTTAAATATTGATAAAGTGCTTTGTTTTTCGTTCTGTTTTTTTTAGGTTTTACCTGATATTTTTCAGGATGCCCATTTTCTGTGCATCTCACTATTCAAACAATTCAAAAAAAGCAATTTACTCAATAGGGTTTGTGAAAATACCCAAATTTCATGACGCTTAAAATTCCTATTTGCATTTCAGAATCATGTGGGAAACCAATACAGGCTCAGAAACAGAGCAGCTTGTTTTAGCTTTAAAATAATTTCTGATTTTTTTAAAAAACCAATTGTTTTCTAGTAGCAAGAAATGCAAAACAAACCATAATTAAGCTATTTATATTCCCCATTCATAGAGCATTTCCTCAAAATAGCCTAAGCTCTTCGAACAGAAAAAATTATGAATAGGATTAAAAATAACAGTCTCCATGAGTCATGCAGCTGAGCTGCTGAACATCCAATATTCAGCATATTCTTAATAGTAGATTTAGAATGAACTGAAATGAGCCTCTCAGCAGGATGCTCAGAGCCTGTGTTCATTCCTACAGTCAAACTCAAGCCTCCAGCCTGTTACTCTTCCAGATCCTGAGAGGATACAGTTTTGCACTAGTCTTTTTATTGTTTACTTGTACATTTCTAGGGAAAGAGCCTGCCTGGTGGTAATTTTCTGAAGCATGCATGTTCTCTAAGGGAAGCTTAGGTCGTTTCTTTATTCTTTTTCATTTTCTGTGCATTATCTTATGAAGACTGTATTCCTTTCTATCGGGTCTGTTGGTTCCCCTCAATCCAAAAATAGCTCTGACAAGAGTATCACTTCCTTTCTGCATGTGAGGAATACATACCACTTTACATATTCAAAAAGGCCAGAACCACTGGTAAAGAGGGTAGTAAAGGCTTGAGACCCATATAACCTAACAGAATAAAGAACTAGCATTACACTTACTTTTTTCGCTTTTTTTTTCTTAAAAGGTAACATAGTTAGCAATGACATAGTTCATCGGTTTGAACATACGGTTCAGATGTTGCTAAAAAAAAGCGTTTGCAGTATCTGCTCTCCATCTTAGCAACACAAAAGCTTTCCGATGTCTTTAATACCTGGACTGCTGTGGCAAAGAGGAAAGCAGGTCTCTGCAGGTTATGGACTAACAGTAGACAAAGACAGAGAAGCAGATGCCCAGTACATAATAAGGAGGCAAACAAGATGGCCAGGAATTTATAACGCAAAACAGGCAGAAAAATCCACTGGTTCAACAAAAACCTTCCTAGAGATAAATGAGATTCCTAGAGATTAAGGCAGCAAAACTTAGAACATTAGCATGAGAGAAAGGTAAGATACAAATGAAGAAATTAAGTTTGACATTTCTCTCAAAGTTATAGTGACTGTCTTGCCTTGTTTCAACTGGAGGCACCCCTCATATAAATAACAGGTTATTCACTGGGACTTTTTCTTCTTGACATATTTTAAGCAGCTTTACAGATTATATGACTGCATGCGTGTATGCACCTGCATTTCCCCCATAGCCTGGAAGAACTGGAATGTAGTCCCCACTCTCTAAGAAAGTATTTCTATTTTCAAACCCATTTTCAAATGAAAATGAATCAGCTACAGCTACAAAATAATTTTTTTAAAACTAGAGCTATTTTAACTAACATCTGATGAAAGAAGCAGGAGTTGACAGCTACCCCTCCATGGGACAGCAAAAACTGTCAGTGATCACTAGTGATTGCAGCAAACTACAATTGCTACAAACAAATTGCTACAGACATACTCAGCAATGACAGATGTGCTCTTTGTGCTCCAGACTTCACATTTTGATGCATGTACTAGCAATTTTCTAAGATGCAATCAATCACCTCACAATGTGGCTGTATTCTACATCTGAACTCTGAAAGATGTTTACCCTTTCAACATCACAAACAGAAGTCTTAAGCTCACTTAAGTCTTGTGTCCTGCTTCTGAATTCTGGCTTTCCTGTAACATGGTATCACCACTCCAGACCGGAGTCTTGGCCCTCATCACAGCCGAGAAGAAAAAAATGCAAACAAACAAATCCAAACCTGCCTACCTTGAAATCTAATTCACATAAAACCAGTGCATCAGGTCCAGTTTAAGGCATTGCACTGAGCATACACAGTACAAAAATCAATGAATAGATTTGGCAAAGGGTATGCATGTATACATATATATCCCATATATATATATATACATACACACTCTTGTGTATGTATGTGTATATATATAAAAAATTGGACCTGACAATTGTTTTGGGTCCCCTCAACTTGAGATATTCTATGGAACTATGCTGCTTCTGTAGAAAATCTTTATTACAATATATTAAACAGCATTCAGCTACATTCAAGATCTATACAATTGTAAAATTAAGGTCAGAATGTAACTATGGGTAATGTGCTTATCATTAGCTTCTGTCCTTTTAGAATTATTTTTTTTAGTATAGAAGGAAAAGTATCAGAACATGGTGTATGAACATCTGAAGGCCGAACATGGTGTATGTTCAGCCTTTTTCTCTATAAAGTTGACTAAAACTTTGTTTGCTGTTTTGCAGTCTTACTGTTAGAAATCAAGAAGAAGAGAGAGCAAGGAGAACATCTCATGAACTCCAAGCAGAGGGTATTCCAAACTGTGAGGAAAGGTATGGTCTTTATTAAGTGTTCTGTCAAGCTAAAATGAAACAAACCCAACAAACCATACTAAGTAACTGCAATGATTTACCTGAAATATGAAACTATTATCTACTTGTCATGTAAACTCGATTTGCAAGTCACCTGTTCTTTTGCCTTCTAATGAACCAAAGCTTGGATCTATAGTATTTTACTTTATTTATATGCAGCACATAAACACATCCCCACTCTCATGACAAATTAAAAACAGCACTGTAAACTGTCTCCCTTTTCTTTTAAATAATTTAAAAATACATCCTGCTCCTACCCAGAAAGTATGCGATAAGCTTAACTAGTAGTGCTCCGCCTTACAAAAATAATAAAGTGGAGCTTAGATCCTCCCAAAAGTCAGGAAACAGTTTCTTCAGAAATGCTCTAACAGGTAAAAGCACCTGCAAAATGGTAACATACAGGTGGGTACCTTTTAGAGTGTTTGAATCATTGCTTCATTCAATTTTTAACCGTAATTTTAAAAGGAATATTAGGAATAGAAAAAATGTCTAGCTATTGTACAGGTATTTTCCTTTGTTGCAATTTCTCTGAGCAGTAAACTGCAATTTCTGCATCAAAGCAGAGGCAATCACCTGCATCAGAGCTTTTGATAAGCACACTTACAAAAAACATCTTATAAATGTATTTACAAGAGTTTGCACTTGGGTAGTTCCAGTGAGGAATCAGAACCCCACGAACCTTTCCATTTTGTTCCATTGTGATGGCAGAGGCCTCCTACCAGCTGCAAACAGCTTGAGTAACAATCATTCATTTCTCTCTTCTTTTGCTCTTCTTCCTCCTTAAGCCCTGCTCCCACTCTCGAAGAAGTAAATGCTTGGGCTCAATCATTTGACAAGTTGATGCTTACTCCAGCTGGCAGAAATGCTTTTCGTGAATTTCTACGAACAGAGTTCAGCGAGGAAAACATGCTTTTCTGGATGGCCTGTGAGGAACTAAAACAAGAATCCAACAAAAATGCCATTGAAGAAAAAGCAAGACTAATTTATGAAGATTATATTTCTATCCTTTCTCCAAAAGAGGTATACTGTTTTCCCTAATACATTCTTTGAGGTTTCTTTGCACAGTTAATTCTAACTCATGTTTAAAGCTACAGCAATACTCAGGGAGAACTGCCCTCTTCCCCCCACATTCTACTGCCATCAAGCAGATATTTAGGGGAAGAAGGCACCCATTGTTGAGGTGAGATGGTCAAAACTACATTTGCTGGTTGTAAGGAAGGTCTTCCTATGCTACCCTGGCATGCTGATGTGAAATTTTTAATTTGAGGCACAAAAACATGGCTGATCACATTATCCTTGCTCAACTGAAATTTTATTTGTTGGGAAAATCAGTTCCTTTTTTCCTTACACTCAGAAGGGGGTGTATGCATCTCTCCAAAAGCACAGTAACCACAAATAAAGTGTTATTTTCAAAGCACAGATTTCTTAAAGAGCAGCTGACAAAATATGGCATAGACAAACACGATGACTTCCCCAAAATTTTCAAAACTACTCATCACTTTGCTGTTAGCAAATATGTCAAGTTTCAAAGACACCTCAGTTTGAATATAATTCTGCCAAGCAGGCTGGAATTTTAAAACTTCCAACATCCTTGCAATATTGCAATTAATTTTTTGGTGCCAAGTATACTCATGTACTTATAAAAATGCCGTTTAATCTACCCAGTCTGTTCCTGCAATACTAATATCTATCTACAGACACTAGAGACTTGCAGAAAAAAAAGTGACATTACTGTATGTTGTATGAAATCCTTATACAGACCTACCTGTGGTTCACATCAATTCACTCTGCTTTTTAACAGCAATTTGATTAAGCAACAGCTTCCCAGGTTACATTGTCCGCTTGCGTCATACTCTTACTCCAAATTCAGTCTCTTTACAACAGCACTAACTCTCCAGGAAATGAACTGTCACAAAAAATTATAAATGCTCTCTACTACAGAGCAGGAAGTTGGTCTGGAAATAACCCACTGGTCTCAGTCATAATGGGATTGCAGACAGCCTTGCTCAAAATGTACCTCAGTGAGGACATTTCTCAACCCATACTCAAGATATTACTCCATTCAAATTTTAAGAGAATCATTTTTTGCATAAGTATATTTAGCAATTTTTACAGTCTTGGAGGAGACCAGCTGAAATGCTTAAAAAAGATGGCTTTTCCAACCAATAAAACAAAACTAAGACCCCACCTGTAATATTTACCACTATTATTTACATGACTTTCTATTTTAATATGCAGGTCAGTCTGGACTCCAGAGTAAGAGAAGTTATTAACCGAAATATGCTGGAACCCTCACAACACACCTTTGATGACGCACAGCTTCAAATTTATACCTTAATGCACAGAGACTCTTACCCACGGTTTATGAACTCTGCTATTTATAAGGACTTGCTTCAGTCCTTGTCTGAAAAACCCATTGAAGCATAGGATTTTTTCTTAAATGTATTTATTTTAAAACAGACAGGACTCTGGGCTACAGAAATCCACAGGGAATTTAGAATTAATCAGATATTTACCTGATAATAACTCAGGCAAGTTTTACTACAGACTGAATAATTTAAATCTGCACAAAGCTCTGACACAATCAGCTAAGTACAATTTCTGATTAAATTCAATATTACTTTGCAAAAGGGAAATGTAGAGAATGATTAAGAAACATTGTTCAAAAAATACAGTATTTTTTCAAACATAGCAGACAATTCAGACACAAAGCTATTACTTATGTCTGAAGTACAAATACCAACAGAACACGAAACTAAAACTGACCATTAAGTGGAGTGTTAGAATTTTCTTGAAAACCAAACCAGCTCCCCCATCCACACTGTAACCAAAGTAAAAATATCACTGTCAGTACTGTTACTCTAGGCAGTGCCATCACACCTGGCATAGGTACACTCCACTTGTTTTGGTATATTTAATGAATACATGGTGCAGTAATGGAATTTGGCATGGCAATCTCAAGTTTATAAAAGTTACTGGTTGAAATAATGCTGCTTATAAAAGATCTTCTGCTGAAGAACTGCTATTTTAGTACTAAAATTTGCTGAAAGCATTAAGTTCCCTTTGATGATGTTCATAGTTATTTATTTCAGAGGAAGACAAGTTTGGGCATGCAAATTCCAAAATAAAGCACAAGAATTCTCACATATTTTTCTTTTCCCTCAGTAGGTATTTGTAAAACCCTTCACTATTTGCTTCCAAGAGGATGGCAGTTTCAGCCAGCTTCGGTTTGTAAATATAAAATTACATTCCCTGACAGATCTTGTAAGGTTTCCATTACAGATATACAATTTACTTAATAAAAACAGGAAGGTGGAACTTGTGTTCTGATACAGCACTATTTCAGACTGCCCAACAGCACCAGCTCTATCCAGTTATAAACCATGTTCATTTACAGTATACCCAAAGCATTACACTTACTCCCTGGTCATTATCTCAAAATTAGTAATCACAGGAAATACTAGGAAGAAAGAAAGTTGAATCCACATAAACTATCTGTAGATCTGTTACTCTAATGTCTTCTTTGTTTTAAATTACAGGATTCACTACACTCCCACTATATTAAACTCTGGAGTTCATAGTGGATTTCCACTGAACTATATTTTTTCCTGTGTATTTATTTAAATGAGACAAATGACACATATGGGTTGTAAAAAGAAATATGGGAAACAAAAAGACAAAAAAAATTACCCTGAGAAGGGAGAACCAGACGGGTATAGTTCAATGATGAACTATGTGCTGTAGCCTTTCCAAAACCTACTCTTTGCCTAATTCCAGTGCTATGGAAAATACAAAACGGGAACTTTCTCTTAAAAAAAAAAAAAAAAAACAAACAAAAAAAACAAACCAAAAAAAACCATCAAAAAAACCCCACACCAAAATGGGAACAACAAAACAGAAATTAAGAGATCAATTTAATTTTTTCCTCAATGCACTTGGCAGGGGACATATTGTGCCCTTACTGCATTTGCATTTTGAAGCACATAACGATGTGAGTTTTTCAGTCCATAGCACCATAGGAGAAAAACTGGTACATGGTAACTTATCAGTGCTATGGGCTGGTTCAAGCCAGGCTGAATGGGGCACTGAGTGACCTGGTCTACTGGAAAGTGTTTCTGCTGGTGGGGTTGGTACCAGATTAAGATACCTTCCAACCTAAATCATTTATGATTCTATGACCAGTTTTCAACATCTCCTTCCAACAACAAAACACTTTTCAACATGTCAGCACAAAAAAGTAAACCAAAAAAACTAGAGAGGAAAGCAAAGTGCTTTTGCCCACTGTAGCATAGTGCTGGATGATTAAGTTAAGAGGAAACCCTTCCATATACCAACCAAGACACAGTTCAGTTAGTGTTTGCCACTGCTTACCTCAGCTGAATTTCTATTTAACACATCCAGAGCACTACCAATACAATTTCAGTTTATGTGAAATATTACAATGTGAGTAGTAACTTCAACAAAACAAACTAGGTATCTTCAACAGGCAGCACTCATGGGGAGCTTGCACTCAAACAGACAATATTGCACTTGTTTTAATCAAGGTGGGTAGGAACGCTCTAAACCTCAAGTTGACAAATTAAGTTTAACTAGGTCAAATTCAGCTTGTTGGAAAAATCATATGCACACATCAAAAAACAAAACTTCAAAGCATGTCACCTCACAAAATGGAGGATATAATTTCTTTAAAGTTGTTTGTCTTCCCTGCAAAGATACTTCATTAAAACCTGGAAGACAGACTGAACACTCACAGTCCATATCAAACAATATATTCTATTATTCTGCAAGAAAAAGAAAGAAAAAAGATGCATTGGAGTTAGAAGGAAGAGAAAACTATTGGTTTGGGCAGTTTTATGGTTAACATGCAATTATTAAAAGAAAGCAGTAATTTCTAAGCTTATTTTCTGTGTGCCACAACTTCTAAGCAATTAACATTCTCCAGCCAATTTTCATTTTACTTCTGAATTACAATATGTTGACATTTGCAATGTGCATTCTTTCCTGAAATATCATAAAAAATCTTAACACTGTGCTTTAGGCTTAAGCTTATACCCACCACCAGTGACAGAATGCTGATCCATAGATATCCTGAGAATATCTCCTAAAAACCCAAACAACCCTTAAATATCTTGTTATTTTGAGGCTGGTTAATGCTGGATTTAATTGATGGCATGGAGGCAAGGAAGGAGGGAGGGGAAGATGAAAACAAAAACCCACCCACACAGACAACAAATTATTAATTAGATTTCATTGCTATATACCTGCTCAAGGTGCATAAACTTCCCAGGGCAAAAGCAAAGTGCACTGAAAAGTTTCCACAGACAAGCTGTTACATGAATAGCAGGAGAAAATAATCATATTGACATAAGACATTATTTAATCATGTAAGAAATTATCACAAAATCAATTTATCCTAGCTTGAAAATGAGCACGGTTGGTTTGCCTTGGCATTTATCAAACTGCAGGATATCATTAAGCTGTAACAACTTTCCAGTCCACTGGCATTCTTCCTTCAATATCTGCACATCATAAAGCAGTAACTCCCACAGAACATGCATACTGTTAAGGACTGCTCTTTTCACCAGCCAGCTAAGCAGTATTAAAATTGCATGGGCTCCTTCAGCCAACATATTGTGCTTTACAGTGACCTTTAAATTTCAAAGTCATTAGCACAGTACAAATGGAGAAAAAAAATTATATACATATATTCTGAAGGGCTCTACCATATAAAGTTAGATTAAAATTCATCACACAAGCATTATGTACTTATGTAGTTTCTGATTACAAAGGATATCAGAAAAAAGATAAAGTGATGAGAAAGGCTACCATAACATTAAGTAATTTTTAAACAACTTTCCTGTAAGCACTCCTTAAGAACATGTGTCTTCTGCCATAAACGGTATGAGTATCATTCCAATGACATTATGAAAGACTTTTTTATACTAATGTTGTAACTAAATTAATTCCAAACTATTTGAAATAGTAGAATAATCCAAGAGTAGTGATGATCTAGTGAAACAGAAGCTAATATACAGTTGTCTAAACTGTGCTTAAAAGAAGTGAAACTCCTCAGGTTCTTTTATATGAATAACCACTATTTCAAGATCCATTTCCAGAAGCATGTGTTTGAACAGTAATACAACCACATTTTACAGAATGAAGACTTCATGTCTATGAATGAAGTCCTGTCTAGGCTGGTAAGGGTTGTAAGTTTCAATTTAAAATTCATGTATGTCATCACAAGTGGAATCCTGAACTCTGGTAAGAACTAGGCCCTTCCTTGGACTCACAAAAGTCAAGATCACTAGGTAGATAGTTCCCTTCTGCTTCGTGACAGTCAAAAAGACCCATTCAGTACAAGATAGTTTAAAATTCATACTTTCTCTTGAATCAGATAACAGAATATATGAACAAATTTATTATATATGAGAACATGTCATCTAATGAAGGATCCAGAAGTTGAGTTTTTCTGAGCAGCAGGATCCTCTAGCCTTGCTTCCAGAAGATTGGATCCTTAAAGAACTACACACACTTCAGAAGGAATGTGGCCTCCTCTTTCTATTAGAATTGCAAACAAACTATCTTAAATTGCAGGACAACTCTGTTCCATCTGAAAGAATTCAAGTGTCTATAAAGGTAATAACCAAGCCTGCTATTCTTAGATGGGAGAGATTCATCACCAGTTCTGCTGGCATGTCTCAGTACATGAAATATCCCAGTGTACTGGATCAGTCAACTGCAGCCCAGTAGACAAGCCAGCCAGCTGGAGAAATGAGACAGTCCCAGCCCCACCTTTGTGCCCTCTCCAATACAGGAGGGCAGTTTCAGACAGCTGTGAAAACTGCAGCAACTGTTAAACAAAGGTCCATCCAAAGATCACTACCGGAAAGTGTTACTTTTGGATTTGGGTAACCAAAATAAAGCATGAATAGAAAAGATGCATTTTTTGACCTAGTTGCTGCATTTCATCCTTCACTGGGCAAAAGGTTCTTTTTACCATGGGGACAGAGAAAGAAGGATGAAGACTGCTACTCAGCCATCAGGTATAATCAGGTAAAATCAAATTTATTTCAACTCCTTCTTAGATACACCTGCATCACAGAAAGTGCTACCATAGTTCTGGTTCTTTTAATAAAGTCCAGATATAATGACTATAGAAAGACAATTAGGTGACAAGGTGACTACAGAAACACAATTACTAGATATTCTCAAAAGATATTTCTTCTAAGTGTCACAATCAGACATAAAGATTAAAGTACACATAGTGTGAGGAAGGTTATGCAAACCAACCAGTGCCTGCCCTGTGTGTGTGTATATATATATATATACACACACTGTGAACAGCTGTGGAAATTTAGGCCTACTTGGCATCCAATTTGCTGTCATTTTTAACACAATTTTTTGGAATTGTTCTTTTAGAAAGGTCCCCAAACAAAACGCCTGATAGCAAATATCTGTAATTCGTTTGTTGTCCTCAACAAACAACTTGGAAAAAAATTAATTTTACATCTTTTAGTAACACTTAGGAAGCAATCCTGCCAATGGACCTACACACAGGCTAAAAATTAACCCATGCTGCTAGTAGAAAAAAAGTTTTCTAAAGGGCATTATTATAAATTGAGTTAAAATGTTTATATATAAAAAGCTATGCAAGAAACTTTAAATGCTAAGCAATTTTCTGCCTAAAAAAATAGTCTGTAACAAAACTTCTTCTATTTTAATAATTTTTTCCCTTCAGCAGAAAAGCAATGCGTCCTTGCATAAGCTCACTGGAAAAGCTTGCTATATAAAGTATTACCAAACACTTCTTGTCTCTCAAAGTTCAAGTGTCATCACACTATTTCTAACTCTTTTGCTACAATTGCCACCATCACACAAAAAACATTCAATATAGAAAAGCTTGGTTTGTCCTTTACATTCAAGGAATTTATTCTCCAGGAGCTGTGCATACTTTTCCCATCCCCTCATGAATAATTTACACAGTGCCAAAATAGACCTCCTCAGTCCCAAACTCCAACAAATCAAGTAATATAAAATTAAATATAATGAAAGAATTTAATCTCTTCTAAAGATGTTGACATGTTTTTCCTTGAAAACACTTTTGCAAATATTTCTAAACATGCACTGTTAAAAAGCAAACTCTAAAAAAGCAGCATTTATCATTTCTCATATGGAAAAGATCATACCTTTACTAATTTAATCCCACTTGCTGGTCTATGATTGACAACGGATACCCTACATCTCAAAAATCATTTCATGAACAAAATCAATGCCATTTAAATGAAGGGAGTATAGTATTACCTCCCCAGTCAGTTTAATGTAATGAATTGGTTAGCTGGTGTTATTAGGATTGCCTACAACACAATGCCTTTGCTTATTTAAAAAGTCTAAAACCAAGTTGGTTGTCAAGCACATTAAGCAAGACTGAACAAATCAGATTTAACCACTATTTTAAGACATTCTTAGAAACAATGCCTACTGATAGAACACAAAATACATGCTTTGGACAATAAAATATATTGCATTGATCAAAGCTGGTTACATAAACAAGCTTAACCAACCATTGCAAAAGAGGTCATCATATCCACTAATAAATATTCAAACCCCATGACTGCAAATTTAGTCCTAGTCCAGAAAGAGCACATACTAGAGAGTTAATTAAACTATGTTTTAGTTAACAACTGAGTTTAATGTTATGAGAAACTTATATACCTTTTCTGCTTGCAAAGCAAAGTGAACAGAGCAGAGAGTAACAGATTTCATTCTTACAACCGAGAAAATGTGGAGAGGCAAAATACACACAGGAGGACTGTGTATATTTCAGACCACAAAAAATACAGTACATTTTTCACATAGTTAGAAAAAAACAAGACAATTACCAAAATGTTTAACTGGTAAAAGTTTAATGTCAACTTACTTATAAAAATGAAAAAATATTTTAAAATTCACCATACAATTGAGCAACCTGGCCCTACTGTCTACCAGCTATAGGAAGGCATTTAAGGAAATGATGGTTGTGTCAAAACAAAGGCTAACTTGAGGCATTTATGCTGCTTTGAAATAAAAAGAAAAGAAAAACCAAAAAACCCTCTCATTTGCAGGAAGCTAGATGCTTAGCCTAGTTTTTAAAGCTAATTACAAAATCCTTGTTCATACTGGTCCAGATGTCTTGACAATTTCTTCTTCTAACAGAACTGTCAAAAGAAAAGAATTTTTATGAGATCTTTATACAGCTTAGCTCTAAATCATTACAAGAAGAAACAGAAATACAACACCTTACTTAGGATATGGAAATTACTAATTAAAGCATTTGCTTATATTTTAACCATTCCTTCAGGCATCTGTATACAGACACTTCTGTAACTGCCACCTTACAAAAGGTTTTAAGGACAAACGTACTTTTCCAGGTACTGCAAACAATTCCATCAAACAATTTTGAAACTTTATATATTATTTAGATATGTCAGAGCACATATTTGAGCAATGCTCAGTAATAAGATACATAAACCAAGATGCATAAAGTATTTTTTTTATGTGGCAGTCTTAATGTATACTGTGGCATGGCCCTGCAGAGCTGCAGAGTTCTTAATATAGAAAAATAACAGAATGAGGTTATCATGCTTCCTCTGGCATGTGATCACACCTTAAACTGTAAATTTTACAAGCCTTCATTTCAGTGTTTCTCCCTTTTATTGAACTGCCAGTTTTTCTCAGAAGCTTTATAAATTCCTGTTTCCCAAACTTAAAAAAAAAGATTCAACAAAGTTATCACTGCCCTACACTTCTCCTGGCACAGGAATACAGCAGTAGTCATCTCTCTTTTTTATTGCTTCTTCTTTGCAGAATAGCAAAAATCCAGAAAAAACAATAACAACAAAGGTCTAAAAGAAACCTATTACACTCACTAAAGAAGAGGCTAAAACCAGTTAAAAGAACATTGGGTGAAGAAAGAGAAAACACAGTGACTAGCTTTTCACCACTTTGCATGGTAAAGCAGTATTGTCACTTAATGTCTCAAAGACTAAGTCCTGACTTCTCTCCCCCTTTGCCACCAACCTACTCGAGAGATCTCACACCTTCAGTCGATAATACAGTTCTAATTTAAAGCTATTTTGCAATCTCCACATGCAATATCATTAATAGGTTAAGACGTAACTAAAAGTCAACAGAAAGTGGTTTGTCACATTTACTGTAAACCCAAATTAACCACAGAGGCTGGCTGGCTGCTATCAAATATGCAGAGCAGTCTAACAGCCTTACCTTCCATCTGTTTCCACATTCATTACAGACAACAAACGTTGTCATGGGTTCATCAGCACTGCGGGTTTGAACCTTTGGCAAAAGCAAGAGCCAGAGCAGAAAAGGAAAATTAGTATCTTTAATTTTTGCTAGTGTGCGTTCACTGTAACTGTTTAAGCCAAAGTTTAACATTAAGGAAACGAATTTGCATAAAAGTACAAGTTAACTTTATGTATCAACTGCAACTGGGCTTTTTGCCTCCCTCTAAAGCCATTATAACCCATTTTTGCATTGAAACTGTGCACATATTTCTCGGAGCAGATTCTGCACTAAAAATACAATGTCCAGTACAGCATCACATACATTTACCAATGCAATGGCTTAAAGTCTCATGACTGAGAACAGCTTGCTATTTAAAGCATCTGATAAACAATATAAAATATAAATGCAGCTGATCCTATGATGAAAATGACATTCCCTGAAGCACTGTTAAGCAAATTGAAGCACCTTTTCTCTGGTTGTAGGACTGACTGTAAATCTGGTTGTAGGAATGACTGTAAATCAGGATCTAGTGTTAGTCAAATGGTACATTAAATATATATTTTTAAAAAATGTGTATATAACTATATATAATTTTCTACGATTTAGTCCCTCTGTAAAAATAAGCTTACAAACATTAAAAACAGTATCTCTCCTCTACATAAAACCCTTATGAATATGATGTATTAAGAATTAGCAAAAATTCAGCATTGCAAAGAAACCAAAGTTTCAGTCTATACAGCTACTCGGGTTGGATCTACATAAAATTTTTGGCAAATAAATACAACGAACTTTCTTTACATAAGCACAACTAAGTAGATCCAGCCACCTTCACATTTTGTAATTTGTCAGCATGTTCTTGAAAGTACATTTTGCAATTCTGATTTTTTTTCTCTGACAATCTTTACATAGGACTTAAGGTTTGAAAAAGGAAAACAAAGCGTCTGAATAACCACGCACCTGGGTGTATGTACAGTTCTTCTTTTTGCACTTGCCACATGTAAACAGATCAGTTTGGGTACCTCCTGTTTTAGCCATCTGGTGCTCTCTGATAGCTTCTTTGGTCAGATTTTTGCGCATTTCTTTCAGCTCATCACTTGCCATTTCCTACAAGGAAAAGACAGAGTTTACTAGAGAGTTTTAGCTTTAAAACAAGTTACCACTGTGTGAGCCAACACAAGTTTTTATTCAGAATCCATGAACAACAACTCTGTTGAAAGGCAATGTAATTCTACACATTTTTAATTTTACAAAACTTAAGCTGGGCTATTTCACAGCACAGAAGCTACAAGAAGTTAAAAATGTTCTCTTTTTTAACACAGATAGGAAAAAAAAGTACAACATCTAACATCTAGAAAAACTTCTTCTGAAGAAATATAAGTGAGGCAAAGTGGAGGATTTAAAAGTCCTCCAAAGAGGCAAAAAAGATGCTCTCCCTAGGTTAAATCCTTGGATAATTATCTAATTGATCTACATAACATTTATTATAGGAAAAAAATTTACATTATTTTGACTACTTCCATATTTGTACCAATACAGTGCAGCCATAATTTACCATATGCCACCAGAAATCATAAAAACTTAAGTTTTTAAAGACTAACCAAAGAGTTCAGAATCACTCACTTTCTTTTTCCTTTAAAACAGCTTTAATGCACAAGATCTCCACAAGGTCTAGTAATCAAGTGCGCACAGCAAAACCAATTAGTTGTATTTTTCTACAATACCATTTTATTTACCATCCCATGTAGATGGGGAATGAAAATCTTGTATCAATGCTGTTTCACTTCAGAAGTAATCTTAACACTAAGGGGGTTTTAGCCATTGACATTTTAATCCAAAACAATAATCAAACATAGAATGTGCACTGGACAGGAAAAAATATGTTTGTGCATATGTACAGAAATATGTAGAACAAAGAAAATCAAAATACATACTGAAGGTACAATTTGCTTTTTTTACACATCCTTTCACCAGCCTCTGTTTGCCCTAACCTTTATGTAAAGCTATTAAAAAAAACCCCCTACCAACAAAAAAAAAAACAAACCACCTAAACTTTCTTTTGGAATAGTTAGTCACGATTAAACCACAACTAATTTCTTTCAGTTTCCAAGGCACTCCTTTATACCTCATTTGAGGGGGCAGAATCTAACATATAGAAGCAGAACTACAGAACTGAAACAAGATGTTAGCAAGATGCACTTTCATTTTTCTCTCCCACAAAATCTAATTTTTCATTTGACTTTCTAGATCTATTTTGACTTATAAAAACACTTTAATGCCCTCTACCCCTAACACAGCCCTGTAGTTCAGATTCTGCAAGCCACAAAAAAGCCACAGTCCTTTGGAAGTATGGGCAGCTTACATAAATTAATTTTATGGCTAACAAATACAGGCCAGGCTGTAAGCCCAAGAGAGAAATAGTTCAAGACCTGTGCTTTACTTACCTCTGCGGTCATTTTGGCAAACTTGTCAGGAGGAATGTTTCCACATAATACATTTTTCCTTAGGTTAGGGTTCTTTGCATCCTTGAGATTCGCTATCCTACTTCGTACCCTATTTTTGTATTTCATATCAGTGTTTTTTAATTCTTGAAAAATAGGTGCTTTGGATTTAAGGAACAAAACATGGGTAAGCAAAATAGAGTAAAACATTTTAAAGTAAACAGAGCATGATAAAGGATTCATTCTGGGGGGCAACTTCTAAACCAATGTACTTCTCCACTGTCCATCAAGTCGTCTCCCCACCCCAACCAACAGCTACCTTCCTGTTCAACAGAGCAGAATTCACAACCTTTTGAAGCCTAATTATAGTTTAGCACAGGGTCAGTGAAATATGATTTTTTGGGTAGTAGGACCTCAACTGTAATTATGAGAAGTTTATGTCCACCCATAATTTTATGTCCAGTTTCTTGACCTCATCCTAAGAATTAATTAATTTCTGAACCAAATATTCAAACAATGACAGCTCACTAACACAATACCTTTGGTAAGAAAAAAAGAAGCCCAGACCTCTGTTCTGGAACTATTCAAACACTGCTACCAGAGCCACCCTTTTTAATGCAAATTCATTTAGAAAGAAACTTGTTGGAAATTAAATAAAGATACTAGAAAATGATTAAGACTGTTAACAAGAACAGATTTTTAAACAGCATAGAAGAGTCCAGCATTTTATGTAAGAATGCTTCAGTAAGATATAATATTGCTGCTACAAGGAAAACATATTGAGCCGAAAAGAACCCACACACACTCACCTACATGCATTCCTACATATTTAAGGCAAATCATTGCCTGTTTTTTTAAACACTAAATTTATGTACTGATGTGTTGAACACAGCAGCCATTATTGTTTTATAAGAAATATAAAAACACTCAATATATAGATCAAGTTAATTAATTTGAAAATTACTGTGTTTTTAAAAAATACTCCTGCTCTGGAGCATACAGATATACAAAGGATATCTTCTTCAATCTGAGAACCCAGCTCTTCTTCATCAGCACCAATAGCAATGTAATCATCTGAGGAAAACAAATGATAAAATATTAGTAACCTGTGTTCTATATCCCTGAGATCCCCTATAGTTCCCCTATAGTTCAACAACTTATAAAACACCTGCAGTGAGTCTTCTTTTTGTAAATGTAATTTTAATTTACTGCATACTTAACCTTTCAAAATTTATTACTTGAAAGAACACAAATAAGTGAAAGAACAGAAGTTTAAAAGAATTAAAAACATTTAAAAACCAAAAATCTTCTGAGACCTAGTAAATACAAATAGAAACAAAAATCATCGCCATACAGGAAAATATAAAATATTCCAGTAAGTTTGGCATCTCTCCCATCTCCACAGCCTGTGCATAGAACAGACTATTATAAAAGGGAAACATTCCATATTGTGTTTAATGAATTGGTTTAGTCCACACAATACAAGAATAAGCAAATAAATATTTTGCATGTATGGAAGAGAAAGATTTCATTAGAAACGTAGTTATTAAATAACAATCTTATTTGAGTTTTTTAAATGCAAAGCAGAGATATCTATAAAACATATATAGTAGAAGGAATAGACCACAGCAGTCTTGAAAGCAATACAACACTTTGAACTAAAATGTCTCAAGATAACTGCTCACTGTTTCTGACCAAAATGCTTCCTCACAAAGACATCCACCTTTCCAAGACAGCTTAAGAACAAATTACATACAATATTTGCCTCCTCATTTCAACATGGATGCATTTCAGTGAGTAATCCAAACATCACTTGTCCTTTGATCTCATACCAGAGGCCATAAACCAAGAAATTAATCTTATTTTTTTTAACTCACAGATCATCAGTTTACATGTGCTGTAGAAGGCAATCTTTAATTTAGAAAACTCTCCAAAATGAAGACTACACAGAATTATGAATACTAAGATGCTATATGTGACTGTCTGGTCCCAAAAGAAGTCTATGAACTATACAACCAGATAACCACAAATTCATGGTCTTTAGTCAGCTTTGCTTATTGTCTATACCTGAATTTATATGAACTAAAAGAAAGAATAAAAGAGTAAAGAGAGTAAACATGGATGATTCAGAAGTCTACTTACACTGGGCCAAGTTACATTAAGCTAAGAACAGAGAAACAGGAGCTGGGTCATAATTTTGATAAAGAGAAGGATGCACCTGAAAAAAATCAGGTACTTCTGAAAAGTTCAGCTTTCTGTTTGCTTCTTATCTAGCAAATAATTCAATTTGTCAGTTTGAAGACACACAAGTGAACATGAGAGATAAAGGGAAAAATACCCAGAACAGTCAAGGAATTTACAGGTACCCAAAAGGCATGAGTGTAAGTGCAATGCAAGACTCTCTTATTGCAAGTTATCTTGATGAAATGTCAAGAATAAATCAAAATAGAAAGGCAGTGTTCAAAAACTAAAATCTGAAGGTTCCCAGGACCTCTGGTGTAAGAAAGGCAGTTTTGTATGTAGACACATCCTCTCAGTCAAAAAGACTGAGACAAAAAAAAACTAACAGCCTCTACAAAAAGATTTAAATGAAGCATTAAGGAGTCAATAACATTACTGAAAAGAAGATCCCCTGTTGGCAAGGTATCAGATGAACTGAGCCACGAAATGTCCTGAATTAGCAGCAACAAAAACACATTTTAAAACACTCCCATGCCGTCAAGGTTATTCATTGCTTGCACCTTGGGTGAACTGGTTTACAGGTCTACAATGGACACAAACAGGGTTTATTCTACCCTACAAGTCAGGTGTAAAAGTAGAGTGGGAAAGACAGAAATAGAGAAGAAGGAAATAGTTAAAGTTGAAAATATAGTCTACAAAGCTCACCTCCTGTTCTGAGAGCTGCAGAGAGCATTTCTCTACATTTCACTCGTACAGAGTCTGAAGTGCTTGGAGCCCGGGGAAAAGAAGGGATGAAAGAATTTGAGGGAGCACTACCCTCCTCCTTCCTGCTGCTGGAATTGCTACTTGAACTGCTAAAAAAAGGCAAAATGAAACCAATATTAATGTTTTTTTTCCCCCTCCTTCAAATAACTTTGTTTCTGGGCAAAATACGGGTATTTTGCTACATCCATTTGATGCATTCCAAAATAAGAACACAGGCCACCTTTTTAAAGTTATTTATAGCTCTAGAGTCAATACAATTTTTAAAATGTCTTTAGACTATTCACTAGGGTATTCCACACAATAGAGACACAGCAGGTATTTCATTCCATTATGTGGCACATAAGCTTTAGTTCTCAGTTCTTTACATTAACATGAAATCTTTCTTTTCCTCCCACGGAACTTTACTTTAAAAAACAGTGACGCTACATCACACCAACATTCACTCTGCAGCGAATGCCTTGCATTCAATCTGCTTACTGTGTTGAAGGGGTGCCATGGTCACAACTCCCCACACACACAATTTATGTAGTTTTGCAAAATGTAAACCAGGTTTTCAACTTCCATCTGGACATATAGTTAGAGGTTAAACTTCAATTTTAAAATGTCTACTGAAAAGAGATCACTAAACTCAGAAATGTATAGAAGAAATGGGCTTGCAAATACTCTCTTGTAAATGTTCTTCAGCTCCTGCAGTGACATTTATGTAGGCTTCTTTTTCTGGAAACATATTTTGTGTTTACCAAAAAAAGTGCAGGATGTTTATTCAACATAAAAGCTAACATACAAAAGAAGCATATGCAATTACCACAAAGCAGAGACTGAAAGTTGTTTTACAGTTCTTAAGGCTGGGTGCTAGTACTGAGAGAGGAAAGAATATTTGACAGACCTAACAGATGGAATAAACTTGTCTGGCCATCTCTTGACCTATGTCTGTCTTTTTCTATCGTGTCCACAGCAGCACAGTTTACTTCTCCAACAACACTGTTTCTTGTACAACTTTGCCTTTCAGAAAAGAATATGGCAGCTGTCTCTAATATGACAAATTCAAACCAAATAGTTTCATATTAACTTATACTGTGTGAGATTATTTGCACAGCCATTATGAATTAAGCACCTTTCTTCTCTGGCTTCAGGGCTGTTTTGTGAGGAAGATGCAGGCTCCTTTTTCTTTTCTTCAGAATCTTTATCAGTTGAAGGTCCATCTGGAAATACAAAACATGAGAAACTCTCTTCTACCCAGAAATAGTAACTCATTTAATACAGTGGTAAAATATCATGATTTCTCCTGTACCAGTTGGAAATGCTATCAGCTCCCACTCTCTGCATTGACCTTCTCTTGCAGTACAGCCTTCCACTCCCCAACACCCTCCCAATGCAGGAAATGGAAAACATGACAACACTTCAGATCCTTCAAGTCAAGTCCAGCATCTGCTTAAACTGGCAGTGAAGACATGATGGAAACATACACTTCTATGATGTATTTTTTTCAACACTCCTGCATTAGGTAGACACTAACTTCCTAGGTATTATCAAGTCTCTGGAATTTGTCTTCCATGCTTTATATATTTAAGTTCCTACTACATACATGCCATTCTTTTTAATTATATTGTGGAAGACAAAATATAAAGTCATTTTTATATGGTTGACAAAATATAAAGTCATTTTTGTATTTTTGAAGGAGTTTTCCAGACACACAGACAGTATTTTCTGTGACAGTGCTTAAATTATTTGCCTCAGTATTTAAACATATTTGAATCTGTCATTCCCATACAGGTTATGTTTCACTATGATTTTATAAAGAATAAAGACAAAAGTCTTTATGGAAAAGAGCAATCACAACATTTAACTCTAGCACAGCAAGAATGCAGACACCCTTCTATTGTAAAGAGGATTTCAAAGTGGCTAAATCAAGCACATGCTTTGATTTGTTCTCTAGAAAGGCTGGCTCTCTATTGCCTACAGAGAAAGCCTAGTGAGATTGGCATCACTGATTGACAGATTTCATGAATTCCTCTTTCCAAGTCCTTATAAAGCTGCTATTACACTTCTAAATTTGTAGACCGTGCTATTGGAATAAGCATATATTACAAACTTTAAAATTAATTAAAAACAGAACAAGAAAAGGAGGGGAATCTGTTAAGGCTCAGTCTTGCCAACAAAGATGTCCTGAAGTAAGCATGTAAATCCTTGTTTAAGCATCTAAAAGTATCCTTGTTTCAGAGGAACTTGGCTGTATGTAACACACAAATTTGGGTCTTTTCAAACATCAAGCTTTTTAATTTTATTTTTACAGAGTAGAAAATAAATGTACTGGCTTTATTTTTACAGGAACAATAAACTGAACGTGATTTTGATCCTTTCCTTATCCTGTGAGTTAAGGAATTTATTCAATCAAATATCACTTTATTAAAAAAATCATCATAAAAGGAGAGCAGAGACAGCAGTACTGATCAGAACAGGTACCAATCTACTACTCTGTCTCCAGCTGCACCTATAAAGAGATGCACACAAAATAGTACAGGAACCAGAAAAGCACAAGAACATACTTCTCCAGAGAATTCCCCCTGCCTTCAAGAGTTCACCCATTGTTTGCAATGTTGTATTCAGTCTTTGGTAAACTTTGTTTAAGAAAAAAAGATAATTAAACAGATGATGCACTCAGGCTGAAGTTGTTAAAAAAAATCCTAATAAAGATAACAATTAAACTTTAGTTTATAAAAATAATTTTACTAAGAAAGCAAACAAGACTATAAACTGTCAGGATCACATGAGTTCTCTGCTATGACAACTGAAGTGCACTAAAAGAAAGAAAACAACTCCCATTTTTAACATGCATACTCACCCTCTCTATGGCAACAACTGATTACATGATAAAATCTTTAAAGACACTCCAAATATGCATGCAATCTCATTTAACTTCATAATACTTGCAGTACATGCTCATTTTTGCAGAGGTTTAAAACAAACCAGGAGATCAAACAGGTATCTTGCTCAAGACCTGCAAAGCAGGAGCTCTGCTTCAGCCCATTTACCTACATTTTTTTTTCTGGAACACAAGTTGTCAAATTGAGGTCTGACCTGTGTACCTCCTGCTTATTAGCACCTTACACACCACAGTGGTACAGCTAGCACCCAGATCTCTTTTTTCAAATCTTTTATCAAATACTTCCACTTAGCCCAGCAGCATTTCACCAAGGGCAGGCACCTGCCAATACCCCAATGGCTTCTTTCCCTTATGGAGGGCAGGGTATACACAAGGCACACAGATAAAAGCACAGCTCCTCCTATAGCTGCAGACCAGGCTATGCAAGGATGTCTCAAATCAAGGTCAGACTTGAGCAGCTGAGACTGGACATCTTCAGCAAATATGTCTACAGCTTCTTTAATCACTTAATAATTTATAGATATTTTTGATTAATCTAGTTCCAGAAAACTGAAAATAAAGTTAATATTATTCTAAGTTTAAATCATTCTTATGGATCATAAATTGGAAAGCACTAGAAGAGATGCTTTCCATTTTTAAACTCACACAGTAATAAGGATATCTTGTTTTATTGAAATACTGTATTGACAAAAGAACAGAGTGCAATTAACAGCCTGCTAGGATTTCATCTATCCTCTGGGGAAAGAAAAATTATCCTTGACAAATTAAAAGTCCCCACTAATTAGCTTATTTTACATTCAATGACCAGACTCTAATAGAAAGGAAGAATGACCTCTAATGGTAACTATGAACAACCACAGAAATTCTAACAAAGTAAGGTGGAAAAAAATGGCCCTTCTGTGAAATGTCTTTAAAAATTCCAAAGTGATTCACCTCAGGAAGTCTACAGAACATGATAAATATTTATATAATATAAACTACAAGTTGTGCAGTTCCTTTTTGCAACTCCATACAGCTACTCAAACTTACCAAGTTTTTCGTCAGAAACAAATGGAAACTGTCACCAATTTTAGGACTGGAAACTGTAACTTTACAGTTTTAGCTACTGCATCTTCAGGCAGCCATTAGAAAAATCTCAAAGCTTTGTTTTTTTATAAAAGAAGGTAATTTATATTAATACTTCTTTTTTAAAATACTAAGAACACGGTAGTAACAAGAATAGACTATTAGCCATTGGAATAAGACATTCAGTGTTTAACAACTGCACTGCAGTTTCTTCCTGGAACTTGCAATTAATGTGAAAGATACTTGAAGCTTCTCCAGTGAAAAACCTCTCCAGGGTCAAATAAGACATAACAGTAACCACAAATTTTAATGCAATAAGATACAATCAGATAACAGAATTAATCTGAATGTTAGAAGCCATTAATTGCTTTCTCCTAGATTTTTTTAACTATACTAAAAGCCAACACTAGACATTTGCTATTAACAAGAAAAAACTAGAAAACATAAAGATGTAATGTTATTAATTTATAAATGTGATTTCAAATTAAGAAAAATATTAAAGCAAAAAATATTTTCAGAAACATTAATGAAATGTGGCTAATTATTACCTGGAAGCACATGAAAATTTAATTTAGTGGGATATCATGTGTTGCCTACTCAGGAATCATCACCAGAACTTGGAAATTTTTTTGAGTATCTAGTTTAAATAAGTCAAAGGAAAGAGATAAGGTATCAAATTACATAGTTATTAATTTAACAATGACCTTCATATTCAATAATTATTTAGGCTCCATTTTCCAGACTGACCAAATAATTTTGAGTTGCACAAGCAGCTACATTTGTCAGTAATTCCTCTACAAGATGCAGTAAGGCATGAATATAAGATCAGTAAAGTTTCTTTTCAGCAGTAGAACTGGGAGGAGGACTATCTAAAAATCCATAAATAAACAACAAAACTATGAACTGTTTGCTGTTTTTAAAGTTTTTTTAATCATCAGTGACAAAAAGATCATGACACATGGACTTATTCACTATATGTTTTTCTCTTACATAGTACAATGCATTGTGTCTTGTTATCTCTCCAGTGATTAGCTTAACAAATTACAGACCTACTGACAGTACTTGAAGAGTTCCAAATATACACTTGGCAGTAGGTGATTTCTACAGCTCATAATATGAAAATGATACTGCTGAAATTGTTTTTGCACTTGATTCTGGCTGATGTCTTATAAAAATCTTTTATCAATCAATCATTTATCATCTTCTTATCAATAATAAAAAAAGTAAATAAAAAAAGTAAAGTAAATAAAAAAAAGTAAATAATACTTGTAGATGTTATTAGGCGAATTTAGGAATTTGTTTTGTCAGGACCATTGGTTTTTTTGAGCAAAGGCAGTAGGTTTCGAGATGTCTTTGAACTTAACTTATGACAGCATTAACACACCTGTAAGATAGTTAGACTGCACCTGCTGGCTCCAGGACAACCAAATCCAGATTTGAAATAAAAAAGAATTTTGTGAGCAAAGTTATCTTAGTAAATACTCCTGTCATACCTGACTGATGTTATTAACACTTAAACACTTTCCTAAAATTAAATTACTCAGGCATGCCCTTCTTTTAAAAAGGCATTTCAAAATGTTTGTGGCCTCACTTTTAGTTTTCAATACTGGCAATAGATGATCACTTAATGTTAAGAATATTGTGCCATGATTCTGCATTTTTAATTCAGTACATAAAGTTACTGGAGGACAGTTAACTTGGAGGTCTAGACATTCTTTTTCACTTTATACTCTTCACATCAGCAAGTAATTATTTGTTATGAGGGTTATATTCCTTAAGGAATTTTTGTTGCTTTTCTAACATAACAAACACTCCTGACAACCTGAGTGTGCACAGATTCATTATCTGTAGAGCATACTCGGCAAAACAGTCATTTGTAAATCCCATGTTATAACTGAGTAGCATTTTATTTTGAGAGCTGAATTTAGCTCCTTATGCAAATTGTGACCATCTCTGCTGTGTAGCTAAACTTTCAGAAAGTATCTGAAAGGGAGCTTGCACTGTGGCTCACCCAGTGAGTCACTTGAGACAATGGTCACAAGTCCTCTGCTGCACAGCTTCTGATCCCTCCTAAAGCCATTGGTAACCTGGGAAGGCTCGAGTCAAGCCCCAAAGATCTGGTGATTCACAACTCACTTTGATTTGTTCTCATGTTTCCCATGCATTCCTAAAAGCTAAATTCTGATAGCATTGAACTGAAACATTACATGCAACCCAAACAGTCAACAATTCTTGCCTAAATTCAAAATGTCATTTATAAAAATAACTCACAAAGACTTCAGAGCTCTGAGTACAATGCTTGGTACGATTAACAGCTGTCCGCTTCTGCTGCCATCTTTGCTCCAAATCATTTTACATGCACTATAAACAGCATAATCGAAACTGATTTCTCAAGCAGCTCAACATACGGTATTTCGTATTCTTCCAAGAAAGTCAAAACTAATGATAAAACAGAATAAGAGTACTTTGTAAGATTCCCACCCATACTTATACCCTATCTTTCACAGTTATGAAACTTTATGTTCTAATGAGTTACTGAGCAGTGATAAAAGAGGCAAAACATTTGCCTGACTATGCTTTATTAACAGATCTACATTATAACCAAGGAAAATTTAACTACCTAAGTTTTGAATGTAAGCAGTGCTGTATTTTCAGGATTAATTTGATTTTATGTAGCAAGTGCATTACCACAACTACACTAGAACTGGCACAAAAATGTACATACAATAATATCTGTTCTGTAACAAAAATCAGCACATGAATGAAGGTCACATACCCATTGCCTCAAGACGTATTCAGTTCTGATAAATGATAATTATTTCTTATTTGCTTTTCAGCTCCTTACATGTTTGACTTCACCTCATGCAAAATGCCTTAGGTAGAATCTCCCAACTGTGTTAAAACAATCTGAATCTAGCAAGCTATGAAAGGGGGAAGGTCCACCTTGCCCCAGCTGTTTTTTACTGCTGCAATCCCTGTGCAAGAAACAGTAACCGCAAACAGGCTGGACTAAAAAGCAACAGCTGAAATTTAGGCCAGAAAAAATGAACAGAACAATTAGTTTCCAACTGGCCAGTTCCCAGCTCTGGGCTTCTGGATAGACACTCCAGCACTAGTTGTAACACAGGAGGGAGCAAAGAGGCACCTGTGCAGAAGGGAAGTCAGGACTGCTCCTTTGCACAGCAGCCTAGACCCAGACTGACCTGCTGTGACCTTCAGGCACCACACCCTTACCTAGACTTCCAAAGCATGGAAACCCTCAAGGAAAGAGTGACACTCCCCATGTTTCACTATGTTTGAACACTTAAGCACAAGTAAAATTTAAGTAACAAAGTATTAAGACAATTTTGACTGACTTAAGCTACTCAAGTGTTAAAAGAAGAGAAACAATAATTTTCAGTGTCTCAAAAATGGCAAATCCTTTAGTCAAAGGACAGCGATAATCAGGCAGATCTCCCACTCCCCAAAGAGAGCAGCATCTGAGCACACTCTCAATGAGAATTCTGCTGGAAATGAGAGTATCTCCTCTACTATGCCGCCTAAGCTAAGTTGCAGTATTAAAAATTTGAACTTCCACGGAAAAAAATTAACTCTCACCAAATATTGATTGGGTTTTGTTTTTGAGACTTAGACTAATACCTCTTAATAATCTGAAAGCTAAATCACTTAATCCAGCATCTACTTTTAGAAGTCTTTAGAGTAACTAACGCTAATATGCAAGTCAATTTCTCCACTTATATACCTTACCACTTTTATATGCTGGTATAATACAGTTGGACTTCAACATTTAAGTTTAAAAATAAAAAGTATATTATTTTCATTATTTAACAGTTAACTCTGATCACATCCTACACTAAGATCCTGCATTTACTTTTTTAATAAAGGTTATTATGAATTTAAAGGTATTTTATCAGAACATCTAGCATTATCTAATTTTAACTATTAAAACTAACATTATTAGTAGGTAGGTTAAAAGACGTTAAGGTAGCTTAAGAAAGTTTGCTGTAAAGGCTGTTGTTTCTTACCAGAGCATCAAAGTTTAAGGTTCTGACAAATTGTCCATTTCTACAGACAGTCAGAGTATTTTCTGTATCATGTACAAGACCGTGGTATCTGATAAAACACTTCACAACTGATAAAAATGAGTCTGAGTTCAAATGGTAGAGGACTCATACTCTCCTGGTATTTGGCATATTTTTCCAGACAGATTGCTAAGTATTTAAATCATAAGATAAACTGTTTTCTATTTTAAAATTTCAAGCTTCAAAAACCTTTATTTACCTAAATTTACACACAAAGAAACAAAGCAGAGTGCACCCCAGCGTACGAATAAAAATATCTGGACACATTTTGAGATTTAAATGTTTTCAGAGATATTAAGTACTACCAAATACCCTTGAATAAAACCCTAACAGAAAGGTTTTAAGTGTATTAATTGCTTTAAGGGAAATTAAACAAAAACTATTAAGTCACTAATTAGTAAGCTATTTAAAATTATGAAGGTTTTACAAAGCAGCTCTATCTTTCACTACCTGTAAGTTCTAACAGATGTTAACATAATTTTTACTGGTATTTTTTCTCTTCACAAATCACTTCATAACCAAACTTCAAAGCCCCCATACTCTCACATGAGATTTTGCACCAGTTCTTCAGAATACTTGTTATATTTGATAAAGAAAATAGTCAAGAAGAGGTTTGTTAGTGCTTAATGCTGCAGTACAGTCACTCCAGCTCAACTGCAGGCAATGAGACTTCAGAAATGAATCATGTCAGAGAAACTGATTTCCTACTGCCTGCCAGCCCAAACAAAATACATTATTTAAATAATGTATAAACAAACAAACAAACAGTTTCTCTGCATACACTCTCACAGTAATGGCCTGGTGACAGTCAAAGAGTAAAAAACCAATTTTGGCACAGGAGGTTTCAACATTCAACAAAAGCACAAGTATGTCTAAAGCAAGGCAGTGTCAATGAGGAGCACCAAGGCTACACAGAGGAAAAACATGCAGGAGCAGGGACATTTCTGTTGCCATACCTAACAGCTTCTTCCAAGACTTGATAAGAGATTTTGCTAAAGATGTAACCTCTTCATCTGTGCTTTGCTTGCGTATTGCATTCACTGACATTCCAATTCTGGTAGACTGCAAAAAAAAAAGAAATATACATTATCACAAGTGACATGAAGACAATTTAATAAATAAACACATACAAATTTGTACTTTGACATTAATTTTTTACAGTATCTTTTTTCTTTTCCTTTTGTAGTGGGGTTGTTTCTTTCTTTTTTTTTTTTTTTTTGTTGTGATTATCAGGACAAAATACTCCAAGCCTTTATAAATTTTTTTTTAACAATGTGGACATTTTAAAAAGAAATACAACAGTATTACCATCTGTCTTCATCACAAAAGTTTGGGGAAGGATGGGCAGTGATGATGGGCACAAGGGTTAAGGACTGTATTGATATTTCAGCAGTATAAGAAGCTTGCTAACTTCTTCACTGACACCATACTCTTAGAATTCCCATTTAGTGGCTGTGGAAAAAGCTGTAATACCAGCTAGGAACAAGCATGTTTTAGGTACCTAAACATTTTGGTGATACTGAGATTCTTTAGAATACTTAGCACAGACAGTTCTGACTTTAGATAGAAGCAGAACTCTAACTCTCTGTGTTTAAGATTTTAAAGAATGAGCTATCCTATCTTTCTGAAAAGGCCAAGAGGATGACAAGCTTTAAGCCTTTGCCACTACTGCCACCTACAGAGTGAATATGATAGTAAGTTACAATTCACACCTCCCAATACTCAGAAGACGAGGACATAAATTCAGCTCAACAGTAGTATTTTAGAGGATTTATGGCTAATGTGTTCATGCAATAAGGAGGAAATTTCCACCCTTTTTAGCTTCACAAGATGAGAAAAGCGTTTAACAATACAAATAAGGATTTTATTATCTGTTTGTATTTTGACTGATGACTAAATTTTTTTTATTTGTTGTTCAGATGCTCAGTTCTGTTGCACTACCATTTACAGGACTCACTAAATATAAAGTACTCTATTTACTTTAGCAATAGATCATCATAAAATTCCTTCTTCTTAAAAGGAAATTATTTGCTCCTCTAAATTACTTCTTTCAACCCAAACAACACTTTGAGGCACCATGGATGTGCTAAATGACTAGAAACATACTGAAATAATCAGTAGCTATTTCAGCCAAGGAAACACATCAATCTCAGGCCATCAGCTGTAAATATGTATTTTGGATTACAGAAAACAGATGGTTACTCACCTGTAACTAAAGTGTTCCAAGATGGACTCTGCTTATTCATATTAACAGTACTGGCCATTTCTCTTGATATTTTGAACACTTAAATCTCAACATTATGTTCAGACAATAAAGCGTAACATGTCCTTGAAAATCCATAAAATACCACATCTGGATGAGAAAAATGTATCTACCAAAAAACCCAACCCTCCATTAACACCTGGGCATAACAACAGACTATGGTCATCAGCAAAGGGAAAACACAGAAACTTACAGACTTACTTAGCTAAATAAAGTCCAAAAGCTCAAGTAAAACTCAAAACTAACAAGAAAAATTTCTTCTTCTGATCATACATGAGAGACAGTTTATGGGACCTGTCTGAACTGCCAGCTTTCTTAAAGCAGGACACAAAAACAACTAATTTGTTTGCTTTTATAGAGCACTGGATCAGGTCTACCTGAAGAGAGGAAGTAATGATCTACTAATGTATCTGCCTGCTAGCTGGCACAGTCACAAAAGATCAGTATTATATTTTCAAAATGACTATGTTTTAGTGACGAATCAGCTGACAGTATTTGAAATTTCCTTAGTCCTCCTGTCTGTAAAGCAGTTCTTGAGATTGCCATTTTTAAGTGAAAGAGTCCACTATTTTCATTCTTCCCCACTTTAAATTCTAGAGCACTTTTTGTCTGACAGTAAAGAAAACCAAAGACAGCATAAGACAGCTGTTTTCACCCTGAAGCACTGAAGCTTTGGCCAGCAGCCCTCAGTAGGTGTAAGCAGCAGTGAGCACAAGTAACCTACGACAGAACCTAAAGCAAAGCACACGGTGGCAGCAGGTGTTCTCTGAACCAGAACAAATGCAAAAATGTAAGGAACACAGCTGGGGAGGAAGAGCAACCACTGAAGCAAGCAGAGGTGCTACCAACTTTAAATGGCAAGTGTATGAAGATAGAGAATTGGTGATCACTCAGACCAAAGCAGAGCCAACCAACCACTGAAGAATTAACTACATCTGGGTTCCCAGGTCTCCACAGCTTGCTTGCCAGTGACCTGACCTGAAGCCATTAACAAGGGCTGCACATCACAGCCTAGTTCTGCACATGTGTGTGTAATTTCCTGTACAACCTGTTTGTTAAAATAAAGCCTGACTGTCTCACTCACTGTTTAGCTGTGTACTAAACCACAATTAGCACCAGGGACATGATGCCTTTAATGCTGGGAAGCTGCTAAACAGATTTGCAAGTCAGACCACTGGATAAATCGTGTGAGGAAGCCTACTGGCTCCCTCCCTAGCTGAGCAAGGATCAGCCTGCTTACATAAAACTCATCAGATGTAACACAATGGTATTATTGCCTGTAATCACTTCAGCTCTCTGTGAAAATAAACGTAGCACGAACAACAAAAGACACCAGCACAAATCCAGACAACTAATATGCACCTTCCCATTGCACATACCTGTAAAACTAGTCAGAGGACCTCATCATTTCAGGTTGAGTTAGGAGTGGTACTACACAAAAAATCATCACTTCTCTTATTACACAGGAATAACATAGCTAGCAGAGCTTTTCTCAACGTATCCAGCTTTCAAAACTTAAAAATGAGCATGGAAGTATGCTTTTCACTTATGTTCTGCATTTCATCAATTCAAAAACATTTGTCAGAAGTCTTGATCTACACAGAGGAAGCTGGTGCCTCCACTATCTCACGATCATCACCTTTCCTGACACTGTCACACTAATGATCCAGTACCAGAACATTGGTATGATTACTTCTCATTTCAATTCTCGCTCCAAGCCCATCATTGCTTAAGCAAATTTAGGAGGCCAACAAAGAAAGTTTATGTCAGATTTTATATATTTATCAAACTCTCAAGGAAGAAAAAAGTAAATTTGAGTCCAAATGTGTTGCTAAATGCAATCTTATGCAGTGGAACTGATTTGAATACAGCAATGGATATTTATTAAAAGCCTCCTAACTCAGGTACAGTCAATGCACAATGCATGAGTATCCCAAAATACTTGAATTTCCAGAGCACTTGCAGAGATTTTTTTTATTCCAAAGGCAAAAGAACATTACTGCTCTTAATACAAAATATAACTTGCATTAAGACCTGCACAAAGAAACTCCAAAGAAACTCCTCAGGTTAACCAGAGGGGTTTTCTGGGTTTTGTTCTTGTTTTGTGCAGGGTATTTTCTCTGTGGGGTTTTGTTTTCCTTTTAAAGAAGGTTGAATAGGGGACAAAGTATCAGAGTTGTACCAGCATTCATGCATAAAAGCAACACCTTAAAACTCCTATTTTCTGTCAGAAATAGTATTAGCAACAACTTACTAAGAACATTCTGCAAGTACATAGGATGTATGAATCAAAAATGTCATTGCTTCTGACACCTTTAAAATCTGAACTTCTTAGCTAATTCTTTATCTGTGTCATTACCTGCCCCTTAGAAAAAAAGTTACTTTTCAGTCTACTCCAATTTAAGAGGCTACTACAGCAAATCAGGTCTCAGATTTAACTCTGACATTTGAATTTTCATGGCTAGGGAATATCCGGCTAGATTGGAACAAAGGTTGCTCACTGATGAATTACATGACAAGCTCTGAAACTTGACACGTAAGGAAAGTTGACCAAGTTTATTTTTTGAAAGAATTTACAAGTAATATATGAAATGCTGTTAAAGATGTAAATCTAAGCAACATTAATGAGAGTATCCATGCACCTGGGAGTGATGTACCCCTCCATCACTCCAGCCCAGGAGAGTAAAAGAGGAGTATAATTAAGAAATAATTACTCAGAGTGAGGGAGGGGGGATGTGGAGTGTGTGCCAAATACAACTTGCCTAAAAAAGTACCTTTCTTAGGTATGTTTCTCCTCACTTACAAGGCAAAACCAGAACAAACTACATAAGAAAAGATGGTATCAACTGTAAACAGGGGTGTTCTCCTTCAGGAGGAAGGAAACATACCACGTTTGTGTTACAGTAAAAATGTAAGATTCTATGTCAGGTAAATTTGTAAGCAGCTCTTCTCCTCTGTCCATGACAAAATTCACTACTCTCAACTTAATCAGAAAGATAAGCTTTAAGAGTTTGCTACTCTTAAAGAAATAAAGAAAGTACTTAAGAAAATACTTAAGATAAGTGTGCTAAATCAGTGAAGTGAGACTAGATTACTATGTAACAAAACTGATGTTTCCAAGGACTTTGGACCTAGGAATCTATTTAAATGGTGTAACCTTCTCTCAAATCTGTTGGCTCCACCTTCTTCATTACAGTTAACATTTGCAACATAACAACAATAAGAAAATCATACCTGTAGTAACTCAAGGGTCATGGGAATATTCTTAAGCTCCTTCAACAAATCAAGAGCTCCAGCCTAAAAAAAAAGAAAGAAAATAAAAAAGTCAACTTAGTAGCAATCAGGAACTTCAAATATAATATCAATATATAATCTCATCTACCTTCAGGGTCACACACCGGCCACCAGTACTCAATTTATCCACAGAACTAGAACAAGGAATGTTTCACTTCACAAACTCCAAGCATTAACAGGTCTTAACTTGGAAATCAAAGTATTCATTCAAAGACTAGGGGAGTTTTACCCCATGTAACTCAAATAACACTCAAAGCATTTTGTCAATTACTACTTAACCAAGACACCTCTTCAAGGGTGATTTGCTTAACAGAATCAGAAACAATCCAGACAACAGCAGCAATTTTCAATTCAGAACAACCACATCAGTTTTAGCACAACAACTTGGAGTTGAGAAGCTCTGCACAGTCCATCAGTAAGGCACATATATATATATATAAAACATATATAATTCTTAACTGTATTTGTGGTGACGTGGTAAGGCCACACATCATGGGTCTTTCTTTCTCCCCTGTTAAGATTGTTAGGAAAGGTACTAACTAATTCTGTGTAAGCAGCTTTCTAAATAGATGATTCAAGTTCAGAGACTGTACTATTAGATGTTAACAAGTCTATACTCAGATACTCTTAACATTTCATTCTTTAGCAATATAGGCCTCTACTTAAAAGTTTGCATAAATGTGAATTCTGTAATTCTCTTTAGCCTTGATGATTTACCAACTCTACTTCAGCAAAGCTCTGCACCATGCACTTCTGACTGTGCACGTGGGCTGTCAGCCTACACAAATCTCCCAAAGGCTGAGATGATTTGGCTGTTGTTCAAGTGCATGTGGTGCTGAACCTGGAAGCTATGAACTGAAGGGAGACAACAACTGCCTGTGCATCCAAGAGGCCATTCAGTTCACTCAGGCTCAGTTGATTACCTCTTCTTTTTTAGTATTATTTTTTTTTTTAATTCATGAGGTTTGGAAATAAATCCCACAAATTTTCCACTTGCAAATCTGTGGAATTTGATTCACTCTTCTTTCCTTACCTCTCAACTCATCCTATTTTATTTTGCATTTTGCTTGCTTTTCAAATTGTCCCTAATGAACTTCAAATATAACACCTGTTGCAAGGAAACTTAAAATATTCTGCTACATCTGGAGTCTTACACTTTAACCACTAAAGATAAAATAACTATCAGGAGGTTGAGAAAGATGGAACTTTGAAAAACAAAGGTTGTAGCAGACTTTTAAAGGTGTCCAAAGCTGAGGGGTTTTGGATGTGACACCAAACACTTCTGATCCAAAGAAGCCTCCAAACTGAAACATTTCACCAAATCCCAGAAATTCAATTAACATATAAATCTAAAGTTTTACTATTTTGACATGACAGCAAAAGCCTCATTTAACTTTTATTCATGATATACAAAACTTCTCCAGTCTTAACCAGACTTTTCGCAGCAATGATGCAAGACTGAGAAATGTCATGATGCTTTCAGGCGCTAAATCGAGTTGGCAGACTAAACCATATCTTTCTCTCAATAGCCACAAGTGTGGTTTCTTCTGTGCAAACACAGATCCAAATAAATCAAGTTAACTATCTTCACTGCTACAAAACAAAATCAAATTCAAGAAAATTTTCTTAGCCAAAACAAAACTAATGACAGAAGTCAATGTGCCATTTTAAAAAATATAATCCGATAAGACTTACATCCAAACCTATTAAGTTATTAGCACACTGTACCCAGCATGTAATTTCAAAACAAACACAGCTTTTTGTAGTCTGCAAATTCAATATGAAAATAACACTGTAGAGCAAAGTAGCACTCTCTTCATCTCATCTTAGAAATACAGTCTAGTCAGAATTTCTCAGCTATTATATCATAACCTTCCCAAATGCACATGTGAAAACAAATCTGTCATTCCCAGAGTAAATGTCTTCCAATACTAGCAACTTGATATATAGCAGGTTAACAAACCATGCCACAATAAAAAAATAAAAATTGAAAACAAACAAACAAAAAATCCCACAAGCAAGAATGGAAACAACCCCACCAAAAACGCCAGAAACAAAAATCAAAAACAAAAAAGCCAAAGCCAACAAAAAAAAAAAAACCAAACCAGATTAACAGAAGTTATCTATATTTTATGCAGGTTTCTGTACCAAATTACCAAAATTGATAATGCACTAATCCTTTCTGAGCCTTCACATCTCTAATCAATTATACTGTGCATCAAGAATTAGATGCTTTAAAATTAAATTGAAACTGATTTTAAACTTATACCATCCAAACAGTTTTTCAAAATCACCTTTCCTAGCATAAAGTCAAATGTTCTATGTATCTCAAAACTAGTGTGAAAGTTGCATAGTACAACTCGTAATTACTTTTCTCCTAATGTAAGACTTCTGTGTTCAAACCCCCCCCCCAGCCTTTAAGACCATTGATATAAACCCCCTTTTAAAGGCATTTCTACAACTTTCTAGAAAATTTAAGGCAATGTCCCATTCTCCTAGGCGGGCTGGCTTTTAGTTTACCCTGTCACTTAATTTAACAGAAACCAGCTTCATAGAGATCCAGTAGATTACTCCTCTCAGCTTCTTTCAGTAGGTCAGATCACAACAGCACAGAATGGTATTCCATAGACATATTTTACAGTTGAGCTTCAGGCAATAGAAAACGGAGTACATTTTTGAAGACAGCAGAGCTATCCAGTTATAATTCTGTTCTACTTAAAGGAGTATATATTTAATAACACAGACAATTTTATTTTCTTCTCTAAACTTACTCAAGCATCCTTGATTATTTTTAATCCATGGGTGCGGTCTTAGTTCTCATACCTATTCATTATAGCAGCTTAATGAAAGAAAAGTGTACTTACATACAACAGAAGCTCAAAGGAAGGCACTAGAGGTTTTAATCAAATCAGTTCTGAAGGAATAGTAGCACTTATTTCAATTTGACACAACAGCAGAAATACATATTGCACAGTGCTTTAAATACTAAATCATATTATTTCCTCCTTCAAAACAAAAAACCTGCACATATAATTTCACTAAAATAGTTATGAAACAGCTGCTATGAAATAGTTATCTGCACAGGTACAATTAAATCTTAAGCCAAGACCAAGAGTCTGACTCAGAGTGTCTGCATGGCCTGCCCTTTTAAGTCATCAAAAGAAATGCTACAGAGTGCTTTGCCACAAGCCAGAGTCACCTTCTGTATGAGAGATCAAACATTTCTTGTCATCTGACTCTTGACAGCTTCAGAGTAAGCAAGTATCAAAGCTTTTTTTTTCTTTCTTTTATTATTAATGCATCTCATCCATCAAATCATTCTTATTCAAAAACACAGACCAAATACCTGTTCTTTATGAGTAAAAATGGAGAAAGGAACACAAGAGGTTGTCAAGCGCATCATTGTCCCGTGGGTACTTGTGTAAGAATGCATTTCTCAATTCTTCTTCATCTTTGTGAGACAATAAAGTACCTCTTCATAGAGACTACTTTAATAATTTTGCTAAAGTTAGCCTCCTAACTGCAGGGCACAATTAGGTAGGAAGTCACTTTGTGCAATTCAAGAAACACCTTGTAAATGACAAAGACTACTAAAAAAACCCACAGAGACATCTGGCTCGAATACTAACATACATTCTCCTCTGATACAGCTAAGGGTTTTTATCATGCTACACACGTGTGCTTTGGAGAAACTGTCAGATCTCCACTCTTGGCCATAGTGGCAGCTCATTGAGAAAACATCAACCTAACAATGGAGCCACTTGTGTGGAGTAAGGAGCAGGAGTGAAGGAGCTCTGTTTCAACACAGTACAAAAGACTAATGCCACTGGTGCTCCCACGCTCTCCCTCCTCTGACAGAGGTGAAAATGAAGGTCCAGCTCTGGCTCCAGCCAGGCACAGCCGGGTCCAGCAACATCAGACCTACACTGACCCCAGGGAAGTCACCACACCACTCCCCAGAGCTCTGAAAGTTAATTATGTTACTAGCTGTTGTAAGGAATTTTATCCAAACTCCTAAGCCTCTCAGATCACAGAGAAATACCCTCCCTGTGGTCACCTGCAGCATCCCTAGGTATGGCTACTCCCTAGGATCAACAGTCATTCTCACACTACCTGAGAGCTGTTGTTTTCTTTCTGTTATCAGAAGTTTTACAAATAAAATTGAGCTGGCTGCCCTTTATCATTCTCATGACCACGATATTTAAGCACTTCAGTCAGGAGGTTTTCACCCTTTCCACACCATGTAGGAAACTATTTCAGTTTTAGAGAAAGTGAGACAGCAAATGTTTTTGTCCTTAAATGCATGGAGAATAGAAATAAAAACAAAGAGGGGAAAATACTGGAATTAATAAGTGCCAGTCATAAAAAATTCCTCTAGACAAGGGTCTTGCAGCCACAATGTATCATTTGTGAGTTCCAATATATCAGAGTTCAACCATGCCATATTATGGAACCTCTAGAATTGAAGCATGGCTTGTGTGTACTTAAAATGAATTTGTTTGTATTCTGAACTAAACAAATCTCATTGGTTTAATACAAACAGCATTTCTATAAATATGCAAATATTATTAATAATGCTCTCTATACTGTCCAATATTAAGCAATACCAAAACTACGTCTGTAAAGTGGAATTCCACAGTGTTGAGTTCTGATCTACTACTGTTACTAAGCTTTTAATGCACTATCATAACATACAGAAAAAAACCCTTAACTTTATGTACATAATAGCACCTTGAAGGAAGAACAACAATCACATACACAAGAACAAATTTCCAGAGAATAATAATGTGGCCACCTAATAAAGAAGCACTAAACAGAGTTTACAACTTACTTGCATGCTATTTTATGTATAATCATGATCAGTTATCTGGCTGTTGCTCTACACTCTGATTTGACTTACTTTGCTGTGTCTGTAGGCACTGTATAAACACCATGTTATCTGAGTTCTGTACGAAGGGCATACATGACAATAACACTTCAGTTAAGCCGATTGAATCCTGCCTAATTATATTCTTCCTTCGTTCTGAAGCACAAATCATTCTCCAGATTAATAAATATAAGTGTTTCAGGTTAAAGAAAAAAAAAAAAAAAAAAAAAAAAGAAGAAGAAGAAAGAAAAAAGGCCCACATTCCCCACCTGTTTGTGAAGTGTACCCACTCAACTCTGCCACAGCTGGGTTTGGGCTCTTCACTCCTACCTTAGTTTTTACATCCCAGCCAAAACTCCAGCTTTCACCCCTAAAAGCGCCAACACGCCGTGCACGTACAGGGTCCATCTCCGCTGGCGCTGACAGGTTTCCCCCCGCGCACGGCCAACACCGCCGTTCCACCAGCAGGAAGCGGAGGCGCAGCCGCTCCCAGCCAGGGCCGGTGTCCGGGCGGGACCCTGCTCCCGGCCGAAGGCGCCGGAGCGATGGGAGCCGGGGAGCAGAACCGGGGAGCTCCGGGCGGGGAGCAGAACCGGCTGCCGGCCCCCTCCTCTGGCGAGGCCGGGGGAAAGCGCCGCGGCCCCGCGGGGCACCGAGGGAGGCGCCGAGGCGGCCGGGCAGCGCGGGGAAACGCGGCGGCGGGAAGGGACAGGCCCCGCGCCCGCGGGAAGGAGGGAGCGCGGGGCCGGCCGGGGCCGCGCCGGGGCCCGCGGCACTGCCGCCGATCCGCCTCCCGCCCCGTCCCGTCCCTGCGCTCACCGCGTTCTTCTTCTGCACCATCTTGTCCATCTTCTTGGCGATGCGGATGATCTCGTCCTCCGTGGCCATGGCGGCGGCGGCCCGGGCGGCGCCAGGCAGCGCGCGTCGAGCGCCGGCCGCGGGAGCCAGGCAGCGCTGCCGCTCGCCGAGAGCAGGGGCGGGGCTGCGGCCGCTCGCGCGGGGCGCTCACCCCCCAAAAAGCCCCGAACCCAGCAAAAATACAGATATGCTGACAACCTCTGAGAACCTTCGCTGGACACCGCACCAAGGCCGGCCGAGTTCAAGAAGCGTTCGGACAAGGCTCTTCAGACCCATGGTGTCATTCCTGGGGCGTCCTCTGCGGCGCCGGGAGTCGGACTCCCTGATCCTAGTGGATCCTTTCCAAATCAGCATAGTCTGTGATTCTGTCACCCTCTTGCCCTCTCCATCTCCCCGCAATGCTGCTAACGCTGGCCCTGCTCGTACCCGCTAACAACTGCGAGCCACGCCGCCCGGAATTCCCTTCCTATGACCGAGCTTTTCTTCGGCTGGCAGGAGGCTCAGAATTACAGCAGCAAAAGGGTTTTTATAAGAGTCAAAGCGATGGGGAAAAGCCCTTGTCCCCTCTAACAGAAAATGTTTTCAGACATACATCTCTTCAAGAGAGTTTAGAGATACTTTTACATAAAATGCAGAGAGGTTTCAAATAGCAGCTTCAGAGCGAAGTTTGGAAGATAACAAAGTTCCAAGGCAGTACAACAGAGCTGGAGATAAACTTGGGCATTGGCCAAGCATCACACTGTGAGGTGCTACCGTGCTTCTAAGCCTTAGATCTAGTTTAAATCTTGTGTGTGTTCCAGTGGGACATACCACATTTATAAAGTTTGACATATAAATATTACGCATCATTACTAATGAAATTCTGTTCATCAGCTGAGCTAGATGTCTTGTTACTGTGATTTTTGATTAAAGACAGCATCATGAAACCATTTTTGCTGTAAAACAGGAGTGTTTACTTCACAAAAACCATAGGCACATCTGAAGGTTACAGGAAGATTATCCTTTCCTAAGATCCAGGAGGGTGCTTACACAGCCACTCAAATCTATTATTAGTAAGCAGCTGAATGCCAGAATGCCCCAGTTGTGTACCAAGGTCTGTAAAATATGGACAATTTGGAGAACAGGCAAGACAGACGTTTTCCTCCAACACTCAAGGAAGCCATTAGGGCAAGAACTGTCATGCACTGGGCAGCAAGACTGTCCTGTGTTTTGAAGCCAAATACAGACAGGAGGGTTTGGGGCATTTCTACATCCTGCTCAAGGGACACAATGGTCAACTCTATGGCCTGCACATACTAGAAGCAATTAAAATTCTTTGGGACCTACACAGGTTCTTCCCCAAGACTAGAGCTGGGCCATGAACTGGACAAGCATACAGAAACTTTGTCTGCTGCTTTTTTGTTTATTCTGCCCAACAGGGGGTAAAAAAAACTCCACAAGAACAAAGAAAGTATTTTTAAAGGAAAGCAATACCTTTTCATTCAGGAGCAGATTTTAGGAGACAAAAATAAAATAATGCTGCTTCTCACAAAATTTAAGGAAACGTGCCAGTTCAGGTTTAATTCCATTTTGTCTGGATTTAGTTACCTAGTACCTGTAATAATCAAACACCTGTATTTAACTTGATGCTAACCTCAAATGAAGTTTAGCACCACTGCTCCCCACAATCACATCAATGATAAAATCAACACATGGGGTGCTGGCAGCTGAGAACTATTGCTACGCTACAGGATCAACAAGCTTGTACATATTCTACAGTAGGTGCAAGTTAGGTCAGGGACAACACAACCACAAAACTAGAAATCTCAAATCAGTCAGTTTGGTTAGTTTAAATGTATTTAAACGCTGGAATAAAGTCATCCAGTCTGTTCTAAAATTTCTTTTAAAAATATAATTCAACTCCTACTTCACTGGAAATGCATGGAAACAATTCAAAATGCAGATGAAATCTATTAATATCTAAAATGTATCAGGTGAGAAACTGACAATTACAAATTAAAGCACATCATATTTACTTAACATTTAATCTTAAAAAATTAGCATCAGAGAAATATTTCAGCAGGGAAATCAAAGAATAATCAGATGTCAATGCATATACTTTTTATTTTTTGCAAGTAGATGCCTTAAAAGAAAACATAATACAGCTCACATTATTTATATTGTATGCTACAATACCAGAATGGTATCAATTAACTGAACCAGTACTAACCAAATTCTTTATATCAGCTGCTCCACCAACCTTGGGACAGCAAGTCTTTACCAAAAAGGAACACACAGCACTCTGCATATCCTTGTTTTCTTTTAGCTGGTCCTAAACTAAGCAGCTGTGTACAGCACCAATCTCTTCTATAACATGTCACTCCAATCCAAAGAAGAGTAGGAGAGGGAAAAGCAACCTGACTGACTTTTCCCTTTCTGTTTAGCATCTTCCTCCTAAATTAACACTTTAGAAAGAAGAAATAACACTGTTCATTGCACTGCACTTACCTGTTCCGGCACATCCTCACCATTCTTTTGCAACATTTTCTAAAGGGTATTGCACACCTGATCATGCAGAAAGCCTGGGTCCAACTCTCATTTGCTGGACGATGGGGCCTTCTACAATACTAAGACTAAGCAGGCAGAGATGCCTTTTCCTAAAAGAGTGCACTTAGGAAATAATGTAGATTTTCACTGACCAGTCTCATTTGATATGAGACAGCATCTTCAGAAATTTGGGGCAGGAGGGGCAACACAGTAGCCCATTCACTACTACAGAATGTGAAATAAAAAATCTCTGACCTGATATCAAGGCACTTAAAATCCTACATTTTCAGGACTGACTCTGTATGGAAAAAAGCTCCTCTATTTGGGTAGTAACTCAACTGTGCAAAATATAACATTCACAGCATCGCAAAAGGTCTCATGTAACTATGTTATGGTTATTAACCCTCTCCACTTTATTTGAGCCCTGAATGCAATATCTTAGATCTCCCAAAACAGAATCTCAGCTGGTCTGAATCAGCCAAGTGGTCCCCAACCTTTGCAGAGGAAGAGGAGATGAGTCCAATCACAGACACATAAGGAGAGCTATAGCAAATGGAATCCCAGCTCCTCATAACAGGATTTTGTTCAAAAACTTCTGAAACAGCAATAAACATCTTGATTAGTTTTTCTATAGCTATACAACAGATGGGTTTGGGTCTTTTTATTTACTTTTTCAAAATGTTATTTACATTTTCAAAATGTCTTCACTTTTTTCAACTTAGAAGCAGTAACTTCAGGCATTTAAATATGAAAAAAATTAAGCTAATGTTTTGGGGTTTTTTTACTTCTTTTTTAGTTTCTAGAGTTTTTAAGTTTGCTAGACTTCTCTATTCTATGGCAACTTTATCTATTTGTTCAATACAGACTTAAAATATTTAAGCCTTTTCAAGATCCCCTCTGATAATTTCAAATACTACAACACAGCCAGCAAATTATTTCAAGCACAAACTGCTTTCAGAGTTTGCTTGTATTCACAACTGAGGAACATTCAGACTCCATCTGCTCCATCTGTTAATACAGAGAAGCAGACTTCCCTCGTCTAAGGTTTGTTTTAAAGAGCTATCTTCTCCTCACAAGCTAAACCTCCCACTTAGATGCCTGAAGCAAGTTCACTACACCTCAGCGAACTGGCTGGAAGTTTTAAGTTCTACTAGTTTTGCAGATAAAAAAGGAGGCAGTAGGTTGCTCTTTTCTAGTAATTGGTCCTAAAAGAAAAATATTATCCAGCAGTTCACTTTGTGGATGTCCATTAAATTATACAAGTACTTTGTTTAAATCAACTTTAATCAGCTATATCAAAGGTACCCATTCAACTCAAAGAGAATTAATAAAATCTGTTATCCCAAAGGCAACTGTGGTAAGATGAGAGTGGCAAGCAATGAAAAGGAAGAAAAAAAAAAGAGGGGAACAGGAAAGGGGAATCTGTTCTTCAGCTATTAATCTTCAAAGAAGCACATTTTCAATTTAACCAACAGACATTCTGGAAACTTCTTGAGTCACATTCTTCACTTACACCACTGCTCTCATACTCTGTTTGATAAAAAGTTTAATACACTACATTGTCTTGCTTTGGGAATTCTTACTATGCTAGTTTTAGGCAGTTTTTCTCTTCACAATTACCTTATCAGGATTCCAGGGCTGAAAGTAAACAGGAACTGAACATTATTTTTTGAAAAACATTTTGAGTAAACTGGAAGATTACTCTGTGTAATATTGCTTCTTTATTGTTACTAGCTATTCTTAGAATTTTGATTTGCCACAACATAATCACATAGAGCACCACGCATTCCCATACATTCATGAAATACCTCACTGTACTCCACACTGATTTTTGGACATTGCAGTCTGTGGAGAAAAGTGGCCTTTTAGTTGCTTTAAGCTGCTTGAAGGGGGAAGTCTGCCTTTACCACACGTACACCCTATTCCCTCTCTTCCCAGATAACCCCACACCTTCTCTAGAGTGCCCTGCACTATGTATAGCAGTGATTGCCCTCAAATATTAAACTAAATAGCACATGTAACCCCTGACCTAAAAATTGTTTCTTTAAACAAATCTGTTAAGTGGTGTGTATGCCAAACCTTAATCAACTTCAAAGCCTTTCCAACAACAAAAAGCACCCAGAGAAATGTGCAGCAATATAGAGTGAGAAGACTTTGGCTCTTCAGTGTCCTAGAATAACTCTACTAGAAAATAACTGAATTTCTTTTATCTTTCAAAAACATTGCAAATTCCAAGAAAACAAGTAAAAATAAAATTAACCCGGAGTATGAAAACCACCCTCCAATCACACTTAGGATTCTTTCAACAAAGTAGCAAACCCTAACTTGTTAAGTGATTTTCTTTTCAGTAACTACAATCATTTTTCTTCTGTATTACAGTATGCACACATTACTATGCAATACATTTTCAAGGAACCTCTAGAGCACCTGTTTCATAGCACATAAAAGCTCAACTTCCTTCAGGTAAGTATGGAAAAAATCTTCAGCACTTGCCCAAATACCAACAGAAATTTATTCCACAATGATTAAAAATGGAAAACTTTTACATTTTCCCTACTACAGAAATAATGTCCAAAATTAAGATTTCTTATCATAAATAAAATTAGTAAAATAAATTACATTTTAGATGTTTATAAATATAAATGGCTTATATTTCTTAACACAAGGAGTAAGTGTTTAGTATTTGTTTATAAAATTTAAGAGACAGGCCTTGTACACACAGCTTCATTAAACATCTTAATTTGCCCTCAGTCATTGTCCATCAGCCCAAGCAGCTCCTCTACAAAAAGATGCATCCAAATGATTTCAATGAAGTGCAGTATACTCCATTAGAGAGAACATGTTTTAATTAACAGTTCTAATACCAGTTACAGTGTACAGTACTTTTACCAATCTACTGTGTTGTAATTATACAAGATAGGACAAAGAGATCAAATCATACAGCCCTCACCACAGTACAGATTCCAGTAAAGTTTTACCTCAAGAACAGCTGGAAAACTTGGCTTATAATATGCAACATGTTTATTCAAAAGTGGGCAACATATTCCAACAAGAAGTCAGACTTCTGATAGCACAAAACTGAAGTCCAATTTAAGTACCATTTTGAAATTAAAAACACATTAAGGAGTTAGACACCTATTGAAACAAACTGATCTGCAAGCAAGGTATTTTCTTATCAATGCTTTCACAGGTTTGATAAACATCATCTCCTTTGGTGTAAAGTCAAACATTACAAAAAAGAAACCTTATTGGACAGTTTCAAATTGTACTTTTTGAGGATAGGACACTCATATCTAGAACACTGACAGTCCAACTGCTCCATTTTAATAGAATAGTATGAAAACTCCGCCACCAGACTGAGCTATTATTCAGCCTCAAGTACATGCATTATAACAACAATCCCAGCATCAAATCACTTCAGTGAAGTAGTGAAGAAGTTCAGCTACAAGAGCTACACAAGCTTTCAAATCAGCTGGGAAGTTACAAAAGACAGGAGCTCAACATACACAGCATAATATGGGAAGACACACAGATTTGAAGTTTCCTCTAGTTTCTGGGCTCTTTAAGAACTGCCAACTCCAATATAAACATATACTCCTGAATTTAAAAAAAAGAGAAGCCTTCCTACAATACAGAAATTCAAAGTAAGTCAAAACATTTACTTATATTGACTTTGGTAACACAGCTCTTTGTAGATAAAACAAGCAGCAAAACAACAATATGAAAAAGAATCTTGTTATGATAGCTGAATGTTTGAACAAAGTTGCAAAATAAAAAGCATTTCTAGAAAAACATCTGAAAGCATCATGACAGTGACGGTTGAAGATTAGAGTGCCTAAGTACTAGAATGTGACCACAAGCTGTCAACACAGTTCACCAAGTTGAAGAAAGTGTTACGAAGCTAACACAGAAGGAAGCTAGGGCAGATCTCATTTTAACATCTTAGAAGTACTTTTTTAAACTAATTATTGCAGAAGGAAAAATATGTGAAATGAGCACACAGTTATTTAGAAGTTAAGACAGATGAAGAGAGTTATCAACAAATCTACAAACAGAATATGAAAATAATGAAGGAAAAATTAGAAGCTTGTGCAAGAACTTTGGAAACACATCAATACTCGGGGAATTATTTAGACAACAGGGGAATGAAAATACATCTAAAAACTAGGAGAAATAACATATAGTTTGCTTACCAAGACTGCAATTCAGCAGAATTGCAAAATCAGCTAATGCAATTTGGGAATGACTCCAAGCTAAGACATAATGTTTTCTCAAGAGAACTTTGGCACAACTACAGTAAGAATATTATGGTTTCTTCTGTGAACTAAATTAACTGAAAGACAAATTGGCAGATCTATAGAAGAGAGTGACTGAAAGAAATAACTAATTAAACTTCAAAGTTAATAAAAATGCCCTATTAACTACACAGATGGAATATCTAAAACTGTTTCATTACCATTTAGGAAAAAAACTCCTTTTCAATTTTACATATTAAGAGATGTTTAATAATCCAGAGAAACTGGATTAGAAAAGAAGCAGCTTCCTAAAAATTAAGTGCAACATTATAATTAAAGAAAAAAAAAAAAATTACTGAAAATCGGTAACAGACTGGGTAAACAGATCAGATCTCTGGCAGCAGCAATGTTAAAGGAGATGTAAAGGTGCAGCTCCTCCCATATGTATTTGTAATGGCAGATACCTGATGTAAATCCACATACAGTGTAAGAGGACCACTGGGAGGGGAAAAGTACCTTAAATGCAGGTGTGAAGCACAGTGCTGACATGACAAATACATCCAGTATAGAAATATTCTTTGACTGAAAGCATATTACAGGATAGAACATTGTTATGCAGCAAATTATGCAGTAAAAAGTGTAGTGCATTGTTTTAAACATTCCTAGTGTGGTGACAGCCTCTGAACACTACAGAACAGCTGTTTTCAGCAGTAAATTATGGCTCTTAACTGAAAAAAAAAAAACTATTGAGTGTGAATCAACTCATCTAAACCAGTGCATTCTACAATTTCAAGATTCTGAAAGAAGAAACATTCTGTATTTTGTAAATTTACTCTTTTTTTCCCAGGTCTTCATATTTCTAGGCTATACTGATCTGGGGAAATGTAGAAGGATAGATTTGAAAGTAAAAGACTTTGTTTCTATTTGGAAAAAAAAACAAAAACCAAGTCTCAACATGTAATAAGATAATAAGAGTAAGTATTATATGGTATCATCTAAAGTATCACTTGAAAGTTTAGGTAAGTTATATCCTAATTGCACTTATATTTCTAGCAAAAAATAATTCAAATAAGTGTGTGTTACAGACGAGAGTTCAACAATACACAGAACTATGCAGCTGCACTATTTTCAGTTATTTACTCCAAAGCACAGAGAGAAAAATCAAAACAATATTCTGTAGCTGTTCATGTGAAATACATAAACAAATTAAAACTACAGCAACTAAAGCATCAGATGAATATTCAGTATGAAAACAAGAAATCTTTTAATGAAACTCAAATTATTCCTACGCACTTCTTCAGAATTCTGTTCCAAGTCAACATTTGCAATGAGTTTAAAAGAAAAAAGACAATAAGTGACAAAGGACTGTCTAATAAGGAATGAGTCCCTTTAGAGTTTCCACAGTATTTATCTATATGAACATTTTAAAATCAATGTGGTTTAAATATAAGAAATACCTTTGCTGACTTCTAGCCATTGTAGAACAACCCTCCTTATCTGTTAAACAATTAACATATAATCCTTAAAGCTTTATCCTTGGGAGTATTTATTCTAGCATCATATGCCCACTATGTTACATGTTCTATACTTTATGCCCACTGTGTTTCACATTGTGTTGTTTATGCATTCATTACATAAAAGAAACATTGTCATGTTTTCAATGAGTATTAAGAACAAATCACATCTCAAGTAAAACAAAACTGGTCACATCTATGTTGCTCACTTAAATTTAGTTTTTTATTACTTGTATAAATTGTTTGAAATTCTGCAATTAAGAAAAAAATTAATCAGACATCTTAAAAGTTACATTCTGTCATTGTTACCTAGTTTCCTCATTCACATCCTTCCCACCACTAGGTGATAAATACTAAAAAGATTATAATTTCTTGTACATGTGTATTATTTAATCTTCATTGTAAGTATAAATTTGCAACACAGTAGTAACACTGCAGGTATAGAAATAATGTTTCCTATATGAAAAGATTTAACACTCTACCACAGTTGATGCTGGTGTATTTATATAGAAGGCTTCTCACAGATCAGTTCAGTCTAAGGGAGGTAGATGTTTGTCTATGAATTGTTTTACATCCATCATCTCCTGTTTAAAGATAAAAGTACGTGTTAGTTGAAGTCCTCTACTACTTCATAATCAGCTACACTAAATCATGCTTTAATATTTGAGTTATAATGAGCAGCTGGTCTAGAAATGCTGAGCAATTAGTTACTTGATTACCCCTTACAGCACACAAGTCAAGGCTGATAACTTCATGCACTCAGAAGAGGATATAGGGTTTCAATGTAGCTAAGGCCATAGCTTCCTGTATACTTGAAACTTTTACAAGTTGGCAGCAGCACAAAAAGGCAGCAACTTCTCCTCCTAACCATTCATTTTCAGCATGCTTCCTTACTTAAGGAAAAGCAATACAACAAACTAGACTGAAAAACTAATCCATGGAAATATTTGTTTTTTAATTAAGTCACTGTTGTAAGAAAGAACATGTTACTAATATATTTGTGTAACAACTCAGCAATATTACAGTCTAAATGCAATATTACTCTGTAAATGTTACAAAGAGGTTGTTCAAAGGTACAGTTCCCACAAGATGCAACAATCTAAATTAACAATGTTACTGCTGCTGACAAAAGGCAAATCTGTTCCTTGCCTCTTCTTTGAGGCAACTTCTTGCTTCTATCATTTACTTTGTGTGAGTTCTGATGCTGCAGCTCCCTACAGCTGCAAACCCTGAAGGCTGCAGCTTTTGCCATTTTAGCAAATTCAAATGATTCAAGGAAGTTTCTGATCTGCCCCAGAACCAGTACAAGGAGGAAGTAAGGGTCACAAGGTCTCGAGCAGAGGGAGTCCACCCCTTTCTGGCAGCAGGAAGTTATTACATCAGCTCAGCTGTCTGCTGAGCCAGAACCATAAACACAGGTTCTGAGGCTGCCTCTTCCAGAGTGTCAGCCCTCCCTCCCTATTCCTTCGATATCTCCTTCCACAGAACTATCAGGATTCTTCTCTCCAAAATACCAGATTGGATTTATGCTATGACAATTTGTCTTTTAAGTTTAATAGTTTTTTAACTAAGCAAGTAATAAAAATTTGGGGAAAAGAGCATTTTATAGACCAAGTTGCCTAGTCCCTAAAAGACAAACTTATGACAAAGTTCTCACTAGTCCTATAATCTTTTGCTTTGGATGCTTTTTTAACCCAAAAATCAGTTACTCACCAAAATAAGTAGCATGAAGTACTTATTAATAATTTTTTTAAAAAAAAAACCAAAACCAACTGAATAAACAAAAACTAACCACCCCCCCAAAAAAGCCCATAAATATTACTTTTAGTTTTGAGGGAAATAATTAACTATATCCAGCCAAAACAGGGTTAAGAACATTACCTCAAGAGATGAACTATGCATCATGCCAGCATAAGTCTTGAAGGTTACATTGGCTGGATTTATCATAGTCTTCAGCTTCTCAACAGTGAGGGAACCGAACATCACAGGAACCAGGGGGTCACAGTCCCCGTGGCACTGAAGAACAGCAATGTCCTTGTTGACACCACTGATAGGGCCCTAGGAAGGGTGGAATTAGACAGGGGAAAAGAAGAAAGAGACACTAAGCGGAGATAAGGTTAACACCTTTGAAATAAAATGACCCCATGGCATGACAGGCAAATTGAATTCTGAACAAAATCTAAAATTTTAGGGCCCCATTTTAAAAACTTCCAAATTATCATTATCAGTCATTATTTGGTAGTGACAATGACCACTAATTCTTTCACAAGATTTAATCTTCAGATATACTTATTTCCCAAGGGCAAATCATCTTAGGAAAGAAAAAAATACCTGAGGAAAAGAGGCCCGTAGAGGAAGCCAGCAGCTGAGGGCTATGACACCTGCTAATTTTTGATGTGTTGTAAGAGCTGTATACAATGATAAAGCACCTCCCTAAAATAAAGGGATATAAGTATTAGAATAGTGACAGTAAAGTTCTCTTTAATATTTGCTTCAAAATCTCTGATTTCTCCTTTAAAAGTCTTTTCCTATTGCAATCTATTCTTCTTTAGAGCCAACAACTAAAACTAGTATTTCTGTCAAACATTTGCTTTGCTTTTTCTCCTCCACTCCAAGTTCATGTGGTCAATTCAGAAGTAAGCCAGCAAATTTACTGTAACTATAGTCATCAAAAAAAAACCCCAAAACCAAAGATTATTACTCACAACAGTATTATCACTACTTTAATATTTAATTCATATGCATGCAGTGTGGGGGAGTTGATGTGTGGACTAATGAATCTATTAACCTACCTACCACAGATGCCTTACAAGCATGAAGGAAAAGATTACCCAAATAAATCCAGACCACCAAATATCTACCAAATTCAATTAAAAATACTACCAAAATTCTCAAGCAAACCTATGGAGGCTATGTGTGTAAAGATTTTAAACAGACTATTACTTTAGTACCTTTTTTACAATGCACGTTCATTTTCCAGTGAACAGTAATTATTTGCACAAAACCAAAACACTTCATTTGTTAAAGCAAAGGAAAATTGACATCTTAAAATTTTAGAGGCATCTAACATCAGCTGATTTCAATGTAAGTGTCTGGGTTTCCCAAGCTAATAAAGCTAGATTACTTCCCCAGGAAAAAAAGACAATGGTTCTTTCCAACCACATCTTACCTGAGAAAAGCCTCCCAGAATAATTCTATTAGAAGGAATTCCATTTTTTACTTCTTGATCTATCAGTGCTTTAACTGCAACATAAATAAAGGCCAGTCATTAAAATCCACTCCATTCTCTAGAAAGTCCAGAAGAGGAAAGATGCCTTCTTCCTGGCATCAAGAGAAAGCCAGTGAAAGGAAAATCTAGGCTGCTATACATTAAAAGTACCAGCAGATCTAGAGCACAGTCAGAAATTTCAGTGCCACTGTATCATTTCCAAAGACAAAAACACGCAAATAGGTCTTGCAAAAGTGCAAAAGCTGGGAAGATGGTGTCCTCATCCAAGTAAAAGCAACACAACTGGATGCTAATACTGCTCTGACCTGCTGCACTACCCAAAAGCTCCTAAAAAAAACCCTACACTTGTTCACATATTTCAGAGCATGAAGTCTTTATACTGGTGAATTACTCTACTTACAAATAAAGTTAAAAAACAAACAAACAAACAATTAATCTAGCTAAACTTTGGTCAGTGATAATACCATATATGCACTTTTCCCTAAAAAAAATATTGTCTTTGGAAAACCTGCTTCAGATTGATAGTTCATTTTCAAGAATACCTGGAAGTACTTTTAAGACATAAAAAAATATTCCTAAGTATACCATTCTCCGCCGCCTGCTTGATCCCAGCTTCATCTTCCTGTGAATCTGGAGAAAGTCCAATGATATCAAACCTTACAAAAACATCAACAAGAGCATTACTCATTAGAGCATCCATTCTACTCCCTTAATACAGAAATAATGAAGTTTGGATGTTTTCCAGACAAAAATGTTAGCTGTCATATTGTTTAGTACCAACTACCCATAGATCATAAGAAACTGTGCACAATCTGTGAACATGGCTTAAAAGACTAGATCTAGTAAACAAGGCTTTTCTGAGTTTTGACATCTTCTGTAATTTACTGCAGATTAAGCAGCACAGTTTTGATATTTGTTCAAAAATATTAGCAGGAATTTTGCTGCATGTACAAATTAAAATATGCTTTGAAGAAACACAAGAAAAACAAACATAATTTTTTTAGGGGGGAAAAGAAGCCCCAAATCCAATTAAACTGAAGACTGGATCATTGAAATCTACTGTATTCTTCTTGTTCTCTCTTCAGAATGTTCTAAAGAACAGTTTCTACGTATCCTACTGACCCACTGAATATTACTCACTAGTAGCAATAATATTTCCACTCCAAGTCTCTACTTATGCTGACTATGAATTCAGACACAATGCATACTACAGACCATACCTGTAAAATAAAATGGGGTTCTGTTCTTAGATATACAGATTAGTCCTGAGGAATAATCACCACCACAGATACAAAAGGATAATTAGAGCGTACTCAAGACAGCCCTTTTATAAGAACAAAACTAAAGCAAAAAGGTTTTTACATGTGATTAAAACCAGATACTCAGGTTGTTCATGATTTTAAATTAAGAACAATGAGTTCATAGCCCCAGATATAATTTGATTAGAACTGTCTGCATTTGAACAAGTACTTACCATGATGGCATAGACATGTTCATGTTCAAAGAAACAGGCATAACTGGCCTAGAAATGAGAATGAACACTCCTGACGTAAGATATATACTGAAATTCAATAATGCAGATGCAGCAACATCATGAAATTACATATCCTCTAACTCTGTCTTACTTTTAAGCAGTAATTAACATTAGCTGCTTTGCAGCATCTGTTGAAGAAACTCTCTCGAAACCTGCCAGCCCAAACACATTTAATATTCAGGGTTGAATTACCATTCTCTCAAAACATTAATGGGCTGCTTTAAATGTGTGCATGAGCAAGTGCATTTATCTCATATACAGTTTTTTAATATACATACGTTATTTACTTATTTGTAATTAGGAGTTATTTATCACAGTTCCATTCACATGTTCAGTGGATTAAGGCACCTTATACAGCAGCATTATCAGGAAGCAGCCAAAAGCAGCACGTGGTAGAGGCTGGCCACACATGCTTTTGTCAACAGCTGAATCTGCTTAGGCAGTGCCTGCCTTCACTGCTGGATTCCTTCCCACCCCTGTGCTGCTGTGTGCCATCTTTTCAGCCATGGCAAGACAGCTTCCATGGATCATGCCACGGGTCAAATCTGGCTTTAGTTTTAATCTATAGGATCTGAGCAGCATAAGTTCTGCAGGGAAGGACTGAAAGAAGACAAAGGGCAAGCAAAGAAAGCAGCAGATATTGCTAAGCTCCTTTTGAATGGTTTAGCAAAGCTTGGCTATGTGGTAAAACAAATGAATAAACCACAACTGAAACATGGCTTCCTTCTCTCCCTATCATCTCTGCTCCATGTCAGCCAAGACCACTGCAGCAAGAGAATCTGAATTTTGTGTTAAAATAAAGATAATACTTTATTAGTTTTTCTACCACCAAATCAATAGTGGATAGATCCTGCTGCCTTATTTACCGTTGCCTGACCATGCTTAGAAGTATTTCACTTCTCAAATTGCATATGAAGACAGTTCAAATTGCATTATCTGCTGAAAATATCAATACCCTGTCAATCTTTAAATTTCTTTGTATCCTACAGCAAGTTTCAATCTACTATACACACACACAAGTTTAAGTACCTGTAGCTAATGCAAATTATGTGTAATGGTAAGTAAAATGCAAAAAAAAAATAGCCTTTGATAAAACTGGTTTTGACAAAAGACTGTTGGGGGAAAAAAAGGAAATCAACAAACTCAATCCACTGAAAAAAAAAAAAAAGTCAAAATAGTACAACTTTGTACATAAAACTTTCCAAATATGTTTTCAATCAGAATAAGTACCAGAACCAAAGCAAAAATAAAAATGCAGTTTTGCCCCAAAGTAAATCACACAGAATTTCCTGAAAACAAACAAAAAAAATTTAATAACATCAACACTATTTTAGAATGACTTTTGTATAAAAATATGAAACGCAAAGATGGCAAGATACCATGTCACTTCTGAGATGTCTCTCTGACATCTGTGCAAATGTCTTAACAGTCTCTACAGAAACAAAGGTAAAACAAGAAAGTTACAAACTTACGCATGTGGGCAAATGTATTTCACATGGGGGCTTTTGATACCGGCAAGCGCTTCTGACCATCCGTGCCTGTTGACAAAATCATATTCAATTGCATTTATGTTTTGGCTTAGCTCTTATTTCCCAGTTGGTGCATCAGCACAGATCAAGTATGAAACATGCTGAATTAGATTAATATAAACACTTCTAGAAAATGTTTACATCAACCACAGTATACTATGAATGTAGTACTAAACTTAGAAGGTTTGTTCAGCCCTTGAATGCTTGTGGCATATATACAGTCAGGGAGACTTGATCTAATTTGGCTGCCATAGTTGTGGTGCAGCTACAGAAACATCACTCTGGCTCCAGGCAAAGCCCATTCTGTATCTGTCTGGTTTTATTAATTTGTGTGCCACAACAGATGCACACAGGTATCCTGCTTCCAGGCAGCTCAGAGGCTGCTTTGCTGCTCCTGCAGAGTTAAGACAGCTTCTCTGACAGCGAACTTGGCATTCTGTAAACCACATTTCTTGACGTGGCACAGTAGCAAGCTGACACCTAAGCTAACTCCACATGGAGCCAACACAATCAATCAGCTCTATTAACTTCATCTCAGCTTGAATGCTCTTGGATTCAGGCAGTCCTGAACAACACCCCAGATTGCAGTAGCTTTTTAATCTCAAGGAGATACTTTACATGAATGTCCATAGCAAATCAAGATCTGCACAGCAGGTGAGTTAATGAGCTTCCTCCAAACCAGAACACTGGAGAGTGTAGAGGTCAAGACTCACTCCAGGCCTCATCAGGGAACTGACCTTGACCCAAATCTGAACCCATGCACAACCACTGCACATGCTTGCACTTGGCTTTCCAGAACACTCAATAGCACCTGTATCTCCTGATTTTTCTCATCATTTAGTATCCGTAACTCACCCACTGAATTTGATTCTGGAAATTTGGTTCTAAGCAGGAAGCACCTTTAACAAATTCATCAGTGATACAGTTGAACTAATCAGGCCAACAGCAGACCAACCATAAAAGCATGGTTGATTTAGTTTAATATCACCCTGAAAAGTTAATAATGTATGCTACCTGAAGTTGAAGGCATTTCCAACACACTGACATCACAGACATTTGAAGCACTGACTGTATGTCAGCCTACTTCCTATCAGTATTTTCAGATATATTATTAACAAATTTCAGGAAATATGACTTGCACAATATTTGCAGTATCACGGAAGGTCAAATAAGAATCTAAAGGAGAAATACAACTGAGAAAAAACAGTTACATAAGAATTTGGAGATATTTTTTATCCAATTACAAAGACAAATATGACAAATTTGGAAAGCAACATTGTTGTACATATTAATGCAGACTCTTCAGAACAATTTTCTGTGTTGCACCTTTTGTGCAGATTTTGTAAAGTATGTACCAATCTTTAAGTGTCATTTATATAGGAGTTAAGATAGAAGAAGCATGTAACCTCTGTTAGACACTTTCCAGAGTAAGAAAAATACAGCTGGTAAATGGAAGCGATCAATTTAGAAATTCATGTGAAGTGGAACAGGTCAGTTTAAGCTGACAGAAGATATAAAATTGTTAATAGGTTTGCTTCCGACAATATTTTGGGTCACTACTACAGCTTTGACTTAAACAGCCCCAAACAGCAGTATGTCAAAGGCAATCTATATAACCTAATCTGCAGCAGACTAGGAGAAGAAATACACTGAAATCACTGCATTTTCTACAGATGTGCCACATCTTGTCAAATGCAGACATTCCAGTACGCTCAGTGCATTTGCAAGAATGAGGCTGTGCACTAGCTCTGACACTGAAATAGAAATGCAACCTTGTCTAGGGAATACAACTTAAGGTTAAAGAGAAAGTCTCTAATTTTACCCCCTGCCAAAACCAACATCAAGCCAATTTGCAAGGACTCAAATTCCAAAAGCTCAAAAGATTCTGCAATCACTTGCTGAACATTTGGTGCCAAGATGCAGGCAGTTCTGCTGCCTCAGCTGCATCCTACCAGCAGAAAGGAAGAGGGGTAATGCAAACAAGGTGTTGTGCCAGCACAACACACCAGAGCAAAACCCTCCACTTGTAGAATACTGCCAAGTGCATGGACTTGACTCTTTTTTAAGTTACTAAATGCTCAGGTTATGCAAGTTGTAATTCTGACAGCTAAGGGTCGTTAGTTTTTGGAAAAAAACCAACGTAGCAAGTTTCAACCTAGAGGCAACATTCAAGTTCCAAGTAACAAAAAAAAAGTTCTTACAAAAATATTATGTAATTTTGGCCACAAGGGAGCACAACAGACAAAGCATTCATGCTACTTATTTTCAGTATCTAAGTGCCAATTCCTTTAAAGTCTTACACTAAAAAGGCTTCAACACTCTTGTTAATTCAATGGCTTTAATGAATGCATGCTTATTTCTGGGCACACACAAGCTTCAAACGGAAACATTACACCAGAGCTAGAATGCCTCCCAGAAATTCCTTACTCTTTCCATTTCTACTCAAACATGGAAATAACAGGAACAAGGCAACAGGGCATTACACGTTTTATTTGGGTGGGTTTTTTTGAAGGCCATATTTTAAAGACAAAAATCTGTAGATATTAGGTGACTATGCTGGAGTTTGCTTATATAGATCTAAGAGGTCTGGATTTTAGTAAGTATGACATATTGATGAAGAAACCACGGACTAACTGCAGCTATTGGCAAACCAACAATCCATAAGTCTGGAATAAAAAAGAACTCTAAATTTAAACAGACACAAGGAATAACCAGAAATCCACTCTCAGGAAAGCAAATTATCAGAAAACCACAGACTTCTTTTTTAACACAAAGTTTGTCTCAGGAACAAAAGAGAGATCCCTTCAGACCAAATTAGGTGAGTGAGTAAAGTTTTCAAGGACTTGGCGGAAAATTTTAATTAAATAGTTGTCACCATCATTGCAGGACACATGAAATTTTATCTGTTGGTGGCCGCTGCATTCAGTAACGGGCAAAATAAGAAGCTTAAGTAAATTTTAACTGCTCACGTGTTTAAAATATGCAGATTATATTTCAAAGTATAATAGCTACTGAGCATGCAATAGATCAGAATACACACCCGGTATCTCCTAATCCGTGAAGAAAAATGACCTGAGGGAAATAAAAAAAAAAAAAAAAAAAAAAAAGACAACAAAGGTAGAGGTTTAGGATCACTAAACAACCAAACGCACCTCGCCCACGAGCCCCAGGCGCCCACCCAAGGTCAGACACAGTTCGGAGCACGGCACCACTTTCTCCCAAGAAAACTCCGCTTCGCTCACTTCCCCTCCCGGCCCCGCCGCCATCAGCGGCCGCTCCCCGCGGGCACCGCTGACCTTCCAGGTGCCGAGCCCGGCCCGCCTCTGGCCGGGAAGGAACGGGACAAACCCTCCCGGGCCGGGCCGCCCGCCATCCCCCTCAGCCGGCGGCGCGGCCGCCCCTCGCCCCTCGCCCCCCGCCCGCCCGCGGCCGCCGCGCCAACAAAGCGGGGCGGCGGCGCTCCCTGCCCGCACTCACGGCGGCCGTCGCCTTCCTGGCGGCCGGGACGATGGCAGGGAGAGGAGCCGACATGTTGTTACCGCACATGCACCGGGCTGCGGGGCGGCCGGCGGGACACGGGCCAGCGGCGGGGAGGCGGCGCGGGAGGGCGGCGGGAGCCGGGTGGGAGGGGCGCGGGCGGGCGGGCGCCTTGTGCTGTGGTATAAGGCCCGGGGGGAAAAAAGGAAATTACCGTATGCTTAAATAGGTAAAATATAAAAGGCTAAGTCACGGGAAGGCAGGAAACCCAGCACAAATATAGTAAACCACACGGGGCTCATCTGCCCTCATCGGGTCAGATGCCTTCACCACCGAATTAAATCTTTTGGCTTACAGATCACAAGTAATTCTTACTGTGAAATGATTCTTACTCATCCTGAAATAAGTTAGGCTATTCAGGCACTCTGGTTGAAGTTACTGGATCATTCCAGTCCATTCCAAGTACTTAGACGGACGCTGAATATGTATGGCAAACACATTTCTATCAAACGGAATACTTTGTTCTTTGTCTCCTATTCCATACATCTTTGTCAGATATTTACTCCCAGAAAATCAATATGCTCATTGTATTTTCCGGGTGGTGTCTGGCATGGATGCTTGTTTGGCAGCTCCGACAGCAGCTGAATGCACGCTATACTTCTTTCACATCCTTCCTACTGCTGTGTTCCATACCAAACAGGGACAATTTTTCACAAAGCTTTTGCTCATCAGCATCGCCAGCATTGGCTGCATAAAATTTATTGGAGGAGCCTTTATGCTAGCTGTGTAACATTGAATACACATCCTCCTTTGCCATAATTGTTAGGCTGCTTTGATGCATAGTATTGATACCAGGGCATCCCTGTTATTGCTAAAATTTGATTATTTTCACAGGTAACTTTTTGTGGTTTATTTGTCTCTAATTTAGTGTGTGCTCCTGCCTAATGTATTGTACCCAACTTAAGTCTGTTAAGAAAAAACAGTTTATGCGTAAAAAATTCTTCAAAGATTAGGAGCTTCACATTATGTCAAGTGTTTACTAAGTATACTGAACCTGAACTCTTGCTCTAGATCATATTTTTGGGACGTGAACCAAATTTGGCTTTCCCTTTTTACTGTGCTATTTACCATGTAAATATCACTTCCATAAGGTGAGCTGCTGCTGAACCTCTAGCCTAAGAAGTTAGATTTTAATATTTTAGACAGTAGAGCTGGAATGATCTTACTTGAATTCCTGGTTGCTGCTAGCATGGCCCCAGGGACACTGGGCAAACACAAGCTCTGTATGGATTGGGTATGGGGCAGTCTGCTGGTTACAGACCAGTGTTCAAGAAACTGACCCTCAGGAATCCCAAAGGAATTGCTGAAAACATCTAAGCTGTGAACCTTTCAAAAGCTGGTACATTGGCTGTCTCTTCAGAGTAAGATATCTCCCTTAGGTATGATACTTGCTGATTTGAAATTTCTGTTTAAAGCAGTGAGAGTTTTACAAGGCATGCTCTAAATTATGTAGTTTTCCCACCTTAGAGGCTAAAATGGGCTTAGATAAGATGGTTGTCCATATCAGCATCTTGTGTATTGTTACAATGTAATTTTTCTTAATTTTTTGCAGGGGGTAAGAAGCTACACAGATTTCAGATTGAAACTCACAGATTCCTGCAGCATGATTTCCATTTTACCTCTGTTTATTCTCAGGGCTGGCAGAGCTGCTGCCTGATTCCTTTTCCAATCTGAAGCAGACGTTCAACAAGGGAAAAGGTGCTGTCAAACTGAAGTTTCAGGACAGAAAGCAGGATATTACTCTGAGGAGTATCAGCTTTCACAATGGGAGCTGTCCTTTCTGTTCTGTAACTCCACAGTGACAGCTTCTACAATTCAGTTCTTCACTGCACTGGGGCTGCACCCTGCACACCCTTCCCACCAGACCACTACACGGATCAAAGCTGCTGTATGGTTTTCTAGTAGGTACACACTTAAGTTTAAAAGACTGAAATAATACACGTGACCAAGTACTGCAGCACTATTAGGGACATCTCTGTCTCGGTCTCGACTGTGGTAATTTTCTTCCCAATGGCTGGTGAGGGGCTGTGCTTTGGATTTGTGCTGGAGACAGGAATGTTTTATAGAGATGTTTTTGTTATTGCTCAGCAGGGCTCACACAGAGCAAAGGCATTCTCTGCTTTTCAGGTTGCCATGCTCATGAGAAGACTGGGGGTGCATGGCAGGGTGGGAGGAGACAGCCAGGACAGGTGACCCCAATCACCAAAGGGATATTCCAGACCTTATGGCATCATGCTTAGCGTATGAAGTGGGGGAAGAAGGAGGAGGAGGGAGGATGTTTTGGGTGATGGTGTTTGCCTTCCCAAATAACCATTGCACAACGGGGCCCTGCTCTCCTGGACGTGGCTGAACACCTGCCCACCCATGTTAAAAAGTGAATTCATTCCTTGTTTTGCTTTGCTTGGGCACACAGCTTTTGCTTTCCCTAGCAGTCTGTCTTTATCTCAACCCACGAGTTTTCTACCTTTTATCCTTCCAATTCTCTCCCCGATCCCGCTGGTGGCGGGGTGAGCCTGTGTGAGGCTTGGCTGATATCTGGGGTTGTGCCACGAGTCTCCAACCGTAATGGACATTTCCAGTACCTGCACGGGGTGCAGCGCAGCCAGGGCCGGCGCACCACCGGCCCCTCGGGCGTAGATGCAGCCTGATGGTTCTAAAGACCCGGCTTAGGAAACACTTCTAGGCGGAGGTCTCAGGAATAAAGCAGCAGGTGCTGGAAAACGAAACGTATTGAGCGCCCTTTGCTCAAGCATTGGAATTCCGAGCCGCGGCGCCGGCTGCGCGACACCGCTGGGAAGGCGCGGCAGGTGCGGTTTACGGCGTTGCCGTAAAGCGGCGCGGCCGGGCACGTTCCCCGCGGGCGCCCTTGGGAGCGGGCGGCCATGAGCGGGAGCGGCGCCAACCGGGCCCTGGAGCTGCTGCGCTCGCTGCCCAGGGTCAGCCTGGCCAACCTACGGCCCAACCCCGGCTCCAAAAAGCGGGTGAGTGCCTGCAGCCTGCCCGGTGGGCCCTGGCGGCACCGCTGTGCCCCGTCCCGCGTGGTTTGGCCCCCAGCGTTGTCAGAAGGACAAGGACCGGGCCTGGCCAGGATAAGGCGTGGAAATGCTAGAGGGGCTGATGGCACTGCTGTGTGTCCTGTGTGTCCTCTGTGGTGTGTGTGTGTGTGTTTGTGTGTGTGTGTGGGTGTGTGTGTGGGGGGGGGTCTGTTGTCTGTGTGTCCCTGTGTTTCTGTGTGTCTGTGTGTCCTGTGTGTCTGTGTGTCTGTGTGTCTGTGTTGTCTGTGTGTGTGTCTGTGTTTCTGTCTGTGTGTCTGTCTGTGTGTCTGCTGTGTGTGTGTCTGTGTGTGTGGTGTCTGTGTGTGTGTGTCTGTGTGTGTGTGTCGGTGGTGTGTGTCCTGGTGGTCTGTGTGTGTGTGTGTTCGCTGTGTGTCTGTGTGTCTTGTGTCTGTGTGTGTCCTTGTCCTGTCTGTGTGTGTCCTGTCTGTCTGTCTGTGTGTGGCTGTGTGTTCCTGTGTGTGTGTGTGTGTAACGGCCCGCTTCTTGCTCTTTGCGTGCCTTGTGGCCCCTGTGTGTGGCCGTCCCTGCAATGAGCTGCCCATGAATGGGCTGGCTGAACTCAGGGATGTTACTGGGGCCTGGAGGGGAATGTAAACGTGTTTTTAACTCATAGTTTGTGGGATGGAGTGATTATGTTTGGAAATGGAAGGTGTGCAGAGAAAAGGAATGTGATGGCTAGTTTAACCATTTTACTGCTATTTCTCGAAAACAACCTGTGGGATCTCTCTTTCTTGTAAAGTGGTAGAGAAATTACAACAGAAAGAAACAGGGAGAAAACCTATGGTTTATAGGAGTTATTAGTGAACAGGAGATGAGGTTCAAAGGCTGAAAACCATAGGGACAGAGAAAGGAACATTAAGCTGCACTCTCCTAAAAGTGTGAAGACTCCTAAGCTACTAAATATTACAGAATTCAATGCATTTTCGTATAGACTCGCCCATCTCTGCCACCAAAGTAAGCTGAATTAA